>HG992170.1:4138615-4738615 GCA_905220505.1 Laothoe populi
AATTCATTATAATGATTCCTTTTGTCACAAAATTTAATTTATATAGTTTCAATTACTCATTACTGTAGACTGTTGAAAACGCCATCTAGTGTCATGAATACAAAGCAGCCTAAACTTTTTGGTTAATACTTCCGATCAACAATGGAGTAATTACCTTATTTTTGAAGTTATACTTCTTTTGGCGCGATGGAGAAAAATGATGAGTGAATTTTTACGATGTGCGCGCACACCGACATCGTGAAGTTAGTTCTAGGTGGCATGAAAATCGATATATAACTATGTTCAAGTTGTATATTCTAGTATTTTTATATTTAGAACACGTGTTTCGTAACAGTACAATTAAACAGTGTGAATGAATAAAAATGATGAGAGTGACATTTTAAGATACCGTGACACAAACTAATACCGTTATGAAACGTTATTGCTTGTTTGTGGAGATTTTAATATAAATTTACTAGAAAATAATTCCTTATCTGTAAAACTAAAAAGTTTTTTTATGTCATTTGATTTAGTGCACTTGTTTTCAGAGCCAACTAGAATAACTAGTACAAGTGCAACCTGTATAGATAATATCTTTACAGATATAGTACCATTTAATAAACAAATTATTAATAATCTTGACTCTGATCACTGTGGGCAATTAATCTCATTTAGTAGTAAATTCCAGATGACATCAAATAAAAAACACACTGTTATACCAGTAACAAAGACCCGCTTAGAGAAATTTAAATGTAAATTAAATAACACATTTAACATTACATTAAATAATAATAATCCTAATATATTATATAATTCTTTCTTTAGCACCTTCTGTGAGGAGTTTAAATCAGTTTTTACATCGAAATCGGTTTCTACAGGCAAGAATTGCACTTTCAGCGATTGGGCCACTATAGGAATTCATATTAGTAGAAGGAAATTATATGATCTCTATCATCAAAGATCATATAATCATAATAGTGATTTTATTGATTATGTTAAGAATTATTCAAAAATTTTTAAAAGAGTATGTCATTGTGCCAAATCAATTCACATAAGTGACTTAATAAAAAGCTCTAAAAATAAAATTAAAACGACATGGACTGTAATTAGCAAAGAAACTGGAAAAGCTAAACTTCGTGACACCGATTTTAGCTTAAAAATTGATGATAAAATCATTAATTCTGATATAGATGTAGCTAGGGCATTTGAAACTTTTTTCACTGATATTCCAGTTTCTACCACAAAAAATTTAAATTCGTCGTCAACCACAGCAGAAAAATTATTACTAGAAAATGTTACAAGGTGTAAAGATTCATTTGAATTCCAATGTGTTAATAGTACGGACGTTATAAAAGTTGTAAGAGCAATTAATGTTAAGAATACATGTGATCTATGGGGAATATCTACAAAAATTTTAAATTTTGTTATCCCTGTTATAGCTCCCCAGCTAGCTGTAATATTTAATTCCTGTATTAATAGTGGTATATTTCCTGATAAGTTGAAAATGAGTAAAATTATTCCTCTTTTTAAAACGGGTAGTACAGCTGACCCCAATAATTATAGACCTATTTCTGTGCTACCTTCGGTAAGCAAAATTTTTGAGAAGCTTATGTTAATGCAAATGCAAAAATATTTTTCTCGGAATAACATGTTGCATCATAAACAATTTGGCTTTACAAGGGGTCGCTCCACCACTGATGCTGGTGTTGAGCTACTAACTAATATCTTTGATGCTTGGGAGGATTCACGGGATGCTTTGGGTGTGTTCTGTGATCTATCTAAAGCCTTTGATTGTGTACACCATGACACACTTGTCACGAAATTGAGTCACTATGGAATTAATGGTATTGCTCTTAAGTTATTTAAGTCATATTTAAGTAATAGGGTTCAAAGTGTAGACGTCAATGGAAAATTATCTCCTGGGTCTGTTCTTACCATGGGAGTTCCACAGGGCTCGATTCTTGGACCCTTTCTATTCTTAGTTTATATAAATGACTTACCTTATTGCATAAGGGACAACTGTGAGGTAGTGTTGTTTGCAGATGATACTTCTTTAATATTCAAAGTAAGCCGACATAATTCTGTTCTTGACAATGTAAACAACACGCTCGCAAAAATAGTACATTGGTTTAGCGTTAATAATTTACTATTGAATAGTCAGAAAACCAAATGTATTCGATTTTTAACACCTAATGTCAAAAAGATCGACGCCAATATTTATATGAATGGGGATAAATTGAGTCTTGTGGAGACAACCAAGTTTTTGGGCATAACATTAGATCCCAAACTTCAATGGGGATCTCACATATCTGCATTGTCCAAAAAATTAAGTGCCGCAGCTTATGCTGTGAGTAAAATACGCCAATTGACCGACGCTGATACGGCTAGGTTGGTCTATTTTGCGTATTTCCATAGTTTGATGTGCTACGGGATTCTACTATGGGGTGGTGCTGCTGACATCAATATCATCTTTACTCTCCAAAAGCGAGCTATAAGATCTATCTACTCGCTAAATTCTAGGAGTTCTTTGAGAGAAAAATTCAAGGAAATTAATATAATGACAGTAGCATCACAATTTATATTCGCTAATTTAATGTATGTCCATAAGAATATACAACAATTTCCAAAAAATTGTGATGTCCATAGTGTAAATACTAGAAATAAAAATAATCTTGTTAGTTATAAAACAAGGCTCCACAAAATCGGCAACTCTTTCAAGGGGCTTTGTATACGCTTCTACAATAAGGTTCCCAGTCATATTAAAGAACTTAATGAAAGATGCTTTAAAGCTACTATTAAGCGAAAACTAAGTAATAAAGCCTATTACAAAATTTCTGAATATTTAGATGACCGAAAGGCTTGGGAATAAGTTATCCTATTACTTAGAAGTTAGTCATTAACTTATTATTGGGAACTTTATATGTTTGTATAAGAGTTATATATATTAAGTTATGCCAATATTTTATTTGCTTAACATTGCGAACTTATATGCCTTACATGACTTTACTTGATATTATTGTCTTAGTATTTAATTGTTGTATTTAGTCTGGGTATGTCATGCTCGCTAAAGTGTCTGTGCTTGCTGCGGCGCCATGTGCCAGGTCGGTCTCTTCCCTGTAACATGGTTGAGGAGGCCGATGGCTGACACATGCGTCACTACTCGTGATCGGGTGCGGCTCGTGTGGACTGGTCTGCTCAGACTATTTCAGTAAGGACCAACTGCTTTAAGAAATCGAGATTTCACTCTCACGATGGTCATGTGCGGCACTAGGTGCTGTAATGAGTTTTATTTCACAATCTTGCAATAAGGCAGATTAACACACATTGAGCTGCTCTAATCTAATGTAATTAAATTAAAATTGTATAATAATTGTATTACCAAATATTGTTAACCAATGTTGAAAAAGAGCAACGCTAAAGTTTCTTGCCCGTTCTTCTCTAGCGAAACTGCATTCCGAACTGGCGGTAGAGTAAAAAATTGACTGAATCTAAATAATGTATAACATTTCATGGATTCAATAAATATTTGATTTTGATTTTGATTTTGAAACACACGTGGTTTGCGAGTGGTTACGAGTTGTTGCGAGTGGTTGCGAGTGGTTGCGAGTGGTTACGAGTGGTTACGAGTGGTTACGAGTGATTGCGAGTGTTTACGAGTGGTTCCGAGTGGTTACGAGTGGTTACGAAAGGTTACGAGTGGTTACGACTGGTTACGACTGGTTACGGGTGGTTACGAGTGGTTAGAGGCAAACATTATGTTATAGTTCTTATCGTTACAAGATTTTAAATAGATTTTTCAAATTCATATTCAGAAGAGTATAAATGTTTTCACAAGGTGCAACTGATTGTGTCACCTGTCGTGAAGATGGGATCTTGTAACCCTCAATCCACGATAACATGTTTTTATCGTGTATTACAAGAGATCATTAAATACTAAAGTAAAATAATCTGCCTGCATATTTTACCCTGTCTAGCAGTGCGTGGCACGGCGGCGGGGCGGCGCGGAGGCTGCGAGCCGGTCTCGTGTCGATTCCGGTAGGCAGGCACCGTGGTCCTCTGATTCACCTTCTGCCTAGATTGACTTAGGGAAGGAACTTACCAGTTTAAATTTATATGTGATTTTTGGAATCATTTTTGTAGGTTTTTCGTTGATAATATCCTCATATCCACTTCAGATTTAGATATTGCTCTTGCTACTTTGAGAGTAAAACTTCACTCAAGAGCATTTTATCAACTTTAGTAGCTTGAACCTGATCTTTTAGCTCTCTCTTGAGGTTAAAGAGCACAAAGTTTCTGCAAGTTAGGGATTCTTAGTACTGGATGTCACAGCGTAAATTACTACAATTCATTAGTAAATGTACCAGCTGTGTATTTATTGTTGATTCAGGAGTCATTTGTAAGGTCATAGTTTCTACAATATATGACGTAACGAAAGAAGACATAGCTTCTGTATTGTTCTATCCCCTATACCATTTACAAATCATTCAGAAATGGCAGCTTTACCTCTGGGTTAAGCGTAGGTGCATCGATCATCTGCCAATTCAATAAAGATAGGTAGGTACCTGTCTAACAGCTCCTTGCGGATTTCCTTAATTAACCCGGAAGTATATGTTGAAGCCGAATATCAATATCTGTTGGTATTTCGTAGAAGCTCGTAACTTTGCTGCATTGGTTATGGCGTAGTTACGGTGTGGTTGTGTGTGCTAGTTGACGACAGGTGCTTGGCTGACGGCAAGGGTACAGTTTGTCTGAATTAGCACGTCTGCAATATCATAATTCCATATTTTACGTATGTACCATATAGGATTATAGCATTATAAGAGTAGCGCAAAGTGATATCCCCAAAAGATACCCGCATTGCTATACTCGCAAATTAACTGCTATATATGTTGTGAAGTGACAATCCCAAAGATTGCCTGCAACACAAAAAATCATTGTTCCTAAGCTGGTACACTCGTTTATAATAAATATCTTTAATATTGTGAAGTGACAACCCAAACGATTGCCCGCATCACAAATTATTGTTTGTCTAATAAATAAAGTGATAACCCCAATGGATATCCCCAATATTATTTTTTAACAAACACTTGTGGGTAGTTTCTCTAACCTTGAATGCATAACGGCGCGGGCTATGAGGGCCCGTGTGCATATAACAAATTATTATGTTTGTCTAATAAATAAAGTGATAACCCAAATGGATATCCGCAATATATTTTTTTAACAAACACTTGTGGGTAGTTTCTCTAACCTTGAATGCATATCGGCGCGGCCAACGAGGGCCCGCGTGCATATATATAATCTTGGTCGGGATGAAGCCGAACCGAGCTCTTTGAATCCAGTACTGTTGACTCCGATGATGATGGTGAAGAAGAAGTCCGATGTTATTGTCGGGGGCGCCTTAACATCCGATTTAATTTCTTCACTTTCACTTCTTCACTTCACAATTTGCTATACACTTGTAATAATAGTTCAAATAATACGGACGTTTTTACTATATTTTAAAAAATAATATGGGACAGAAATAAAAAACTTGTGAAATGGCGGAGCACTGAACTGTGAATGATGCAAAAAAGGGAAGGAACGACAATTAAAAAAAAAAGAAGTTATCTCTCAAGTCAGTGCATAGATGACGCCATCTACATCTACAATAGTAGTGACAAGTCATATTACTAATCTAAGAGTACAAAACACGAGTTTAATCTATGCTCAAGACTGCTATTGACTATATTTACGTAAACTAAGATCAAATCGATACTAGGGTTACGATCTTGTATGAAGTATCGTTCAAAAATAAGTAACTACTCAGCTGAGTACTGATTGATGAATCTAGATTTAAGTATCGTTCTATAAGAAAAGAATTACACAAGTACAAATTCAAAACTTCACGACTGAGAACCGTCCTGTAAATATGGGCAAACATTGTTTTGCCCGTAGTCAGAAGTTGAATTCTTCAGCAATAATTAATATTTGCGATATCATGGATTATTATACTATTATTACTATTCTTTGTTCATTATTATCATTTTTAATTCATCAGTGACTATTTTATTTTGCAATAAATTCTCGGAAGTATATAATAATTAAGGTAATTACTCCGTTGTTGATCGGAAGTATTTACAAAATAGTTTAGGCTGCTTTGTAATCATGACATTAGATGGCGTTTTCACCAGTCTACAGTAATGAGTAATTGAAACTATATAAATAAAATTTTGTGACAAAAGGAATCACTCGAGAGGGGCGCTTCAAATAAGTCAAGAAAATAGCTGTCATTTTGTATTAAATATCCTGTCCAGTATAATGGACGTCAGTGCTTGTAGCTAAATACAATGGATTCAAGGTCAAATCTATACTTGAATCTAGATTCAGCTGAGTTTGATTTAAATCACGTTCTGTAATAAGATCTATGTTTAAGTTTTTTTGTACTTATATCTAGTTTTGGCTGATCGGAGATCAAACGATACTTGAGTATCGTTTTGTAATACGGGCCATTTTAAAGACTAAACTACATTAAAGTACTAAACACGGGCAAAGACTAAAATATATAACTTATTACTTGGCAGCATGTTCGGTAACCGTTGCCAGTTCCTTGTGAACAAATTAGAAAAAATGTAAACAAAAAGTCAAACTCAAATGAAAACGGTTATTCGAAATCGAATGTAAACAAATATTATTTTGATATGTTTTTGTTTATATCTAAACTCAATTGGAAGTCGAGCTATCTATATATAAGTAATATAATTCAATTAATGTACCTATTGTTTACAACCGGATAGTTTTTCCCTGCGTTCGAAAGCGAAACTTTCCCGCTAAAACAATGTTATCAACAACAGATTTAGAAAGCCTAATTGCCGTGAAAAGGCTTGAGATTGAGAAGGAGAAAATACATCTCGGCCTTTCGGCAGATACGGACGCCAACCACGTGAGTAAATTAGTTATAACACCTGTTGCTGTGGCGGGAAACATTATTGATTTTCCGCCAGTTGCTTTAGATTAAGTGCTGAAGCCGGTGGTATCGATTCAGCTGTAGACTGTATGTAGCCACACGCCGCGCCGGACGCACCGTCCTATAGTCTCGACTCTCGGCTCTCGGTGTGAATATAACGTGATTATTACACATATTAAAAAAATCATAATTTTTTAAGGTACAGATTGTATTAGCCGATTCACTATTATAATCTCTCAAATGTAATTGGTGCCTTGATGGATTGTGTAAATCATATCGTTATAAATTTTACTTTATTATATTTATTTATACACTTTATATACTTAGTATATATACTGACTTAATGCCAACGGCATTCTCTCCCAGTCTACCTTATGGTAGTGCAGAGATAAACAGGGTGCATAAAGATAATACAAAAAAACAAATTAGGATGCAAATTATAGCTTAATAAGATATATAGCATAGAAAGCCTTTGTATATTCTGAGTAAAATAGGGAAATTCAGAAGTGTCTCTTATGGTTCAGATGTTTCTTGTATAATTATTTAATACAAAAAATAAGTGTAAACATTGTACTTTTACTTACTGTCAGCATTAATATTTGCTTTACACCCAACACTCCTGACCTCACACTAGGGTAGAGTGGAGTCTTGTACCAGTCTGGTACCCAAGTACAAACTACTTTTGGTCCTTTAAGACCCTGACTGAAAACATATATTTATGGACCATAAAAACATTTCTCTCAGTGCAGGAATGGAACCGAATTTGCTAATTTCGCAACCAGCTATCCCCTGCAGGAAGGAGGTTGGCAAACAGTGTCATCATAAGATATTTAGCTAATATACGGTACCATAGCCCTTGTAGTTCACTCACTATCCAAGTTTTAGGTATTGTTTATTTATGTATTGAAATAAACTTATAACCAGAAACAGTTGCTGTGGCCGAAATTGGCTAGGACATCCTAATAAAATAAATTTTACGGATTTTATAGTGGATTATTTTACATTTTTAAAACTTGTGTAAAAAAAGAAAAATAAACCATGATAAAATCCATAAAATTAGTTATATTTCAATATGTAATATTCATGTAAACTTAAGAAATCATTAGATAATACATAGTTACAATGCATAGATTATGATTTCACTTTGATTTATTTTTGTTGTAGAATGACGAACAGAATAATGATGCTAAGATATGTAAGAAGCCAGTGAAAATTACAAATAATGCAGTGAGTGAGACAAACGATGGTACAGCAGCCAAGAAAGAGCGAGACGCCATCACAAATCCATATGATCTGGAAGAGCACATACCACCCGATTTGGAGAGATATATCCGGGTAAGTCAAGAGCTATAATAATCCTGTATATCTGTTGGTATGCATTATATATAAATAAGAATAAGAAAAATTTGCAAAGTAAAATAAGTTAATCCTAGTTGGGAATGGTACGGACTGTCAAGACGAAATTAGAGATTCTAAACCATCCGAAATAGCATACACTTCTGAATTTGTATATATAAAAATATGTATATACAGAGACTCCCAATAATTTGACACTCGTTAATTTAAACCTCTAGATAATTTTAAAAAAATACTCGTTAAATTTAATAAAATATTAATTGGTCCCCTAGGTAATTTAAGGTTGAATGAATAGTACCTTGCCTGACAACATGCAATCATTTAAAGTCTGGGCTTCCCTACTCGGTAGAATTTGAAGCGTTTTTCGCCCGAAATAATTCCAAAGTTATGTGAAGTCTACCACATTAGGCCAGTATGGTTTTTTTTAAGGAAATCTAGGCATAATTTTTTATCTTAAAATTTATTTAATACAGGATATATGTTAAACACAATTTGCATTTAAATCAGTTCTATATACTTTAAGAAAAAATTGTATATAATTTATGAACACTTATAGAAATTCTAGACAGAAAGTTTCGTAAAGACGCCATGTCCATAGAAATATTATAAAGGCTAAAGTAACTCTACTTGATACCTTTTTACAAATTAATGGCTGAACGGATCGCAATGAAATTTGGCAAGGAGATAGATTATATCCTGGGGAAAGACAATTTTTTTTTGAGACAAATCTTTTGTCTCAAAAAAATATCTATAAGGGGGTGAAAGTTTGACAGTTTCGGTTTAGCTGTGAACCCCACGAAATGTCAGGCCATAATTTTGGGTAGTTCAAGGATTACAAGCAGATTGGGTTCTATGACAATTCCGGCTGTTGTTTTCGATGGCTCAGTCATTCCTTGGTGCCCGAGTGTTAAGGACCTTGGGCTGCACATCGACTCCACTTTGAGCTGGCGGTCCCAGGTGAACTCTGTAAGTCAGAGAGTCACCGGTACCCTTCGTTCTCTTTATCGCCTGAAGAATTTTCTCCCTGTTAAAACTAAGACAATGCTCGTGCAAGCCTTAATCCTTCCGATAATCGACTATGGTGATGTGTGCTATTATGATCTGAATGCAGACCTACTCAACAAACTTGACCGTCTTCTTAACAACTGCATTCGATTCATTTTTAATCTTCGTAAATATGACCACGTTTCTGTCTATCGCTCGCAATTAAAATGGCTACCGATTCGCCAGCGCCGATCTATGCGAGCACTAACTACTCTTTTCTCGTTACTTACGTCTGCTACACCCCCCTCTTATTTATCTTCACGCTTTCAATACCTTTGTGACAGTCACAGTAGAAATCTTCGCTCATCTAGCAATCTTCTCCTTAAGTGTCCCCCTCACAGCTCTGACTTCTTACACTCTTCTTTCACTATCCAATCAATACTTCTCTGGAATTCGCTCCCTCTCGATATCAGATCGTGCACCAGCCGGTCGACTTTTAAGCTGAGAGTCCGCCAATTATTGCTGAATGGAGTGGCAGAATCATCTCACAATTAATGTATATTATATATGTATTATATATATTTATATACATAAGTATATATGTAGTTGAAATATATTTTATATTTATGTCTATATATGTATACATATGTTATGTATTTGGATTTATTTATGTATGTATTTACATATTATTGTGTTAATTAGTTTTTTTTGTTTACCATTTTCCTCTATATCTTATGCACCTACCTTGTTCATCTCTGCATCACCCTAAGGTTGACTGGGAGAGAATGCCTCTGGCATTAAGTCCGCCTATATACCTTGTATATGAAGTGTATAAATAAATAAATAAATAAAGTTTGTATGGCCATTCTTGAATTCCTCAAGTTAGGGAAAATTCATATTTAGGCTTTTGATAAGAATTGCGTGTTTCAATTATTTTGTAAAATCTATCAACGTGGAGGTTTCACGCGGGCGGAGATGCGGGAAACTGCTAATTTAACATATCTTTTAAATAGTTTTTGGGTCAGCAGACATTTTAGGATTTTTTTGAAATTCGCGCAATAGAGTAGTTATTTGACAGTAAGTGAAAACCAGGTAGAGTTTTGTTTATAATAATAGATTTTAGTCTAAAAATATCGAAAAGTAAACCAATTTGTTAATTTATATGTGATTATTTAATATTTTCAAAAAACAAATATGTAATAATACAGCACTTTGTCACGTGACATGAAACACCCATCAGTCATGCATGACGTCAGCGTTCGAAACATCTAAAACGCTGAGCCAAACGTCTATTAATTTTGCGGATGGTAACATCACACGATAATATTTTAATAACATAGTCCATGAAGGATGAAACAAAACGGTTCCCTAAAATCAGTCAACTAGCCTATTATTCGGCGACAATCTATCTTAATTTGTTTGTTTGTTTGTGTATATTAATAATTACCAGTTATTCAACAGAAAAATATTTAATCCCAATGACCTACAATTTGTTATTAGGAAGAATGTAGTAGATGTCTTTGCCAATGCCATATCAACTAAAGAACTATAAACCAGAGTGTCGCGCCGCCCGCGCCTTATTATATTTTAAAACTCGATATAGCTTTTTTTATTGCCCCTATCTAAGAAAGTAGGCGTATGTAGACTCTATATTATACAGCCTCAGTGGCGCAGTAGCCAAGCAGCCGGCTGTGAAACGCGAACCCGCGGGTTCAATTCCCGAATCGAGACAAATGTTCGTGTGGGAGATATATTATTTCGGGTCTGGGTCTTGGCCGTAGTTCTGTGACACCCACAACACATAAGCTTTTTACGCTTGTGTGGTTAGATCAACACAATAAATTAACTCAAAATTACCATAAGTTATTTTTACACTTGATGCAGAGATGGTACGCAAGATAACGGTAGGCAGCGGCTTTGCTGTGCCCTGGCATTGCAGAAGTCTATGGGTGACGGTGTCTACTTACATATCTATCGTTAAAAATAAAGTTAGTGGTCCCGGGCAGACGTTATTTATTTATTTACTATTTATTGTACACTTAAGATTAAAAAATAAAGAAAGATTACATTTATATATTAAAAGTACAAATGGCGGTCTTATCGCTCTAGGCAATTTCTTATAGACAACCATGGGATGGATATAAGAAAAGGAGAGGGCAGTCTAAAGAATAAAGGATTAAAAGCACCAATAAATATAAATAAATAAAAATACTTTAAATAAATGTATATTTATACAAATATATACACACATACAAATGTATGATAAATAAATAATTACACATAATATATATAGACAATTTCATAGACGTTGTCCTGTCATAAACGTTCTCTGTGGACCGACATTTCATTAAAAAATAAGTAATTCAGATCTCGACAACAGCGCCACTTATCGGATCCAAAACTATGATATCTTTAAAGTTGGATCACAGACATACACAACATTTTATTGAAATCGGTTGAGTGATTTTAAAGTCTATAACGGACATAGGTAGCAACAATTTTAGTTGAATATTAAATAACACCCAACAGTTACACACATAGCCCCAACCCCACACTAAGATACGAGTCTTGTGTTGTGGGTATCAGGGACTACGAGAGACTTTCGGTCTCACAACACCCAGACACCGTACATAAATATCTGTCTGTCACACAAACATTTGTCCCGGTGTGGGAATCGAACCCACGGCCTCTCGTTTCACAGCCGGCTACTTGCCAACTGCACCACGGAGGCTGTCTAATGTGTTTTAGTGTTTTATATGTATAGATATGCTTTTGTTATTCTCTTTTATTCGATCGAATGTCTGTAGTTGAGTGTACAGTTACGGTAATCGTTTATCTATAATGACAAAACGACATTACACGCGATGTGATTTACACATCAAATATTAACTAGGTACTAGCTGTAAACAGCAGCTTCGCATGCGGGAACGCGTGTATGGGTACTATAGGATACTAAAATACCATAGAAAAAAACACTTCTCAAATTTACCGGCCACCTATTTTTTAAAAACTCATAAAACTTAAGCCTACGAAGGAGCTATTTTTCGGATATTACGAACAAAAAAGGAAATTGCTAAGTTGTTCCAGTCGTTATCAAGTGAAACCCATATGTGCTAAAACAGCATTTAATTTTACTTTTATATATGCCACATGGTTTCCCATGCAGTTGGGCATTTTAACACAAAAGGTAACAGGAGTGTAAAGATTTTATATACTGGACGCACCTATCAAAATATAAGCAAAATATTTCAGTCCAGTAGGCCTACTCTTGAAATCAATTCCAATCTCGAACTCGATACAGTCTCAATTCCAATCTAGAAGATATTGGACTCATTCAACTAAATTAAATACTTTACGAACTATATAGTGATCGTAAATACTCTATTTCATTTAGTTACTAACAATTCTGCCGTATTCACTTAAATCGTGGGTTGGTGTTGCGTTCAAGAGTCCAAATTGTACAGCTTTCGAGCCCAATCCCAATTTTAAATTGATATCGAGTGTCAAGAGTAACTCCCCTGGGCCCAACACATGTCTTTGATGATGCTCATATAATTTGCTTTCTGATATATCCCATTCCAATGCTCATATAATTTGCTTTCTGATATATCCCATTCCAAATATGCAATCACTAGAGTAAGGCGTTAAAGATACTCACACTAGAAATATTTGAATGGAATTAAATTTCCTTACCATAAAAACAACATATTAATAAACATTGCTACAGTAAACAAAACTGCAAAATATAATTTTAAATGAATGAAAATGTATGGACCGGCTTGACCTGGTTTGTATCACTGTGTCGCAGAAACCTTAGGCCAGGTGGCAATGGTTGATATTTCTATCAGGTGACTCACTTGTCCGTTTACCGTCCTCAACTATAAAAACAAAACATTGATGTCGGGTGGCGTTGAAGTACACTTCAGTGTATCGATTAGTATTATCTTCCTAATCTGAGAGTGGTATCGATTCATGGGAATTAATAAATGGATTGATACTGTCGACAATTTCCAACTAGAAAGCAGGAATGAGTTGATGGTTTTTATTTTTTGTGTGCTTTAATATAATCCACAATCAGTTTCTTAACTATGAATGGATGAGATTCAGGGTGATTGTCTTGTCGAAAGTGCTCTTCATCGAGGGCACTACCCTTATTACAACGATGCTATTCCCTCTCATGCATCTTCATTATATCGTGCCTTGTCAGGCGATCCGGGTAGTTTCGGGTATTTAGTTGGGCTGCTAATGGGTTAGGGTGCGAATCAAGTCGCATATAGTATCTTTTTGAGATTGACATTATTTCTTCTTTTACGGTGTTCATTTGTTTTTATGGATTTCATTATTTGTGGCAAATAACGGGACGTTCGGAATTGTTTGAAAAATTGTGTTTTGCAGGCTCTGTTTTATGGCAACTTTTGAGTCGCTGGTCGATTTTAAATTAAATGAAAGAAAAAGATTGAAATAAAACGAAGTTTACGGATTATATCGCGGTTTATTTTACTTTTTTAACCCGACGTTTCGAAGACTTTACAGCCTTCATGGTCACGGGGGAGACTGAGTTGTATGTCGTCACGAAAGTGTAGTGCAATGTATCTACCCTTCATGTAGTTGATATTACATTTTTATTTTGATGTAGTCCGATCTACAGTCTATAATCCGTAAACTTAGTTTTATTTCAATGTATAATATTCGCGTAAATATAAGAAACCAGTATGATAGAAAAAGATTTTTAGCGCAGCTTACAACACGCACATACCCCAAGACAATTAATAAATTTATTATAATTAAAGCTAATACTAATTGAAAAGATTTTCTTCTAACCAACAAATTAGCTATTAAAGCAGCTTTAAATAATAACGTAGATAAAAAGACTCGTCACTTGTTCAGGAACTAGCGACCGTGTAGACAAAGAAACATGCAAAGGAGAATATTAAAAAAACATTTTTCGATCACGATTTACAACAAATTATAGTTTAGTCTCCTATTAAATATGTGAAGTAGGTTAAGTCAATATGATTTCCTTTACTGATACTAGTATAGTAAACGTCAAATTGTTTACTCAAATATGATGATTTGACCTAATAGTCATTGACGAATGTTTGAAGAGTGGAATAATACTTTATGTACAAGACCAAATGATCATAGAAATAAATGATCCCAATTTGCGTTACTGTAAGGTGTGCAGTTGCGTAGGTGCATACATTAGTGTATCCACGGAGCAGAACAGCGCTAGTCAAGCCAGGTTGTCTGAATAGTGTGGTACTGCACGCAAGAATGCTTCTACTCCTTTACTGCGGCATATCAAGCCAACAATGACGTGAGTAAAACAATTGTTTGCCATTTGAGAATATGTTTCCTGTGTTTAAATTTATACATTACTAGCTGTTGCTCGCGGCTCCGCCTGCGTGCAGGTTATATTCGGGAGCAGAAGTATACAATCCAAGGAGTTGTCTTCTGCACTGAGGCACCTGTAGCGAGTGTCCAGCCTCTCAGGTGTTGTGCCTGAATCTTGAGATTGCATCTAAAGAATACCCCATAAGTTTAACCTCACTTTGCCCCTTTTAGGGATGATTTTTCAAAAACGTTGAAACACGCATTTCTTTATTTCCTACCAAAAGCCTAAATATGAATTTACAGATCCCCAAGTCGAGGAATTACGGATTTCCCATACAAATTTTGAACTCCTATTTGACCCCTTTCAAGGTTGTTTTTTGAGAAAAAGATGTCTATGTCCTTCTCCAGGATATAATCTATTTCCTTACCAAATTTCATTACAATCCGTTCAGCCGTTTAGTCGTGAAGAGGTAACAAACAAACAAACAAACAAACAGAGTTACTTTCGCATTTATAGTATTAGTATGGATTCGATATGCAACCGAATATAATACGCAAAAGAAACTCTTGCGATAACAGAATCAAAATTGTTTGAAAAATGAGGTTACAATACTTATTTTAAATATTTGTATGAGCAAATACTCAAAGGTATGAGCAAAAATGGTTGCGTAATGGGAACATGTCGCTATCTCCCTCGCGCAACGGCACAGTAATGGCGATTCTGAGAACCGTGGCGTCACAGGACATACTGTCATTTGACAATTACCCTTTCCAGCAGATTTGAATGGCGTCTAAATTACCTATTTTTGTTCGGATTCACAAAATTCTTTCGATAATAGGTTTAGGTAGTGTAAATTGTTGATTAAATTAATCAACTACCCTAAATGGAGTCAACTATTCTATTCCATTACAGCGCATTTTTTTGCGTGGATAGGCATTGGGATAACGAATTTGGTAATTAAACAAATACTGATCGAAACAGTGAACATAAAAATGTAATTAATAAAGAATAGTTCGTGGTAAATTCTGTGGCGTTTTTCGTTTGTTTATATTTCTCGAAAGTTCATTGTTTCAAAGTTCAATGATATCAATAATTGAAACTAGCATGCAATAGACGAATTTTTCAGCTCACACGATGTTGTATAACCGCAACATAATTTAATAATATTTTCAACTTTAATTACGGCAAATAAAGGAATATTTAAATGTTTCTCCACATTTGCTCTGACTTTTGGACTAGTAGTAGATAAAATACTAGTAGAAATAACTCCATACCGTCTATAAATATCACGAAATTTGTTGAATAATTGAAGATACAATGCCGTCAGTTGTGATGGCAAACTGCAACAATAAATTGCTTTTGAGTAGGCATGTATCAATGCAGACGAAATAGGATATTTTTCTTATGATTTTAACCAATAAGTGTAACGTAAGTGACACGTGTATTTTGCGTCTGAGATTAGCAAAAGCTTTTAGCAGCTGAGACTTGCGATCGTGTTTCGAAATGTACCTTTATTGACGCAGTGTTCTTTCTCCGGCAATGAATCCTTCAAACTTTCATTCTGAGCTAATTAATTGAGCAGATAGCGGAAATTAAAATGTCAAAACAACAATGCCCTGTTGTATTGGATATAATTTATCATCGAAAATAGGAATTATATTCTGTTATACAATTTTTTAAACAGTTACCGTTACAACGTTGAGAAGCCGCCAAATTGTGACTATTTTCTTTGGACTTTAAAATGCAAACTGATATCAGTGCCTTTTTTGGGGAAGCCGCGGGTTCGACCTGTGTTTTTATGGTCGACAAATATTTGTTTCGGGATCTGGGTGTTGTGGGACCGTAATTGTTAATACCTGCGATACAGAATTGACTATGGGGTCAGAACTACGTGTGTGACTGTTGGGTGTTAGTATTATTATTTATTTTAATATCCGTGGTGTTCGTTAAGATAGAAATGAAGTTTCCGGCTATATATCATAAGAGGTTATGTATATGTAAGAGGTTATTTTTGGGAGCAGAAGTAAACAATCCAAGGAGTTGTCCTCTGCACTGAGGCACCTGTAGCGATTGTCCAGCCTCTCAGGTGTGGTGCCTGAATCTTGAGATTGCATCTAAAGAATACCTCATAAGTACCTCACTTTGCCCCTTTCTGGGATGATTTTTCAAAAACGTTGAAACACGTATTTCTTTATTTCCTACCAAAAGACTAAATATGAATTTTCAGATCCCATACAAATATTGAACTCCTATTTGACCCCTTTCAAAGTTGTGTTGAGAAAAAAGATAGTCTATGTCCTTCTCCAGGATATAATCTATTCCCTTACCAAATTTCATTACAATCCGTCCAGCCGCTTAGTCGTGAAGAGGTAACAAACAAACAGAATTACTTTCGCATTTATAGTATTAGTATGGATACGATTTTAAGCATAAGCATAAAATTTGTAAAGATTACTACTAACTTTTGCTCGCGGATCCGCCAGTCGAATACCTCTTTTTAAAATCATAATCATATCAAGATGCTGATGTTAAAGATTTGCTGGTGGTAGGGTAAGCATATCTACCCGAATAGCGGCCACCGTACACAGGTGTGTGAAACCCGCCATAGTGACGGAAGTGTGTCGCGTTTTGGGATTAGCCAGTGTACTTCCGGGTTTTGTCGGAGGTCTAGGGTTGAGGTACAATGTTTGACCGTTTTGCGGCCTTCTGAGTACTCTGTCACTAGACCCCCGACCGCTTCTTCACCTGCTTGCCCATGGCGTAGTGTGAAGAACCTGGTCGGCATGATTATGTTGAGTAGCTCTAGTAGTAGTAGTCTCTATGCCTATAGATCGTCTCTAGCTACTCGATTCTCTAATTGGACGGCACTGCGCTTGGTGCCATCATCGTGAGGAAACCTGCATACAAGATAATTCTCATACGAATTTCTAAGGAATGTGAAGTCTACCAACCCGCATTATGCCAGCGTGGTGGTCTAAGGCCTAACCCCTCTCATTAGCGGCCCGTACCCAGCAGTGGGACAATGTTTAATAGATAAAATCACCCTAGTAAGATGTAAAATTTACACAACTCTAGTCCCTACTCATATAGGCGCAGGCATAACAATTCATATTTCACAGTGTTTTCGGCTTATACTGTGACGGAGTGAGCCTATTGCCATAGTTCTAATTAAATGTTATATTTAGAACAGTATCATAGGGTGTCTTCCACAAGGCGCGGCTCACGCGACGGGGCGCGGTGGTAGGTGCGGCCGATGCCGAAAAACATTACCCAAATTACATTTTGCCGCAGAGCTGATGGATATTTGGTACGATAAGTTATCATTTAAAAATAACTTAGAAAGAATACATATACACTCACGCCTGGAATCCCGATGGGGTAGGCAGAGGTGTAACCAGTACACCCAGTTTTCGTTGAATTTCGGTCCCATAATGTGATAGGGGTCGAGCCTATCGCCATACCGGGCACTGATTCCAGACTCCGGGTTAATACTGAGAATTTCTAGATAGAAAAACCCAATTTCAAACTTTGAAAGAAATAGACATATAACTCTTTATTGTACACTAATCTAAAAATCAATACAAATGAGCCTAATAACCAAAATAACAGAGCTAATAACAATCAATTACCTCTTGGAAGCCAGTTCGTCAAGCTGGTCTAATTTGGCATTAAGGTGAAAGCCTACCAAGATGAGTCCGTAAATAACAAAGGATCAGTAGAAACGTGACATGTAGAATAGATAACGATTGTTTTTGGTAACTGCACTTTTTAAAAGGGTAATAATTAAAAAATCTGCGATACCTAAGCAAAAAGGGGAATGGACTGGCGTCATGCAGAGCGCTTGATGCAATCCCTCAAGGCCCACACCTCTGACTTTTCAAAGTGTGTATTTATTTTTTGACCGACTTCCAGAAGGACGAGGTTCTCAATTCGTCGGAATATTTTTTTTATGTATGTTCCCCGATTACTCGAATACGCCTGGACCGATCCGAGAAATTCTTTTTTTGTTTAAAAAGGTATGTATGTAGGTATAAGGTACTTCCCAGGTGGTCCCATTGGCACCAAGTCAGGATCTGATGATGGGATCTCAGAGAAATCGAGGGCAGCCCTCAAATTTTATAGGGACGCATAATTTGTTTTTTGTTGAAGTCGGTGTTCTTTTTATGAGTATCACATAATGAGGAAACCTGCATGTCTCATATATCTAAATAAGAAGGTAGCTATATGAAGACTACCTACCCGCATTAGTACAGCGTAGTGGAGTAAGGAATAACCTCTCTTGGAAGTAGACACACGGGTCTAGTAGGACAGTTTTGAAACATGGCTCATATTATTATAGTAACAAAATGTTTGGTCTACCGTGTGAATGCCCTGAACATCCATAATCAATCTTCGACATTTCTATTTAGGTCGGCAACGTAGACTGCATCGGTGGCGTAGTTGTTATTGCGCATGCATTACAGCTGCTGTGCTGAGGTCTCGGGTTCGATCACCGGGTCGGGTAAAGTGAAATTGAGTTTTTCTATATATAAATTCTCAGTATTAGCTCTGAGTTTGGAATCTCTGCCCGGTATGGCTCGCCCCCTATCACATAACTGTGTGTAACCTATGTGCAAACTTTGCCGCCGCGATTCAGGATTGAGGTTACGTTTGACAGTTAGGCCGTGCGTGTATCTCCACACGATTACGTGGTGGTGGTTACTCATCAACATATTTATTCATGGTAATAATATCAGCCAGTTATATATGCCTTGGCCCACTTCCGGGAACGGGTCTCCTCTACTAATGGACTTGTAAATCTTACTTTAAAATATCGATGGGCCATATCTAGAAAAGGCCAAAGTGCAAAAATAAAACTCTAAATGGAGAACCTCCCAAAGTTTAATTCTATAGTATATTTTTAACACGGTAAACTTAAACTGCTACAAAATACAGTACTTCTACGAAGAACTGTTTTTTTTTAAAGTCCACGATATTTAAGCTGATTTTCCACCAAGAACCCAAAATTGCCAAAATGTTAGTTGGACCCATATACGTTTTTTTATACCACGATGGTGGCAAACAAGCTTAAGACCCGCGTGATGGTAAGCGGGGACCGTAGCCTATGGACGCTTACAACACCAGGACCCTAACATGCGCGTTACCGACCCTGTAGACCCTGTAGTAATACTTAGGACCTCTGGATATATTCACGTCTTCATACGGAACACTTAGAGGTGCCCTTGTACCAGTCACACCCACTTGAAGTCTGGAATGATCCTGGACACCCACTCACGAAACCCGCAATGCCGCCAATTGCCGTTGATTTGAATTTAATGTCACGAATATTGCCGACAAAATATCGCATCATATTATTTTGTATAATGGCGATATATCATTTGTTATACATACCAACTTTTGCGCGTAGGTTTGCTTGCCTGCTATGTTTTAGTAAATAATACTAGCCCTGTATAAAACATTGTCCCACTGCTGGGCACGGGCTTGCTCTGCTAATGAGAGTGGTTACTTCACATACCTTCGAAATTCTTTTGAGAATTCTCAGGTACGCAGGTTTCCACACGATGTTTTCCTTCACCGTTAAAGCAAGCGATAATTTATTACACACGTAACTTTAGAAAAGTCAGAGGTGTATGCCATTTGGGTTTCGAACACTTTTGTCTTGACAGTCCGTACCACAACCAACTTGGCTATCGCGGCTCTTAGTTCATGTTTTTTTTTTTTTTTTTTTTTTTTTATCCTGGCACGGCAAAGTGACCGCACTGTACCTGATGGTAAGCGCAGTGCGGTCCAAATAGAGTACTGAGTAGCGAGAGACGATGGTTGATGGTCATAACAAAAGTAACAGCATGTAACCTAAAAAATAAATATTTTTTTGCGGCACAGGATCCGAACCCATTCGCTTGCTTTAACGTTGATCGAATTCTCCATAAGATTTATGAAGGTGTATGAAGTCTATCAACCCGCATTAGGCCAGTGTGGTGGACTAAGGCCTAACCCTGCATAACCTTTCCCTTACAGAAGGGCCTGTGCCCAGCAGTCGTATTGACGTATTCTCACCGCCGATCTGGAGGCCTACTCTTGAAATCAATTCCAATCTCGAACTCGATACAGTTTCAATTACAATCTAGAACATATTGGAACATTCACTAACTCAACTAAATAAAATAAAATATTTACGAACTAGCGAACGTAAATACTCTATTTCATTTAGTTACTTAAAATTCCGCCACATTCAGTTAAATCGTGCGCTGGTGTTGCGCTCAAGAGTGCCAATTGTACAGTTTTCGAACCCAATCCCAATTTTAAATTGGAATCGAATGTCAAGAGTAACCCTCCAGCTGTCACTAAATTCATTGTTAACAAATTACACATACTCTTCGTTTTAATGTAAACCGTGTGAGTTTCAAAATTAGCATAAAAATTCTTTGTAACATAATTAAGTGTTTATGACGCGCCTATAACGATCGAAGAAGCCTAAAATATTGTCTACTGATACCTAGCTAAATCTTTATTCTGAAGAGGATTACGGAAGTCTAGACAGTTCATCCATATTAATCCGCATGGACCACACCTTAAGTAGGAACGTATCTTTTGTTACGTCACCATTGCAGTATGTTTAAGATATGCGACTGAGACAGAACATCGCGACACACGTCGACAGTAAAAAATCCGCTTTACACGCAATAGTTGTTATTTTTTTTAATCAATAAGTTCCCTTACCTAAAACATAATCAAAAGAATATTATTAATCCACTTCAAAATAATAATTTAGAAGCTCAAATTGTGTGGACAGGGTAGTTGTCAATGACAGAAATGAATGTGCGATATGAGTGATGACGTCACGTTCCAGAACGGCCATAAGGATGCAGTCGTGGGAGGGAGATAGTGGGATGTTTTCACTACGACATCGTTTGTGAATTTTGATACTATTTTTTTTTATCTGGCGCGGCAAAGTGACCACACAGCACCTGATGGTAAGTGCAATGCCGTCCAGATAGAGTATCAAGTAGCGAGAGACAGTCTATCCCCCGCTACTCAACACAATCATGCCGGCCTGCTGTTTAGCTTCTTCACATTACGCCTAAAGGACCCAGGATCATAGGAAGGAGGGAACACGGTAGCTGGCAAACTGTTCCACAGTTTGATGGTGCGGCAAAAATACGAATATGCGAACCTCTTGGTTCGAGCCGGGGTAGTAGACACTACGAAGCTGTGGCTCCGCAAGCCAGTATGCGTGGTTCTGCTATGGAAGGGAGAGGATGGGATAAGATCAAACAATTCTTCAGAGCATTCGCCATGATACAGACGGTAGAACACTCTAAGCGAGGAAATATCCCTACGCAGCTGTAGCGGCTCCAGGCTGTTACTCACGTCTGCATCATTCACAATGCGGATGGCCCGCCGCTGCAACCCATCCAAGGCATCGAGAAGGTACCTTGCGGAACCGTCCCAGAGATGGGAGCAGTATTCCTTTCCCGGCCGCACCTGCGCTTTATATAAGCGGCAGAGCTGACCGGGCGTGAAAAACTGCCGCACCCTGTTCAGAATTCCGACCCTGCGTGAAGTGGCGGATATTACGCCCTCGATGTGACTCCTTGGATTAAGATCGCAGCGGATATCCATACCTAGGACACTAAGGTCATTCCGCATTGCGAGTGGAACATATATACATATTTTAACTATTCCTATTTTTACAAAGGATTTTTTTTATTATAGGATGCATATCAAATATTGCACAAAGAGGTAATTCTTGAGGCATTGCACACAGACAGAAGACTGCGCGAAATAGTTTCCATACAATGGCGTACAAAGCCTGATGCTGTCGCTTGACTTTTTGTATGAAAAAAACGGATGTGGAGCGAAAGCCAAGAAATAATTCAGACATTCTACGACACCTCCAAATATATTGTTAAGATTTATGCATAATACAGTTAGATATCTTGCCTTCCTATCACGTTATGCTGTGGCAATTTGCCAATACCACCCTAAAGTTATTCCATTAAAGTTGTGGAATACGCCAAGCGCGTTATAGAACTGACTGATTGGCTAGGGTTTGCAAATTTGAGAAAATGATTTTATATGCAAAAAGTTACATATAATGCCTTGAACGCACAGTAAAGTACAATTACTTGCATTGTAGATATCGGAAATTGCAGTCTTTCGGTTCACATCTAGACTTGGAATAAATATTTATGTATTTTTTTTATATCATAGTCCGACAAACGAGCCAGTGGGTCACCTGATGTTAAGTGATCTCCACCGCCCATGAACATCCACAATACCGAAAGTATCACGTATGCGCTGTCGGCCTTAAAGGACAGGAATAGGGATTAGGGAAGGGAAGGGGGAATCTGGGGCTCCGGATATCTCACTTACGACTTACCATACGAAAAGCGACAGTGAACTGTCACTTTGTTGGTTTTCTGTGAGACAGTGGTACTACCCCGGTCGAGCCGGCCCATTCATGCTGTAGACAAATATGTCTACAGCGTGGCTCTACCACTTTTGTGTCACACAAACGTACGTAACGTAAACCCTCTATTTATTTGTCCCATTGCTAGGTCCTAGACGAGTTAAGCATTTTTCAAGCACGCTAAGGTATACCGTTCTCTTATTGCTATCGCGAGCTATGATTTACAATGAATACATTGATTACTTTCGAAGTCACAAGTAGTTGGGATTATTGAACTCCGATTCAAAAATCTGCTTCACTACCGCTGGGGTAAATTACAATTTTACGTCTGATAAGCTAAGATTGTATTCATATAAAACTGATATTCCAATTTCTTATTTATCTTTACCTAAAACCTTTATTCGGAAAAAATTTAGACGAATCGATCGAGTCGTTCTTGATACGTGTACACTGTACAGCCTCGCGGACTTTTCTGTAGGTAATAATGAGTATTGCAAACATGCACTGTAATATTGTATGTATCATTAATTATTTTTGCAGCGCACGCCAAATAACATTTCTAAGCAACATTTTGACACATTTTTTTTAATACTGGCACGGCAAAGTGACCACACTGCACCTGATGGTAAGCGCAGTGCGGTCCAATTAGAGTGTCGAGAGACATTCTATCCCCCGATACCTACTCAACACAATCATGCCGGCCTGCTTCTTCACACTACGCCATGGGCAAGAAGGTGAAGAAGTGGTGGAGGGTTTAGTGTCAGAGTACTCAGAAGGCCACAAAACGGCCAAACATCGTACCCCAACCCGAAAACCAAAACAAAACCCCGACAAAAACCGGAAGTACACTGGCTGATCCCGGAACGCGACACACTTGCGTGTGCCACTATAGCGGGTTTTACACTCTGTGTACGGTGATCGCTATCTGAGCGAATATGAATATCCTACCACCAGCTTTTACTTTACCAACCTTGTTTTATATTATTGCTATTTTCGTTGGGATTTTTTTTTATTTATAAAATATCGTTCATGGAACTCCGTAATAATGTAGCTTTCCATACGTGAAAGTTTTTTTTAATTGGTACCACCTCACCAATTAAAACAATTGAGTTTATCCAAAATAAATCTTTCCTCTTTATATTCTTAGTGTAGATTAGAGCAGCCTAAGCTGTTAATGTTAATAAAGACGAGTGACAATCCTATATTTTTGAGAAACCGTCAGTGTAGCCGCGACGGCGACCGCATTAACATCGCAAGCACCGTCGCGGCGGTTCTAGATCGGTACCTAGACTGGAAATAATGTTCTACAAAGCTAGGTACAGACCGTGCCACTAATAAGGTTAATATTTTCATGGGAATTATGAAAGTGAATGTTTTAAATGTTTACATGCTCTGTAGTGTAGTGAGTGAAACGAGTGGTTGCGGGTTCGGTGCTCTTCAACGTTTGTGATTCGCAAATATTTTTTCAGACCGGTACGTTCTTGTTGTTTCGTAGTAAATTTTAACCATGATTTAAGTCAGTCTATTGTTTAATGTAAGGTACTGTTGTTTGAGCTATAGCTAACTCGGTTGATAACTTATTTAAAAAATAGACATAACGGAAGTAACTATATATGTTGATTTTGTTTTCAATGTTAACTATGGTTAAAGTCTTTATCCGTAATTAACTGTTTCAGCAATAAACATACTTGATTGTTCTGTATTTTTATAACAAACTAGCTGTTGCCCGCGATTTCGTCCGCGTATATATTTTTATCTGTATGTGTGAGTCACCGACGGCATGATAATATAATAACAACGACGGAGTATTGTAAATGTTTAATTTGATTTTTTTTTAATTTTTAGAGAATATTTTTCTTTACTGTGTTAATTGGTCAAGTCATCTTGAGAAAAATGCGCTAAAACTCTATCTCACGAACTAAAACAAAACTCCTTTTAATTTTAAATACACGGTTCCTGTAGGATACAATTGTTAGGCTATCCCATAGGAAACGTGCATTTTTTCGGTAAAAAAAGTAGCCTATGACATTCTCTGACCCCTAAACCACCTATAAGCATAAGATCATGTCGCTCCATTGCCCTATAAAAAACAATAGCAAATCTATCCCACGGGAACCGTACTTTTCTGGGATAGAAAGTAGCCTATGTGCCATTTCAGACTATAATCTATATTTGAGTAGGCGTAGTGTGAAGAAGCAGGCCGGCATGATTGTGTTTAGTAGCGGGGGATAGATTGTCTCTCGCTACTCGATACTCTAATTGGACGGTACTGCGTTAACACCAGGTGCAGTGAGGCCGTGCCAGGATAAAAAAATGTGCCAAATTTCAACCAGATCCGTTTAGCAGTACTGGCATGATTGAGTAACAAACATCCATCCAAACATTCGCATTTATAATATTAGTAGGATAATCACAATCGAAAATCGGGTTCAATGGCGAACCTTGGGGGAGGCCTATAGCGAGCAGTGGACTGCGATAGGCTGATGATGATGATGAATAATCACAATAGTTAAGTAGCTGGAACTTTATGATGACAGCAATGAAACTAGGCTTTAATAATGTCATAAATTGACTACGGTTCAAACAACAGCGCCTGTCTCTTTATAGGTTTCTTAATTTGTATTCATAAGTACAAATTAACGACACGTGTTGCTTAAATCTATTAGATAACAGCAGTAAAGACTCGTTGAGTTTGTATTCGAAAGCGAAAAAATTTACGGTGGCCACGATGGTACTAAAATTACAATGGTAAGGATAAGGTGGTTAAGGTTTATAATAGGAATTTGAAATTTAGAGAAAGTTTTTCGATTTTATGTTACAGGCACATTAAATAAACAATACTTACATAAAACACGGAGGAAGGACATGGGATACTTTTTATCCTTGATAAATGCAGGCGTAGATACGAGCAAAAATGTATTATATCATTTATATTCACATCGAACGTGTATAAGTACCTTTATTTGTGCATTTTTTTTATCCTGTCACGGCAAAGTGACCACACTGCACCTTATGGTAAGCGCAGTTATGTATAAAGTAGCGTGAGACAACTATCCCTCGCTACTCGACACAATCATCCCTGCTGAGTCGCTTCTTCACGCTACGCCTAAAGGAGCCAGGGTCATAGGAAGGAGGGAACACGGTAGCTGGCAAACTGTTCTACAACGGCATGGATACGAATTTACGAACCTCTTGGTTCGGGGCTCGGGCCAAGGTAGTAGATACAACAAAGCTGTGGCTCCGCAAGTCAGTACGCGTGATTTCTGATTCGAGCCAACACATTTACAATAAAAATAAAATAAAATTGTTTACACCATGGCTCCACTTACATCCGTGCGTTTTCCGCCGTGTCTAAACAGACATGAGGAACTTCAAAAAGCGTATTATCTCCATACTATCTAGCGTGTTGCAATTTTTTCCACCGTAGAAAATATTTCGCACGTAGTGTCTTGGCTAATTGAGGTGTTGGCATTAACTGCCGATGGTCACGCGATGAGTCGGTGACGGAATTAAATGCCGTTGCTACCAGTTTCCCTTTTGTTGTGCAATTTTCAACCCATGTGGTGCATGGCAAATGATTGATTAGTGACTTCCGTGGTGCTTTACGTCTGGCTTCCCCAAACGAAAATGTCCTATGTTAGAGGTTACTACCTCTTTAGTTCATTATTTATCGCTTTACTATGGAGGGAAATGGACAATTAATATTTCCAACTCCTCCCTATATTTCTATTTGATTAATTTCGTTGCGGTATAAAATACAGTTGAGTATTCCCATATACTCGCCAAGTTTCAATACACAGTGTCAAATGCGTGCCATTGTCGATCCTGGGTAACCCGGAGTTACAATGGCGGATGTGTGGTGCAGCGGGCCAGTAGCCGGCTGTGAAACGAGAGGCCGTGAGTACGATTCCTGCACTGAGACTAATGTGGTGTGGCAGACAGATATTTGTTTCGGGTTTGGGTGTTGTGGGAACGTAGTCCCTCGTAGTTCTTGATTCCCACGACACAAGACTCGTATCTTAGTATGGGGTCAGGACTATGTGTGTAACTGTTGTTTGTTATTTCTTCATTTATTTTACAAAAATCTATACATGCATACGGCGTAACACGATAGGCGTGTACAAATCTATACATAAATGCGACTCCACACACTTGTTGTTTTTTAAAAGCCCAGCACACACCATGTGTGTTAATCCGCATAGTCTTAGCGTCAGTGATTATGCGCCGCGTAGGCGTTCGTGTTTGCCACTCGAGTGTCGGAAACATACCTAATGTGTTGGGAGGCGCAAGTACAGTTAAAATCCATTAGTGTAGGGGCGGGTTAAACTGTAAAGTTTCTGTGTGTAGTCTCTTATTTACTATCACATTACATAAAAATGTATTATGTATTTATTATCTTTTATCTCAATGTTATATTTATTTCACTGAATATGCGATAACTATTTTTATACAACGCGTTACGTTCCATAGATTATAATCATACTCTTACACAATGGGTTATTGTCATAAGCGCCAGTCACCTTGGAATTATTTCATTGTTCTAGGTGACATCATTAATCTGTATCAAAATATGCGGGTTTTATTTGGTACGAAACAAACTAAATAGGTGATATCTATACTAATATAAAGCTGACGAATTTGTTTGTTTGAACTCGCTAATCTCAGGGACTACTGGTTCGAATTGAAAATTTATTTTACTGTTACATAGCCAATTTATCGAAGAAGGCTATAGGTTATATAACACCACGCTATGACCAATAGGAGCGGAGCATCAATGAAGAATGTTGCAAAAGTAAAATAACGTATACCGGGTTCTATATATTGGCATATATTATAAAAGGACGGTAAACTGTGCACTATTGAGTGCTAAAATTAAGCAGATCTATAACTGTGATCCTTTACATTATGCTGCTCTTTAGCAGCTCTGTCTTGAATCAATCTTTTTTATGGAGCAAAATATCACTATTATCGTAGCAGGAAGCACAAGTTGTTTGCTGTCCCGACGTGTCGCACTGTGGCTCGTTCTAGGTCCCCGATACCACGAACTCTCACTACGCTCAATGCTCTTCTAGACAGTGCACCACATCTTGACGTGTTCGCAGATGAATGGACAGTGACCTTAAATGAATGTTTGCACTACTGCGAAACTAATGCCTGATGTCAATATGTATTCACTCTGCTTTATTTAGCTTTTGATTATGATAAGTGTATGTTTAGTTAATTTAAATTACTTTAGTCATAAGTATATGATAATTAGTGTAATTGGTTTATCCGTACTAATTAATAAAAAAAAAAACAAAAAAAAATCACACGGCTCAGGAATATTGACATTATGCAAGATTTTATGACAGCCCCCGTGGCGCAGTTGGCGAGTAGCCGGCTATGAAACGAGAGGCCGTGGGTTCGAATACTACACCAGGACAAATGTTTGTTTGACAGACAGATATTTTTGTCCGGGGACTGGGTGTTGTGAGACCGGGCGTCTCTCGTAGACTCCGATATCCACAACACGAGACTCGTATCTTAGTGTGGAGTCGGGGCTATGTGTGTCACTGCTGGGTGTTATTTATTTTATTATGGTTGCAGCGCTACATAGGTCTGCCCGTGATGTTGAAGGCGGGCGAATACTCCCCTAACAACCCGCTGATCCGCGGCGAGCGTCACACCGGCGACGTACTGCTCGCGCTCGGGGAGTACGAGCGACGACGCAACACACTACGGAAGCTGCGGCAACAGCAGTACAAGGACTATCTCGACCAGGTACAGTGTATGTCTCCATAGAATACCCCGGGATCGCTCCGTAAGCGCCGAAGAAGGCCACCTCGGGGTTTTAGCTGGTAGTGAAAGAAAGAAAGAAAATATTTTTTATTATCGGAACGTATACACACATAAAAAAAATACAATAATAATAATTGATCCGACATTCAGCTATTATAGACATACAGCTCCCTATTCAGCTACAAGCTGCAGTACAGGCTAACTCATACTGCAGCACTGGTTTTCGATAGGGAACCCAACCAGTGACGTACACATGTTAGTGTCGGGTGGGGTGTAAATAAGGGGTAGAGACTCGGCCCAGCGACAGCCCGGACAGACATAAACCGAGTGAGGGGGTGCTGGGTCGTAAGTCCGGCTAGTCCAGCATAACCGTTTTATTCTCATTCCGTTTCCCTCCGGAGCGGGCGGCAGTAATATTGCTTTACTGCGACAAAAAAAACAAAAAGGTACTGTGTATAGTACTAAATGTACTGCACCGCTGCGTCACGAAGGCTGTCATGTCAATATATCGACTTACCCTGGAACGCGACTTGCCGATACCGAGCCATCATGGCGGCGTTTTTACTACGTGTACTGTCGCTGCATGCCCAAGTGGTCCCTCCTTCCTGTCATCCTGGGTCTTTAAAGCATAATGCGAAGAAGCTGCTCAGCAGATGGGCATGATTGTATGATATTCTACCTGGACGGCACGCTATCATCAGCTATAGTGTGGTCACTTTGGCTTGCCAGGATAAAAAATTAACATTTGTACTTCCAGGATGACTAGATCGGCGGGTCGCTCGAGAACCTAACCCTACCCATCAATGGAAAGCGATGCCAAACAGATCTATTATTTTTAATGCATGTATGGCAGCTGCATATCTGAGAAGTCTCTAGCCTTTCAAAGTTATGTGAAGTCTACTCTAATCAGACCAACGTTGTAGACTAAGTCCTAACCCCTTCCATTAATAGAGGAGACCCGTGCCCAGCAGAGGGGCATGTTTAATATACAGCTGGTATTATTATTATTAAGTATGGTATACCCACATGCTAAGTTCTATTTTTTTTGACGCGGGGATAAGCGATTTATTACTACCCTTCGGGAGGGGAAGGTAGAATGGTTACTGCCCGACGACTGCTAGGCTGAGTCCCTAGCATTATATACGTCCTATACCGGCAATACCAACTAAAAACCCCCCGGTGACCCTCTAAGGACGGCTCCGAGTTCCCGGGACGAGAAGCGCCTCGGCCTCAGCCGGAACCACCCCTGAATCTATGTTCTATATGGAAACAGACTTTCATGAAGTTCATACAATTTATAAAAATATCTCGTAACACAACTTTTTTCAAATTAATTAGTTCTTTTAAACCGTTGTTTTAAATATTACATTCTAGCAAGCCAATAAGAAACAAGAAGCCAAAGAGCAAGCGGAGAGGGAGCGCCGCGAGCGAGAGGAGAAGGAGAGACTGCACGAGGAGAGAGAACGAGAGAGACTACTGTTAGAGCGAGAGAGACGCAGTCCCGTGCGCCGGCCCAGTCTTAACTATAATAAAAACACATACACTTCCACGTGAGTATGTTATAGTAGAACATCGGCAGGGTCACTTGATGATCACTGATCGCCACTTACACAGGGTGTTGCAAAAGGGGGGTTGTAACCAATGAGTTTAGTAACATATTATATAGATTTAGATTTTATAGAGCCTCCGTGGCGCAGTTGGCGAGTACCCGGCTGTGAAACGAGAGGCCGTGGGTTCGATTCCCACACCGGGACAAATGTTTGTGTGACAGACAGATATTTGTGTCCGGGGTCTGGGTGTTGTGAGAGGGTGCGTCTCTCGTAGTCCCTGATACCCACAACACATGACTCGTATCTTAGTGTCGGGTCGGGGCTATGTGTGTGACTGCTCGGTGTTATTTATTATTATTATTTATATCGATAAAGTTGAAAATCCCGTAAACCTCATCTTATCTGAGTAATTTGTGTGAGTTTGGTTCTAAAGCAACTTTGTTCTGTGTTTTAGAAGGTTGTACAGTCGTCTTTAATTATAAATGATATTGGTAGAGCCACGCTGTAGACATATTTATCTACAGCATGAATGGGCCGGCTCGACCGGGGTAGTACCACTGTCTCACAGAAAACCAACGTAAAGTGACAGTTTACTGTTGCGTTTCGTATGGTAAGTGAGATATCCGGAGGCCCAGATTCCCCCTTCCCTTCCCTAATCCCTATTCCTGTCCTTTAAGGCCGTCAGCGCATACATGACACTTTCGGTATTGTGGATGTTCATGGGCGGTGGAGATCACTTAACATCAGGTGACCCACTGGCTCATTTGTCGGACTATGATATAAAAAAAAATATTTCAATAGTCGATGCAGATTTTAATTTCCTACATTGGCATATATTTTTTTAATTTTTGCCCAACTACCTACTTTGCTGACTGGTGTGGTTCTATACGACTGATATGTTTTTGTTACCACATATGTAGTGCGCTAGCTCGCATATACGATGAGAATTTAAAACAGCAAGTGTGTAGCGCCGCAGTCAATGTATTAATACGGTAGTTTCCTAATATTATACATTTTTTTTAGTGCTTCGATAGGCAGACGCGCAGTCGGTCCACCTGATGGTAAGTAGTCACCGCCGTCCATAGACTTCTGCAATGCCAGGGCACAGCAAAGCCGTTGCCTACCGTTAAAGGATTACTCTTCTTAAGCCTCGATGAAAGAAAATTATTATTATTCGATATGCGAAAATAATGCTTAATATATACTATACTATTCGAAAACAGAAAATTCGTATTTAAATATCGGTAAAAGCGAAAGTAAGTGGGTAGTGGGGTTATCTGACTATCTCCCTCGCACTACAGCATCTTAACGGCCATTCTGGGAGGTGACGTCAGAACTTATATTTTTCAACCTTTTTCTGTTATTTGTCAATTATTCCTACCAACTACACTCAGCGGATAATTATCAATCTACCCACAGATATTTATGAAATACTCATAACAAAAAGTACACCGACTTCAATAAAATACAAATTATGCCTACAAAATTTGAGGGTTGCACTCGATTTTTCTGAGATCCCATCATCAGATCCTTACTTGGTGCCAATGGGACCACCTGGGAAGTATACCCTTTTAAACAAAAAAATATTCTTGAATCGGTCCAGGCGTCTTCGAGTAATCGGGTAACATACATAAAAAAAAAAGATTCCGACGAATTGTTAACCTCCTCCTTTTTTGAAGTCGGTTAAAAATTTATAAATAATTAAAAAGTCGTGTTAATTTCCGTATTGTGTTTGTTTCCAGTAAAGTGGACACGGGCGTGCAAGTGAATGGGTTCAGGAAACCGCTGTCTGTCGCCGTACAGACAGACGACGCGGAACTGTATCGGGTAAGTTGGTAGTATCATTACATCAGGGATTCCCAGGGGTCGACATAAATGAAAACTGATTTTGACTGAATCGACCCCTATTAAGCAACACAAGTTCTTAATTGGGTTTGTTTATCTTTGCACGGCAAAGTGACCACACTGCACCTCATGGTAAGCGCAGTGACGTCCAGTTAGAGTGGCGAGTAGCGAGAGATAATTTCCCTCGCTATTCAACATAATCATGCCAGCCTGCTTTTTAACACTACGCTATGGGCAAGAAGGTGAAGAAGCGGTCGAGGGTCTAGCGTCAGAGTACTCAGAAGGCCGCAAAACGGCCAAACATCGTACCCCAACTCTAGACCCCCGACAAAAACCGGATGTACACTACATACCAGAGAACTGGCATACGAATTGCGAAGGTATGTGAAGTCTACCAACCCGCATTAGTCCAGCGCGGTGCACTTAGGGGTTAGGCCTTACCCCTCTCGTTAGTAGATGAGGCCCGTGCCCAGCAATATACTGTATTATTATGTACACAATAGCAGGTGCCACTGTGGCCGGGTGGGTGTGGAGTGACGCAGGCCGAGAGGGAACTGTCGCCGCGAGCAGCCGCGGAACACGAACACCTCGCCGAACTAGAACCACATTACAAGCCGAGTCACGAACCATGCCACGAACAAAACCGCGTAACAAGTCACGAACCGTCCAACGAACAATACCGGGTAATAAGCCACGAATCGCGCCAAGAACCGCGCCAAGAACAACGCCACGATCCGTACCGCAAGCCACATCACGTAACAAGCTACGAACCGCACCACAAGCCAAGTCACGAGCTGCCTCACGAATCACGCCACGAACAACGCTCCTTAATAAGCCATGAACCGCGCCACGAACCACATCACAAGCCAAGTCACGAGCCGCGTCACGAACAACACCGCGTAACAAGCCACGAACCGCACCACAAGTCAAGACACGAACCATCCCACGAGCCGCGCCACGAACAACACCGTGTAACAAGCCACGAGCCAACTAGCGAACCACGACCCGAACGCCGTCACTCACGATCTGGTGAGTATAATTCTCACAGGATAATAATTATGACACGTCTCCGTGGCGCAATAGGCGAGTAGCCGGCTGTAAAACGAGAGGCCGTGGGTTCGATTCCCGCACCGAGACAAATGTTTTGACAGACAGATATTTGTTTCGGGTCTGGGTGTTGGTCCGTAGTCCCTCGTAGTTGACCCACGATACAGGTTTATCCTAGTGTGGGGTCAGGACTGTGTGTGTGAATGTTGGTTGTATTTATTTTATTTTATTACACATTATCTCATACCAAAGACCTTCAATCGACATCTCGAGAGGTTCTCAGTTGGTTTTGGGTCAAAATATACAAAATCCAGTTTAATTCGGCATGGTACGTATTATAAGAAGTTTTCTTAATTTGGGTGTCTTCCGGGTTCGGACCGACGGTGGTTAAAAAAGAACATACATACATATACACTCACGCCTGTAATCCCCGAAGGGGTACGCAGAGGTGTAACCAGTACGTCCATTCTTCGCCGAATTTCGGTCCCATAATGTGATAGGGGGTAAGTCTATCGCCATACCGGGTACAGATTCCAGGATAATACCCGGGAATCGAACCCGAGACCTCAGAACAGCAGTCGTAACGCATGCGCAATAATAACTGCGCCACCGAGGCAGTCATTAAATGACGGTGACCAGCATGTCTGTGCGGACTAAAGATACGTTTGTTCGCAGAGCTTCCATTGACGGCGAGTCTGGTGAAACGGACCAATCAGGAAAAGTTACTATCGGACCTACGCCACTCGTTCATGCCGTCCATATTCGATGCAGACGCGATAGAAATTAGGAACATGCAGGCTGAGAAGGTAACAAATATCTATAATAAGGGTTTCTCATGTTTACGCGACTAACAGTAGGCAGCGGCTCTGCTGTGCCCTGGCATTGCAGAAGTCTATGGGCGGCGGTGACTACTTACCATCAGGTGGCCCGTCTGCTCGGGACGCTCGACATAAGTGATAACTTAAACTAATTTAAGTTGAACTATTTAATATTAAAATAGTTTAACTTGAAAAAAGCTTAGGTTATTACTTAAACTTTATGTATATTAATATGATAATGTGAGAAAGGTTATTTATTGATAAAATCCTTTAATGATTATGAACTATGTTTTACCCACTCGATCCCACTCAAATCAAATCACAACGATTCTAAATAAGTTTCACTTAAAAAAATATAGCGCAGAGATTATGGAACGACAGAAATAGAAATGAATAAAGAAGCCAGACAGAGTGGCGCCGTAACGCGTTACGTTACGAGGCGGTTTACCCTCCCATAAGAAGTTACCACTTCAAAAATATACTTTTTATATCATATTCCGACAAACGAGCCAGTGGGTCACCTGATGTTAAGTGAAATCCACCGCCCATGAACATCCACAATACCGAAAGTGTCATGTATGCGCTGTCGGCCTTAAAGGACAGGAATAGGGATTAGGGAAGGGAAGGGGGAATCTGGGCCTCCGGATATCTCACTTACCATACAAAACGCGACAGTGAACTATTACTTTACGTTGGTTTTCTGTGAGACAGTGGTACTACCTCGGTCGAGCCGGCCCATTCATGCTGTAGACATATTTGTCTACAGCATGGCTCTACCACTTTAAAAATTTTAGAAATCTATCGCCGTTTATTTATCTTTTTTTATACCGACTTTCGAAAGCTTTACAGCCTTCATGGTGACGCGGCGGACTGAGTTTTCACGTGATTACTTTTTTGACATGATGATTTCTTCTATTTTTCAGTTGACATATTGTAAAATATTTTTATTAGACTTTTCTGTTTTGCATTATTCTTGATGTGAGGGAATTAAATGTGTGCTCATAAATAAGTTATTATTTAAGAGCACACACACATATTTTCCCGCATAAAGTAAAAAAAAATGTTATATAAACCGCGATAGAATCCGTAAAATTAGTTTTATTTCAATCTCTATAATGGTACCAAAACGACTTTACACACACTGCACCAAGGAAACAAAAGATTTAGACGAATTGAGAACCTCCTCCTTTTTTTGAAGTCGGTTAAAAACTCTACAAACACTAAATGTTTTAATATGTAAAATAGATTATAAATTAGGAGTGTATATTAGTAGATTAATTTAAGCCTATGTCAGTAAAAAAATAAAGTAACTATACCTGAGGCTTCTACTCCATTTACCTATCACGCCCTATTTTTTTCAAGACTGTAAAAAAGTCACCCAGTATATTCTCAAAGGTGTTTTTTTTTTGTCGATAAGCCATAACTTCCATATTTCTTCATCAATTTTAATGAGTAAAACTACTTTAAAGCCTGCGTTTGCCGCTTAAAATAGAGAAATGTTTAAAAATATAGAATTTGTCTAAAAATATGAAGAGCCAGTGGTAGAGCCATGTTGTAGACAAATATGTCTACAGCATGAATAGGCCGGATCGACCGGGGTAGTACCACTGTCTCACAGAAAACCAACGTAAAGTGGCAGATTACTGTCGCGTATCGTATGGTAAGTGAGATATCCGGAGGCCCAGATTCCCCCTTCCCTTCCCTAATCCCTTTTCCTATCCTTTAAGGCCGACAGCGCATACATGATACTTTCGGTATTGTGGATGTTCATGGGCGGTGGAGATCACTTAACATCAGGTGACCCACATGCTCGTTTGTCGGACTATCCTATAAAAAAGAGGCATTTTTGTAGCAGGATCTTAAAATTGTATTTTTAATACTCTTGATAAAGTGTCAACGGATCACCTAAGCATTGACTTTACTTAGGCACTGCAAAAATAGTTCGTTAGCATTTATCATTAGCTTCAGATATCATTTAATTAACGATAATATAAACATTTCAAATTACAATTACTCAGATAAGATAAGGTGAACGTGAAGAAGCTAAACAGCAGGCCGGCATGATTGTGTTAAGTAGCAGGGGATAGACTGTCTCGCTACTTGATACTCTATCTGGACGGCACTGCGCTTACCATCAGGTGCAGTGTGGTCACTTTGCCGCGCCAGAATAATAAAAAAAAGGTTTAATGGATTTTGAACTTTATCGATATGTTACTAATCACTTACTCTATACATGGCGCTCTCATTAGAACACCCCTTTTGCAACACCATTTATAATATAATACCCGAAGGGGTAGGCAGAGGTGTAATCAGTACACCCACTTTTCGCCGTATTTCGGTCCCATGTGATAGGGGGCGAGCCTATCGCCATACCGGGACAAGTTATAGACTCCGGGCTAATACTGAGAATTTATAGATAGAAAAACCCAATATCACTTTACCCGACCGGGATCGAACTCGAGACCTCAGCACAGAAGTCGTAACGCATGCGCAATTACATCTGCGCCACCGAGGCAGTCACAGGCACAAATTAATTAATTTAGGACCACTATCGGTTGCGAAGTACTCGCACGGGTCATCTAGTCTTATATCAATGCAATTCTGTACTTCAGATGTATACAATAATAACTCCATTTTTTTCGTATTAGCATCAATGAAATCACAAAACCTAATTGTCCATAATGGTATAGAGCAGTGATCCCCAAAACTTTTTTGTCTAATCTGTATATATAAAAGAAGAAGCTGACTGACTGACTGACTGACTGACTGACTGATCGATCAACGCACAGCCAAAACGGCTGGGGTTAGAGACTTGAAATTTTGACAGTAGGTACCTATTATGACGTAGGCATCCACTAAGGAAGGGTTTTTGGAAATACCGCCCCTAAAGGGGTAAAATAGGGGATGAAAGTTTGTATGATAATCCGTCATTTTTGAAGTTAAACGCATGAAAATTGCCATTTTTTCCCAAACATGACCTACACACGGGCGGAGCCGCGAGCAACAGCTAGTAGATAAATATAAGAAAACATTATTTCCATCCCCAATATAAATGTAATGTAATATTTCAGGAGGCGGCAGAGAGGCGGCAGTTCTATCAACAAGAACTCAAAAACCAAATCATGGAGCAGCAGAGAATAAAAGAAGAAAGGAAATCCAGAGAGAAGTATGGATTTAATAAAATAACTTTTATTCGCAAATCTTTCGGTTAGATTTATCGATATCGAATATAAATAGGAAAGTTATTTTATTTTGCTAAAACCTTCGCATAAATACCAAAAGTGCTCAAGACCATAAGACACAAGTGAAAACTTTATCTAAGTTAATAATACAAAAAGCAGCGATAGCCTAGTTGGTTGCGGTACGGACTGCCAAGACGAAAGTCGTAGGTTCGAAACCCAAGTGGCATACACCTCCGACTTTTCTAAAGTTATGTGTGTATTAAAATGTTAATTATCGCTTGCTTTAACGGTGAAGGAAAACATCGTGAGGAAACCTGCATACTTTTCGAAGGTATGTGAAGTCTGCCAACCCGCATTAGTCCAGCGTGGTGGACTAAGGCCTAACCTCTCTCATTAGTAGAGGAGGCCCGTGCCCAGCAGTGGGACAATGTTTAATACAGGGCTAGTATTATAACCGAGAACCTCCTAGGGATGAGCGATATTAAAGAAATATCGGTATTGATGTCGATAGTTTAATATCGATGTAGACTAGTTATGACTATCAATATTTTTGCCTGTAGTATATATTTTTTTTATCCTGGCACCGCAAAGTGACCACACTGCACCTGATGGTAAGCGCAGAGTAAGAGAGACAATCTATTTCCCGCTACTCAACACAATCATGCCGGCCTACTTCTTCACACTACGCCATGGGCTAGATGGTGAAGAAGCGGTCGAGGGTCTAGTGTCAGAGTACTCAGAAGGCCGCAAAACGGTCAAACATCGTACCCTAACTCTAGACCCCCGACATAAACCGGATATACACTGGTTGATCCCGGAACGCGACACACTTGCGTGTGACACTATGGCTTGTTTTTACATCCTGTGTACGGTGGTCGGTATCCGGGCGGATATGTATATCTTACCACCAGCACATTCCTATATTAATGCGTGAAGTATGTGTCAGGTTGTTGGAACAAGCGGAGATGCGTCGTCTCGAGGAACAACTCCGGATGCTGCGCGTGGCTCAGGACCGGGAGCTCTCCACACAACTACATATACAACACAAGGTACCATATACCCTTATTATATAAGGACCTCCAACAAAGGATCAGCCCAGATCTAAAATATTTTCGACCTGGGGCAAAAATAAACAAATAACACCCAACAGTCACACACATAGCCCCGACCCCACACTAAGATACGAGTCTTGTGTTGTGGGTATCTGGGAACTAGAGAGACGCACGCTCTCACATCACCCAGACCCTGGACACAAATATCTGTCCGTCACACAAACATTTGTCGCGGTGTGGGAATCGAACCCACGGACTCCCGTTTCACATCCGGCTACTTGCCAACTGTGCCACGGAGGCTGTCAAACTGCTCTAACGGTAGGCAGCGGCTTTGCTGTGCCCCTGGCATAGCAGAAGTCTATGAGCGGTGACTACTTACCATCAGGTGGCCCGTCTGCTCGTCTGCCTATCGAGGCACTAAAAATACTCGATAGTGGCGCCCCTCTCTCCAGCGTTTGAAATAAATTACTTATAAAACTCACAAATATATAATGGTGATGCCATATTTATTACCGTCCATTATTTGACAGATGACAGAAAACGCCACAGACTACAACATCAAACGCGCCGATTTGCAGAAGGAAATCGATTCCGAACAACAGAAGTTAAGTCGAGTAAAACAACAAACTCGCAAGAAGTATACAGACAACCCGACAAGACCCCCACAGCACCCGCGGACGGACAAACAAAAACCTTACTCGATAAATATATCCGATAACTTATTCTCACCTGACTACGATGTCGACTCGTATCTGAGAAAGAATTTGAATTACAACATAAAAGAGAAAAATCAAAACTATTTGAATAATGATTCGAAAGGTTATTCCCCGGTAATTGATATACCAATTCTGAAGCATTCACCGATGAATACAAAGAATGAAGAAAACAATAACCTCAGCGATGCGATGAAGAAAGTTGATTGTAAATGGAAAGTGCCCGCTGTACAGAAGAATATTTTGAAGTCTTTGAATGATGAGGGAAAGAATATAAGTATTCTGACGCAACTGGGGTCGATCCGGCGTCAGTTACAACTGGAGCAGTTGAAGTTGGATCAAATGGCGCCCAAACATGACGCATGACTGACGCTCTGGCCTGGATGCCCGGGCTTCTGTGCCAGGAATTAAAGGTGATAAAAAAGTGAAAAGTTTTTTATAGACTTTAAAAGGGAAGTTAAACAAAAAAAAACAAGAAATAATACTAGTGTGAAAAGTTTTTTATCGACTTGAAAAGGGAAGTTTTTAATTCAAAGAAAAACATAGTAAATATGGCGTCATTCCAAAACATTGTCTAATTTGGATGGAATTTTTGTAAATGTAGTCAAGTATGGAAGAAAAAATTATAAAAAGGATGATATTGGCTTCTAATACAAATTGTCGTTTAAACTATTCATTGACTGTTCTATAATTAAAGTGTGACATTAAAAACTAATCTATCTAAATTTCCAATGTGTTTGACAAGAAATTAAAATAAAAACTATCAACGCTACATCTTGAGTGCTTGAAACCTCCACTGCAGTGGCTTTTTGTAAAAGTGACCGAACTAGTGTCACATGTATTTTTATCGACCTCAAAAAGGAGGGTTTAAATAAAAATTTCATGTAATATTTTACATCGAAATGCTCCTTTACGAAATATGTAGGTATCAACAGAATTTCTATGAGTCTCAAGTAAATCTTAAAATAGATAACATAGGCTATGAATGCAAATTGTCTTTAAAACTATTCATAGACTATGTGAATACATCGCAGCGATGGTGGGCGGTTACGTTATATAAACAATACAACTAATTAGTTGATTATACTGTCAACAGATGGCGCTGTTAACAAATCATCTCTTTTTGGCAAAACCTATAATTTTGTTTGTAACATTGCTATTTTTCGTCAATATCGGCAAACATAAGCTTTAAAATGGTTTTGGAATCATTAAATTTGATGAAGAAATATTTAAGTTATGGTGTACCGAAAATAATACCTTTGATAAATATATGGAGATTGTTCTATACTCAACAAAGTGTGACATTAAAAAGGACTCTAGGCACCTTCTACCTAACAAAAAAATCTATCAACGCTACATCTTGAGTGCCTGAAACCTCCACTGCGGTGGCTATTTGTATAAAGCGGTTAACTATCCACATGAAGTATGCCTTTAAACGGGAGCTATTAATAGCTAACTTCACACCGGACTAGTGAACATTTTCTTCCTAGAATGGTAAAGTGACGAAGTGTCGTTTTTTTTATCCTGGCACGGCAAAGTGACCACACTGCACCTGATGGTAAGCGCAGTGCAGTCCAATTAGAGTATCGAGTAGAGAGAGAATCTATCCCCTGTTACTCAACACAATGTTGGCCTACTTCTTCACACTAACGCCATGGGCAAGAAGGTGTAGAAAATGTCGAGGGTCTAGTGTCAGAGTACTCAGAAGGCCGCAACAGAACCAAACATCGTACCGTAACTCTAGAGTTCTAGAGGGGGTTTAGGGGTCTAGACCCGCGACAAAAACACATGGTGTTTGATTTCTATTTCTACGCAAGGTGGGTGATTCCAACTATTTTGAACAATGAAATCGAAACTTTGACAATCCCCATCTTGTACTAGTGTTTCACGAATATACATTCGTATAGTGCTTTTAGGAGGCCATGCATTCATTACGTAACGGTCCCAAGAGGGAGGGGGGTTAAGAAATCTCTAAATGTTATTACTCTGGCTAAAAAAGTAAAAGTAATTCTTACGTAAAAAAAGTAAAAAATAAAGTAAAAAAGTAAAAAGTAAGAAAAAAAATTGGCGGGAATGTGATGTGTTGTTTTATTGTGATTAAAGGGAAAAAGGCCTTTAAATTGTGACTATTACAGACATGGCTTCGGCCTTTTGAATTGTGTTTATTTCAGTCATGGCTTCGGCCTTTAGAATGAGAATAATATCGGACATGGCTTCCCCCTTTTGAATGGATGAAGACTGCAGACATGGCTTCGGTATTTTGTATAAGTTAAAACCAGAGAAGACTTTAATTCTAGCCCAGATTTGGAAAAAATAACGACAGACATGGCTGCATAGTGGAAAACCTTTGCCGTCTCTTTTATACGCCCTTACGTAATTAATGAATGGCACCTAATACATCGATGGGACCAATGTATAAGGGCCAAAATAACATTGACGATTTTGGTGGATTTTTTCTGCCAAATTAATATAATAATAATGCATGGCAAGGCACGGGGCTCCACTAACGAGCGAGGCTACGTCTTAGTCCACCACTGGTAGACATTCTTATGAGAATTCTCAAGTATGCAGGTTTCCTCACGATGTTTTCCTTCGCCGTTAAAGCAAGCGATAATTAATAATTTCACACGTTACTAGAAGAGTCAGAGGTGTATGCCATTTGGAATGGTTTCGAACCTAAGACTTTCGTCTCGACACTATGACAACTAGGCTATCACTGCTTTCTTTGTAAATATGATAGACTTTAAAAAATCTTATTTCTTCCTGGTCCTATATTTTGTAAAAGTAAAGCGGATTTATTAAAATATATAAGTATGAATGATAAATTAATTAATATGTGTATTTTAATGGAATTAATCTTATTAATTAATTAATTTAATGTCAGTGACTAGTGTAAACGATGTAAAATTCTATTCTATAAATAAATTAATAAAAATACCAGAATGAAAGAGAGCATCTTTTGTAACAATTTGTTTGCACTTTGGCCTTTCTTTATAGGACCCATCGATATCTGATGAAATCGTTAAAAAATTACATTTGCTGGTGGTATGTACATATCCTAGTGGATAGCTCGCACCGTACGCAGGGTGTAAAACCCGCCATAGTAGCACACGCAACGCACGTTCCAGGGTCAGCCGGTGAACATTCGGTTTTTGTCGGGAGTCTAGAGTGGGGTACGATATTTCTAAGTAGTCTGACACTAGACCCTCGACTGCTTCTTCACCTTGTTGACCATGGCATAGTGTCAAGAAGCTATACAGCATGATTGTGTTGAGTAGCGGGGATAGATTGTCTCTCGCTACTCGATACTCTAATTGGACGGCACTGCGCTTACTATAAGTGTAGTGTGGTCACTTGCCAGGATAAAAAACACTACTACTCTATTTTGAATCTTATTGTAGACACAATTAAGTGTAAATTCATAAAGCTGGGCATTATATTAGAATTTTAATAAAATAGCGGGCCCGGCAGACGTCGTCCTGCCCGTAAAAGCTGCGCCACACCGACTGCAGCGCCACCTGCCGGACTGATTTGTGAATCTAAACCATCCAGGGCGCCACACGCACACAAAAAAAACATTCAAATCGGTCCAGCCGTTTAGGAGGAGTTCAGTGACATACACACGTACAGTAGAATTATATATATAAAGATTTAACTAAATACATCTAAATAGAGATAAAAAAAATAATAGAACTTTAATATTAATAAACTTGCTACTACACTTATACAGTTGGTGATTAGTAAATTATATGTAATGTTAAATACACACACACATACACATACACTCACACCTGTAATCCCCGAAGGGGTAGGAGGAGGTGTTACCAATACACACACTTTTCGCCGAATTTCGGTCCCATAATGTGATAGGGGGCGAGCCTATCGCCATACCGGGCACAGATTCCAGACTCCGGGCTAATACTGAGGAATTTCTAGATAGAAAAACCTAATATCACTTTAACCGACCGGGGGATCGAACCCGAGACCTCAGCACAGCAGTCGTAACGCATGCGCAATTACAACTGCGCCACCAAGGCGTAATGTTAAATATGAAAAATTTAGTTATTTTCCATGAAAATGGGAACCTTAATAGTATAGTTACTTTAAAGCTACAGATAAAGTGTCAACAATGAGTCAAGCATGAAATATACTTAGATAGTATAAAAGCAGTTTTGGCTTTATAGAATATTAAATAAATGATTTTATAATGGTTTCTTATGTTTACGCGAATGTTATACATTGAAATAAAACTAATTTTTACGGATTCTATCGCGGTTTATTAACTTTTTTTAGTGTAGTTTCTGTCAGTCCGTCCCGTGACCATGAAGGCTGTAAAGCTTTCGAAACGTCGGGATAAGAATAATAAAAAAAAAAGTTAATAACCCGCGATAGAATCCGTAAAAATTAGTTTTATTTCAATAAATGATTTTATACAAATTTCAAAAACCAATTGAGTTGTATCGAACTAAAGTCGGCAAAGTATGTAGTTGGGCAAAATGAAAAATATATATGGCAACATGGGAAATTAAAATCTGCATAGACCCTTCTAAAACATAAACAAAAGTTGCTTTAGAACCAAAGTTGGCAATCTCATTATCAACCAATCAAAAGCGTTTGTAAGTCATCAATCCTATTTCTCATGAAGTCAATGACCAATCAAAAATGACAAACTTGGCAGGAGTACAGTACCAAAGGCGGCCATCTTACCTTAGTTGGGATCAAACTCGGCAATCTAGAAAAAAATATAAGATTTGCACCGTTAAGCTTAATTTTTCATAATTGTTGTCATTTATTAAATTAAACATTTCCTCAGATTAAAATAAAATATTCAGCTAAATTTCGCCTTAAACAAAAGTTATCTGTTTTTTTTAATTTGTCAAATTATAAGTCCCTACTTTATCGACTTTGGTTCTATACGACTCAATTGTTCAGATAAGATGAGGGATATTCAAGTTTACCTATAAATTACTAATCACACTCTCCTTAAGTGGTTATCTTATGTAACACCTTCTGCAACCAGTAAATTTAATCATCTGTATATATAAAAGAAGAAACTGACTGACTGATCGATCAACGCACAGCCAAAACGGCTTTGGTTAGACTTGAAATTTTGAGACTAGGCACTAAGGAAGGGTTTTTGCAAATACGGGTGGTATTACTGCTAAGGGGGTAAAATAGGGGATGATAGTTTGTATGGAAATCCGTCATTTTTGAAGTTAAACGCATGGAAAATGGTATTTTGCCTTTTAGTTAAAAATAAAAAATATATATTTCCGGATTATTGGAAATTCCACCCCTAAAAAAAGGTGGTAAAATAGGGGAAGAAATTTTGTATGAAAATCCGTCATGTTTGAAGTTAAACGCATGAAAATTGGTATTTTGTATTGTATACTTTTTCTCCCAAATATGACCTCCACGCGGGCGGAGCCGCGAGCAACAGCTAGTTATCCATAAAGTCAGCTTTTTTAGTGTCAGTAGTGCCAAATATTTACTTCCATACATAATTACAAGCACCGAGTAGAAACAATTTTCACTTTTTATAAATAAACTTAATAGTATATCTTCCATTACCTAAAATAACTTAATTAACGTGTATTATAAGTGTCCCACTGCTGGGCACGGGCCTCCTCTACTAATGAGAGGGGTTAGGCCTTAGTACACCACGCTAGCATTAGGGTTGGTAGACCTTACATAACTTTGAAATTCTTATGAAAATTCTCAGATATTCAGTATACTTGGTAATATTTAGAGCTTCTAAAATGGGTGAGCAGACTCCGGAAATAAAAGGGTGGGGGTTTGATGCCCGTACCGAGACATATTTGTACAGGGTCTAGGTGTAAGATGGAAAGTCTGGTTGATACCCACGATACTAGATAATTATATCTAACTGATTCCATTGGCTGCAGTCTCGACATACATAACGCTCGCTTATCAACCGATATCGGTCGGTATGATATAATAAACTCAATCTCAGGAAGTCTCGACATTTTAAAATATAGATTATTAACGTATCATAACGCATTGGCAATCAATATATCAATTGGACCCTGTTAAGCAGAAAAGATCCAACTGTCATTTTCAGACTGAAGAGTAAATGCAGTTTAAAGTTTAATTTGAATTTAAAAATAGTACTATGCAGTAACTAATTATAAATTAGTTAGGTAATAAAACATGACAAGTTTTTTTAGGTAAATGTCATCAAACTGCCTGGATCTGTTGTGCACATATGAAACTTGATTAGGAGATTGTGGCTATGTGTTACTCGATTTCATAAAAATTTTGGTTATACAACCAACTTTTCTGCTTAACAGGGTCCAATCACGGTCGATGTCTTTGCTATCTATGATGAGTTTATGTCATAACGACCGCAATCGGTTGATAAGAGAGCGTTATGTATGTCGAGACTGCAGTCACTGTATTATGTGCCTGTGGAGGGTTATTTATTTTGTATTAGATCTAATGGTCAAGCTAATCCCTAGCGTAGATTGCAGTTACATTATTTCATATGAAACTGGTAAGGCCTTTAAGTTAAAAGTAAGCCGTCCTTTATTTCAGAACGATATCGTTAAATGTGAGTAGTCTTATGTACATTTGTGAAGTTTTAATTCTATACTCGGTCTGGGTAGACTTTGTCGATTTTCTAGCAACAGTACCAGTTTGAAGAAAATTGAAGACAGTGAAATTACTTCCGTATGCTAGAACACTTAGGGTTCGTTTTCATTACTCTATATTATATAATTCGGGAGATTCTGTTTACGCATGTCAAATGGCACATGCGGGAAACACTGTTCTGTCATAAAAATAACTGCAGCAGACATGTGTGTAAAACTTAGAGTGTGTTAAATACTCTAAGGTGTAAAATGATAAGTCTAGTTTAACTATAGCAGCGATAGCCTAGTTGGTTGCGGTACGGACTGCCAAGACGAAAGTCGCGGTTCGAAACCCAAGTGGCATACACTCTGACTTTTCTAAAGTTATGTGTGTATTAAATGTTAATTATCGCTTGCTTTAACGGTGAAGGAAAACATCGTGAGGAAACCTGCATACCTGAGAATTCTTATAAAAATTTCGAAGGTATGTGAAGTCTACCAACCCGCATTAGGCCAGCGTGGTGGACTAAAGCCTTACCCCTCTCATTAGAAGAGGAGGCCCGTGCCCAGCAGTAGGACAATGTTTAATACAGGGCTAGTATTATTATTAGTTTAACACTACTGTTCACATGTTTGGCTACTCCACAAGTGTAAATAAGTCTTAAATGTAAAAATTGATTAGAATTTTAATTTAAACGGTATGTTTTAGGTGTAGAGAAATATTGTATGTTGCAAATGTTTTGCGTTATTTTCTGATAATTATGCCAACTACCAAATAAATATAATGTCAGAAAGATGCATTTTTAGCGAAAACAACGATTATTTATATAGATATGTTACTATTACATTTCAACATTTCTCATTTTTCTGTAATAATGTTATCAATCAGATACTCCGTTTCATATGTTTGTAGTATTTATTAAGGAACTATATTGCGTGAAATATATGTTATTTACCGTTAGTTAAATTAAAACCATCTTTTCTATACTCTGATTTTTAATTAGATGGACTAAAACGACAGCTGCAATCGACCTTTTCTTTTTTTAATGTTGCAAGCGTAGAACATAGTGCTGGAATATGGCCGATTATGAATGATTCATCGACCTGCTGTGACATGATCTTTCGGTTTAATTTTACTCATTTGGTGTTATTAAATGTTTAATAAATATTAAATTAAAGGTTACAAAATTAATGATTTGTTAATAATTTTGTTATATCACATAAACTTTACTTGTAAAAAATAAGAAATCAGCAATATCACTATACAGTATACTCAGGATACAACAAAATTTTTACTTTACGATAACGTGGCAACCCGCCAAATGTCATTTTAGTCTATCTAATTAAAAATCAGAGTATAAATAACTTGACAGATAAATTGATTTGAAATTTATATTTGGTATTTATTAAGATTCCCAGATATCATTAAAATTCATGTTAGGTGACCATGTGATCCCCAGCTATCAATTGGTCGTTATAAGTGGCTTTAAGATTTATCATATTTAAAAATATTATTTGTAACATTTTTCATAGATTATGACCAGTCTCGCTGTATTGTAAAGTTGCTTTTAAAATCAATAATTATACATACAACATTGAGGGTAGTTGAATTTATTTAAATCCATATAAAACCAAACCAATCAAATGTATGTAAAAAGCGCAAGACTGTTCGCATAGAGTTGGGGTTCTTCAAGAAGGGAGTAAATAGGTTTTTGAAGGGTCGGCAACGCGCATGTGATACTCCTGGTGTTGCAGGCGTAGGCCATAGGCTACGGTAACCGCTTACCATCAGGCGGGTCGTAAGCTTGTTTGCCACCAACGTGGTATAAAAAAAAATAGATTAAGGCAAGAGCTTGGTGTGAAGGAAAGTGAGATTAAACTAAGGTATTGTTATTTTTATAATAGAGATAATTCGATTTTTTGTATAAGTGTTATAGATGCATTTTTGTTATTTTGTATGTAAATGGTTTGACTGTAGCCCCTATAATAATGTTTTTTTCTAGCCTTGAGGCTGGCAACACCTTACACATCTTAGGTGTTATATTACAATGTATACGGCGGAAGGACATGTATCCATGGCTATAAATAAATTAAACAATAGCGCGAGCTTCCCTACTTCCTGTTACACACTTCCGTCCCTTATCACGAAATCACTCCCAGAAATCGATAGTAAAGATGTTACACATAAAAAAAATACTTAGGCGTTGGCTGTTGGTTTGGTGTTGTGTTAGCTTACGAACGCTTATGTATTGTACACACACTTGCCGAGTGTCGTAACGGTAAAAACTAGTGTGTGGGATAGCATCCGTTTATATTTTTTAAGCATCTGATGTGACACCGCGCCTGGTGCTTGTATACATTTTTGAAAAATACACCTGTTGAATGTCAGCCATATTTAATGCGCTCTTAAGTAATCAGGTGTATTTTGCCATAGTAAATTTAATGTAGTAAGTAGTTTAACGCAGTAATGGTTTAACGTCCGAATACTCAAACGCAACTCAAAGATTTAAGAGCATGTTAAATATTTGAGACCTTCTTATTTGTCAATCGTATGGCGTATTACTAAATAAGTAGCCGTTAGATGGTCGGCCAGTTGAGTAGCGTTTGAGTATTTGTGCGTGAGTCTTGTACAATGGAAGGCTTCATTCAGACGATTTTCTATATTGACTACTAAAGAAACATTGACCTTGAACCCAGCGAAATTCCAAGGCATTATGCTTCACTCATGCTTCAGAATGGCAAACGTACTGCAGTACCATGCAGTAAAGCTTTGCAAAAAAATGGCGCATCGAAAATAGAAATTAAAATATACATGTGGCAACACTACATTTGTCAAATGGGGCATTTCACGTGAAGCGGACAACGAAAAAAAAGTGAGGTTCTGAAATTCGTTCATATTAGACATACTTATACTTCTAGGTCATATGAACGTGTACACATCATATTTTTTTTATTTTAGGTTTAGTTGTTAAGATATGGGATTCTAAAGATTTCATCTGATTGCGGGAAGGGTTTTTTGGAATTTTATTTTCATATTGAAGTAAATTATAATAAAATAATGAATGTAGTAGTTTTTATAGAAAACTTACTGTTCTTTTTGATTTTGGACTCGGATTCTAAATTTGAATTTTTTTCTAGTTATAAACCGGAAGTAAATATTTCAATCTTTTTTTTTAATAACTTGGACCACTTTAATTTTATTTATTTTTCTGCAATATAAAGCTATATGTTTATAAATTGTGCCATAAAAATTGCAGAATGGGGTTGGAATTAGTTTAGGAAATAAATCAATTTGAGTACGTACATGTCACACTGGACGCTTGCTCAAGTTAGCTGGTTTTTACAAAAAATGGCATACTTCATAGTAAAACTGCTGCGAAGTCATCTGTTTATGCATAAAGACAAATAATCTGAACTAGTTTTACACTTGATACCCATAAATTATTAATAATGATTTACAACTAAACGAAAAAAAACTGACTCAAAAGAAAAATATATAAATTTTAATTTTTTCCGAATTTACTATGCCAATCAACACTAGTCATAACCATGTCTCCAGTAGATCTAAAAAAACCGTGGTACGCTTTTGTCCCCGGAATAGTTACTGATGTTTGTAATCGTAGTTGGAGCAAAATCTTCGGAATTCGGAAATAATAAATGGTATGAATGACCGGCGCGCGCGCACGACTGGAACCGAGACGTTGGTGCAACTGCGGGGAGGGGGAAGGGGGTCTGTAACTCTGGCTGTGTGACCGGCTCGTTTGTAAATTGTTACTACGCGCAGAGCGAGTGTCCACACTTATTGCTTTTAGTAGATAATTTTTACAAAATTAGAATGACAATCGAGTACCAAGAACACTATCAGTATGTAAGTTGTATTACAAGTTAATCTGTACCATTAAAAATGATTTACAACTAAATAAAACAATTTTGTATCAAAAGAAAAACATTGTAAATTATATGTTTTTAAATTTGTCTTAAACAAAAAATACCAAAGAATTTTTCTATTCCAGGGACAAAACCGTACCACGGTTTTGTTAGATCTACTGGAGACATGGTTATAAAACGGACTAGTGTTGATTGGCATAGTAAATTTGGAAAAAATAAAAATTTATATATTTTTCGTTTGAGTCAGTTTTTTTTCGTTTAGTTGTAAATCATTATTAATAATTTATGGGTATCAAGTGTAAAACTAGTTCAGAATATTTGTGTTTATGCATAAACAGATGACTTCGCAGCAGTTTTACTATGAAGTATGCCATTTTTTGTAAAAACCAGCTAACTTGAGCAAGCGTCCAGTGTGACATGTACGTACTCAAATTGATTTATTTCCTAAACTAATTCCAACCCCATTCTGCAATTTTTATGGCACAATTTATAAACATATAGCTTTATATTGCAGAAAAATAAATAAAATTAAAGTGGTCCAAGTTATTAAAAAAAAAGATTGAAATATTTACTTCCGGTTTATAACTAGAAAAAAATTCAAATTTAGAATCCGAGTCCAAAATCAAAAAGAACAGTAAGTTTTCTATAAAAACTACTACATTTATTATTTTATTTTAATTTACTTCAATATGAAAATAAAATTCCAAAAAACCCTTCCCGCAATCAGATGAAATCTTTAGAATCCCATATCTTAACAACTAAACCTAAAATAAAAAAAATATTATGTGTGCACGTTCATATGACCTAGAAGTATAAGTATGTCTAATATGAACGAATTTCAGAACCACACTTTTTTTTCGTTGTCCGCTTCACGTGAAATGCCCCAAATGTTTTAAGGAGAGCGCGGGAACGTCTAAGTGAGAAAAGACGTTCCCGCGATTTCCGTCGTTTGTAAATGTGAACCGACTGTAAAATAAGTGAAATATGACGACAATGAATAAATAAATGGCTTAATTAAAGCCTAGTTATTGAAGAGTGAAGATTTTATACTGAAGACATTATTTGAACAACATAAGAAACCTATGGGAAAGGAATGGAGAATGGCGGGAATAAGAGACGTGGCTTCGGCCGGAGAATTCATGATAAATTCTTTTGATAAAGGAATAAATAAATGGCTTGATTGAAGTGAGAGTAAGAGTGAAAATTTTATACTGAAGACTATTGAACTATTTACAGTGATTTGATTCGTGTGAAATACAATTATTACAATGTATCCGGCTGAAGGACATGTATCCATGGCCATGAATAAATAATATTAAAAAAAAAAAACAAATGTTTTAAACATACTGACTGTTCAAAATAAACTAATCGTAAGTTAAACTTAGAGATTTTGTCAGTGAATTTTATATAATAAATGATATAGCTCGAAATATTAGAAGTTTTATTTACCTTACATAATTTATTGAAATACTAGTGATTCCTGACAGACTGTCGCCAATTACCCTGAGCTACATAAGTGTATGGCGAATATATAGGTATATTGGTACATAGTACTGTGTTGATATATATAGGTATGTAAACTTAATGTTGTAGCGAAATAATCAGGATTGATAATATCACAGATGAAACGACGGTTGCGTATACAGAATGTAACTACGAAGGTAACTTGTGAACTGTCTTGAAAATCCCTCGCACAAGGCACTCGGCCTCCTATTTAACCATCTGGCCTAGTTTTGCAATTGGTCAGATAACTATCTGAAGACACCTCTGACCATTGGTGTCACTTGAATCTAGTAACTGTACATCAGTATGATTTGATATTTGAATCTAAACCTAATAGCTCCATGCAATAGCAAGAACCTAACTGCTTTACTGTTTAAAGGAAAGTTCTTAGATTCTGCACTATCTCGAAAATAAATACATTGTAACTGACTTACATTGGTTTCTCCTTGACCGCTGTCTACTGCCCACTGTTCCAAACCGAGGGAGACTGACTCGAGAACGCAGAGACGCTCCTATGTATAGCAAATCCATAGAGTATAAATTATGAATCTACCCGTACTTATCTTGTAAGAGGCCCTCGATATTTCCAATAAAAATAGACTACCCTCACACTAAAATTTAAACGTTTGCTGCCTGTTCACAGTTCGCGATAATTCGCGACAGGTGTAGTCAAACGTGCTATGGCGCCTATAGTTTGGAAGTTCTGATTATAGCTTTATGATAAGCACGTTTCATATTTGTTATGTATATCAATAATAATGCGCCCATATAATTTTTGTTTCAATAAAATACTTAATTTGATACGTGGTTTTACTTTTATTATCCCATTTTATCTATACTGCCTCGGTGGCGCAGTTGTAATTGCGCATGCGTTACGACTGTTCTGCTGAGGTCTCGGGTTTGATCCCCGGGTCGGGTAAAGTGATATTGGGTTTTTCTATCTAGAAATTCTCAGTATTAACCCGGAGTCTTGAACCTTTTTTTTTTTTTTATCTTAGCACGGCAAAGTGACCGCACTTCACCTGATGGTAAGCGCAGTACGGTCCAATTAGAGTATCGAGTAGCGAGAGACGATTTATCCCCCGCTACTCAACACAATCATGCCGGCCTGCTTCTTCACACTACGCCATGGGCAAGAAGGTGAAGAAGCGGTCGAGGGTCTATTGTCAGAGTACTTACAAAGCCGCAAAATGGCCAACATTGTACCCCAACTCTAGACCCCCAAAAAACCGGATGTACACTGGCTGATCCCGGAACGCGACACACTTGCGTGTGCCACTATGGCGGGGTTTTCACCCTGTGTACGGTGGTCGCTATCCGGGCGGATATGAATATCCTACCACCAGCAAAACCTGTGCCCGGTATGGCGATAGGCTCGCCACCTATCACATTATGGGACCGAAATTCGGCGAATAGTGGGTGTACTGGTTATACCTCTGCCTACCCCTTCGGGGATTACAGGCGTGAGTATATGTATGTATTTTATCTATAATATTATAATCAGTGTAATTATGTTTGTCCTCTATGGATTCCTTTTTTTTTGTTGTCGCGGGGTAAGCGTTTTATTACTGCCGCCCGCTCCGGAGGGAAGCGGATTAAGAATAAAACGAGTATGCTGGACTAGCCGGTCTTACGACCCAGCATCCCCCTCGCACGGATGATGGCTATCGGTGCTGCCGCTGGGCCGAGTCCGTAACCCCTATGTACACCCCACCCGACACTACCAGCTAAAACCCCGCGGTGGCCTTCTTCGGCGCTTGCGGAGCGATTCCGGGGTATTCTAAGGAGTGCTAGAATTGCATTAGTCCACCACGCTGGCCTAATGAGTTGGTAGACTTCACATACCTTCAAAATTGTTATGAGAATTCTCAGGTATGCAGGTTTCCTCTCGATTTTTTCCTTCGTTGTTAAAGCAAGCGGTAATTGTCAATGAATACACACGTAACTTTTTATTTTCTTTACTTTTTTATTAGAGACAGACTGTGGAGCGCAAATGAGTAGGAAACGGAAGGCCGCAGGTCCGATTCCCGCCCCGAGACAAATGTTTGGCTCAAATATTTTTGAGTGGGTGTTGACTGTTGATACCCACGACAATAAACTATCATAGTGGGGTCAGGACTGTGACAGTTGGATGTTATTTATTGAAAGCAATATTTCAATGTTGGTGCAATATTGGTGCAGCGATAGCCTAGTTGGTTGTGGTACGGACTGCCAAGACGAATGTCGTAGGTTCGAAACCCAAGTGGCATACACCTCTGACTTTTCTAAAGTTATGTGTGTATTAAAATGTTAATTATCGCTTGCTTTAACGGTGAAGGAAAACATCGTGAGGAAACCTGCATACCTGAGATTTTTTTCGAAGGTATGAGAAGTCTGCCAACCCGCATTAGGCCAGCGTGGTGGACTAAGGCCTAACCCCTCTCATTAGTAGAGGAGGCCCGTACCCAGCAGTGGGACAATGTTTAATACAGGGCTAGTATTATTTTTATTATTATTAATATTTCAATCGGTCTAATAGTTTTTGCGTGACAGGCTAGAGTTGCCAACCGTCCTGTTTTCCCAGGACATGACCTGGTTTTTAGTATCCTGGATAGATTTTAAGAAGTGTCCTGGGGTTTGAAAGCGCCCTATGTTCCTGTTTTTTAAAATCTACGCGTCACTTTTGCAATCCTTATGTTAGTAAGTCCCTCACGAGTGGTTTAAAACAAAGACACGTCTTGTTTTTTGCTGGATAGTCCTACTTTAATTTCGAAATTCGGGGCAACCCTATGATGGGCGAACGGCGAACCTCTCTTCTATAGATGGCGCTAAATTATCGTAGTAAATAAATAAATAAAAAACCATTAAAATCGACTTTTACTATTTTAATAAAGTATTTTTCACTTTATTTCTACTACATAGTACAAAATATTACAAAGGTACATTAAACCATGCATTGAGAGTGTTTTAAGTTCCCTTTAACAAGACAAAACAGGTAATAAATACCCTGAATTATTTTAAAAGGTCGAGCCGTGACCGTATTTGACAAAAATTATAAATATATCCAAAATAAAAACCTCCAAAATAGCCACCTAATTAATTTGCACTTTTCACATATACATAGATTTTTGTTTTAATATTTTACCAAATAAATAATCATATTTACCCAGATAAAATATGTGTACATACATAATTATCATAGTATTAACATGTGAAAAGAGTTTAATTCTTACACAAACTCTTTTTTAACCGACTTCAAAAAAGGAGGAGGTTAAAATTCGTCGGAATCTTTTTTTTATGTATGTTCCCCGATTACTCGAAAACGCCTGGACCGATTCGAGAAATTCTTTTTTTGTTTAAAAGGATATACTTCCCAGATGGTCCCATTGGCACCAAGTCAGGATCTGATGATGGGATCTCAGAAACATCGAGGGCAACCCTCAAATTTTATAGTGACGGCTAATTTGTTTTTTATTGAAGTCGGTGTACTTTTTATAGTTTTTATGTAAAATTCATTTTTTTTTATTTTATGATGCGACTCTCTTATTTTGTACCATATTTATAATTTATTTAAATCTAACGTATTATAAAAATATTTCTGTACACATATATAATAATGCGCCCCAAATATCTGTCTCCGACCATAAAATCACCTTTTGAGCAATGTCAGGTGATAGGTGCTATACAAATAATTTTGGCATTATATTCCTTTTAATCACACACCATTAAAATCACATTCATATTATCAATATAACATTAAGATAAACATAGAAAATAAAATAAATGACAATTTATTACAAGAAAAAAATAACGCATATTTTCGCGCCAAAATTAGCTTCCATTTTTAAATGAATAATTTTTATTACAAAATTATAACATTTAAATAAACAATAATATGCGTTGACAATTATCGCAATAACTTTGATTAAAAGTAATTTTTACATTTTTTTCAGTGTGTCTGTCTGCACGCGCGTTTTAATGTGTCACCTTGTATATAAGGCGCCATATGACCACACATCGATCATTTTTATGGACACATTCACTAACTTGCATTATAGTTTATACAACTACACTAAAACCTTTGGATAGGTATATTAAAATCGAAACGAAACTATATGTTAAACATAATGTAAAATGAAGACCATATTTAAACTATGATAGGAATTAATGAAGAAGTTACTACAGGTTGCTATGGCAACGAATTGATTAGGCCTGGAATAGGCCCTGTTAAGGAGAAAAGATCCAACCAACATTATTTATGAAATCGACATAAATACATAGCCATAATCTCCTAATCTAGTTTCATATGTGCACAACAGATCCAGGCAGTTTGATGACATTTACCTAAAAACCTTGTCATGTTTTAATACCTAACTTATTTTCAATTAGTTACTGCATAGTACTATTTTTAAATTCGCTGTCAAACATTAAACTGAATTTACTTAAATGCAAACATTAGTTGGATCTTTCTGCTTAACAGAGTCCAATTACAATAATAAAAAAGTACTAATACTAAGTAAAGGCCGTAAGTAAAAATGTATGTTAAATGATCGATATTTAATTATTCCAACGAGATTTCTATGTAGACACTAAATAAATCATGTTACACAAAAATTAAAATATGTCACATTACAATAACAAAAATTAATATTTTAAAATACGTATGAATTAAGAAACTGGTAAAAAGCCAAAATGATAAAAAACATGCAAAAATTTTAAGCAATTTTTTTTATCCTGACACGGTAAAGTGACCACACTGCACTTGATGGTAAGCGCAGTGCCGTCCAATTAGAGTATCGAGTAGCGTGAGACAATCTATCCCTCGCTACTCAACACAATCATGTCGGCCTGCTGTGTAGCTTCTTCACACTACGCCTAAAGGACTCAGGTTTATATATATGTTATTGAATCTCTATGTACAATTTACCTACGTATAAAAATATCAATATTTCTTAGCTTCGTTTCGTTTTACGGTCACCCAAATCAACGGAATAAAACCACAGTTAAGATGTCGGTAGTAAAGTTAGCTTGTGCATACATTTTTATATAAACTGCAAGACTGGCTGACCATAACAATTGTTTTAAAGCCGCGGTTTTATTCCAGCCTCGATCATCCATTTTACATTAGTAAAATTGTATTTTTTTTAGTGCCTCGATAGGCAGACGAGCAGACGGGCCACCTGATGGTAAGTAGTCACCGCTGAAGACGTCTGCAATGCCAGGGCACAGCAAAGCCGCTGCCTACCGTTAAATAACCGTATAGCGAAACTTAATTTTTAAAATAATTTTATCACATTAATTGCTATGCTTCAAGAACTGTTGAAGCGTCGGCCCTCCTCTGCCCAAAGGGTCCTTTGGGAACATTATCATATCATCCACCCACGTGAAAGGCAACAGTCGGTTCTCTATAATGAACCGCCATTTTGTATTCTCGTCTATCAAGTCTCTGTAATTATCGCCAGTTACTATAACACCGTCGAATTCAGCTGCGCATTGTATGATGTATCTGAAATAAGTTAGGGAATATTAAAATAACTTTAAGCTGAGAATAAGCAGCGATAGGGTAGTTGGTTGCGGTACAGACTGTAACGACGAAAGTCGTATGTTGGAAACCCAAATGTCATACACCTCTTTCTAAAGTTACTGTGTATTCATTGTTAATTATCGCTCGCTTTAACGGTGAAGGAAAACATCGTAAGGAAACCTGCATACCTGAGAGTTCTCATAAGAATTTCGAAGGTATGTGAAGTCTACCAACCCGCATTAGGCCAGCGTGGTGGACTAAGGCCTAACCCCTCTCATTAGTAGAGGAGGCCCCTGCCCAGCAGTTGGACAATGTTTAATACAGGGCTAGTATTATTTATTATTGTTATGGAAATAAAATTGACTTTGGCTTGTATTTACGGTACTTATTATCTTTTTCCGAACACCGTTATCCTTTTGAGAGAAACGAGGGGTTATAACGACTTTACTTCAAGTTTTGCTTTACCCTTGGCGTAATGTTCAGGCAAGGTGCTGTGAGACCGAATAAATAAATAAATACACCCCAACAGTCACACACATAGTACTGACCCCTGGTACAGACACATAGGTCAAACCTGTATCAAGAACTACGAGGGACTATGATCCCACAAAACCCAGACCCTTAACAAATATCTGTCTGTCACGCAAACATTTGTCGCGGTGCGGGTATCGAACCCACGGCCGTTGTTTCACAACCGGCTACTCGCCCGTTGCGCCATAGAGGCTGTCAGAATGTCTCTGGGTTCTTGATACCGTCAAATAAGATTATTTTTAATTTTAGTGCGAGGTTCTTTTGAATGTACATTACTATACAACGACCCTGTCATAGCGTATGTTTTTTTTACTAGTACTTAGTTATATCTTAATCAAATTTATATGGCCCCAAATGGCAAGTACTATACCAAGCATAAATATTTTCATCAAAATCGATTATTAATTGACAGCAACAACGATGTACATGGAAAGAACTGAGCCGTCGCTGGACGTCTGGCAGATGTGATACATCGAAATTATTTTGTAGAAATAATGAGCATAAAAAGATACCTTATTACCTAGCGGGTCAGACATCAAAATAAGATGACTTTTTGCAACCCCCTAGTGGTTAGTATATCAAAATGTCCACTTAAAAAGACGATTTTTTAACCATCAATTTTGCTACTAATAAGCGTACTTCATTCTACACTGACTTTTTAAATCTGTAGGTCAATAGACAAAGGAGCGATAGATCATCACATGCTAAATGTTCTATGTGTCATTTTTCGTTAGCGTCGGACCAGCTCTTGAGCGTTCTTAGAAATGACATTCGACAGAGAACTAGAATCCCTTGACACTCAACACCATTTTCGCTTTTTATGCTGTCAACATCCGAGAAGTTATACAACAATAATAGCACACACACAATAGCCTGATAGCACTCCCACTCCACAATTTTTTTTAATCACTTTATTCTTTCATCACCAAACCGTAATAGATGTTTCACATTATCATACAGCGTGGCGACGTCGCCACGACAACAGTCGGTCTGACTCGCGGCATTAGATGTTTCACATCAACAAAAAAGATTTTTAATTCATAAAAAGTACTAATGCGTCTCTACAAAATTTGATTTAAAATCCGATCTTTCTGAGATCCCATCATCAGATCCTGACTTGGTGCGAATGGGACCACCTGTGAAGTACACCCTAAAAACAAAAAAAAGAATTTCTCGAAATTCATGCGTCTTCGAGTAATCGGAGAACATACATAAAAAAAAGATTCCGACGAATTGAGAACCTCTTCCTTTTTTTAATTCGGTTAAAAATGCGTTAATCCTTTTTATGATCAGTCAAATATCATCTGTTAATATTTGACCACGCAAAAACGGCAATACTCGCCCTTATTGGCGTGCGAATACGCGTATTTGTAACGTTAACGTTATGGAAATAAAGTTGATTTTGGCTTGTATTTTTACTCACTACTTATTACCTTTTTCCGAACACCGGTGTCCTAGTGATAAATGAGAGGTTAAAAATAATGTAATAGTCCAACTGACCTGTCATCATACGGAGTGATTGTCTTCCCCTTTATTTCCCTCGAGGGTGTGTAGATGACGGTGCCTTGTCTCTCGAGATAGTCCAGCAGTCTCGGGTCTGTGCTCTTACCATACTTACACCTGCAACATATGTTCTAACAGTAATAGTGTATCTCGAATACACTAACTAAACGATGCTTTTTTAAAGTGACACTGCATCTGATGGTAAGCGCAGTGCTGTCAAGAGTATCAAGTAGCGAGAGACATTCTATCCCTCGCTACTCAACACAATCATGCCGGCCTACTTCTTCACACTACGCCATGGGCAAGAAGGTGAAGAAGCGGTCGAGGGTCTAGCGTCAGAGTACTCAGAAGACCGCAACACGACCCAACATTATACCCCAAGTTTAGATCCCCGATAAAAAAGTGACAGAAAAAGTGGTAGAGCCACGCTGTAGACATATTTGTCTACAGCATGAATGGGCTGGCTCGACCGGGGTAGTACCACTGTCTCACAGAAAAGTAAAGTGACAGTTTACTGTCGCGCTTCGTATGGTAAGTGAGATATCCGGAGGCCCAGATTCCTTCCCTTCCCTAATCCCTATTCCTATCCTTTAAGGCCGACAGCGCATACATGATACTTTCAGTATTGTGGATGTTCATGGGCGGTGAAGATCACTTAACATCAGGTGACCCACTGGCTCGTTTGTTGGACTATGATATATAAAAAAAAACGGATGTACACTGGCTGATCCTGGAACACTATGGCGGGTTTTACAACCTGTGTACTGTGGTCGCTATCCAGACGGATATGAATATCCTACCACCTGGATGTCAGCAGTGTCATCCAGAGTAGCAAGTAGCAAGAAACATACCTCGCTACTCGACACAATATGCTAAGTAGCGTTTTCACCTGATGGTAAGCGCCGTCCAGACAGAGTATCAAGTAGCGAGAGACAGTCTATCCCCCGCTACTCAACACAATCATGCCGGCCTGCTGTTTAGCTTCTTCACACTACGCCTAAAGGACCCAGGATCATAGGATAGAGGGAACACGTTTTGCCCATATTAATAGGGCATTGGACCATTAGCCCAAGCTAGTTTAACCGCCATTGCCTCGTTTGTTGGTAAGCAAGGTGTACCATTGGTTGGGGAGGTTGGCTTGGGGTCTAGACCCCTTACACCGCACATTATTGTATTCCTATTTATTACTAGGCAGTATGTCAGCAGCGACAGCCTAGTTGGTTGCGGTAAGGACTGTCAAGACGAAAGTGACTACACAGGAAAACGTCGTGAGGAAACCATACCTGAGAATTCTTATAAGATTTTCGAAGGTATGTGAAGTCTACCAGCATTAGGCCAGCGTGGTGGACTAAGGCCTAACCTCGCACATTAGTAAAGGCCCGTGCCCAGCAGTGGGATTAATTTAATGAAAGGCTGGTATTATTATTTTTTTCATCAGGTCGGTAAAGTATCCATTATTGCGATATTATGGATGTCCAAGACCGGCACTCATGATCAGGTGACCCATGTGATCGCTTGAAGGCTTTCTTCATTTACATTGTTTCATCTGCTTTTACCAATCTCTTCACAAACTAATGTTAGATTTCGAATGAGGCTACTTTAACCTAACCTTTATTGAGCTAGCTTTCGCAGTTCTCTATCTACACTAATATTATAAAGAGGAAAGATTTGTATGTAAATATATTTCAAACAAATTGGCTCAAAAAGTACTGGACCGATTTTAAAAATTCTTTCACCATTTGAATGCTACATTATCACCGATTAATATAGGCTATTTTAAATGCAAGATAAAAATAATGATTCCTACTAAAACTACAATAACCTCAACGCGGGTGGAGCCGCGACCAACAGCTAGTCTGAAATAAATACACCCAACAGTCACATAGTTCTGACCCCACACTAGGTCAAACCTGTATCGTGTGTATCAAGAACTACGGGGGACTACCACACCACAACACTCAGATCCGAAACAAATGTCCAATAAGAGGGATCAAATGTCTAAGAGGGATTACTTAGTCCAGTTGGTCTGGTTTCGAACCAACGACTTTCGTTTCGCCAGTCCGTACTACTCTGCTAGGCTATCACTGCTACTATATAAAGTAAACCAAACACAGATGCACGTTGAAATTGACCACTACCAACTAGTTCGTCCAAACTCTACTCATTTATTTATTTTTAACCGACTTCAAAAAAGGAGGAGGTTAACAATTCGTCGGAATCTTTTTTTTTTATGTATGTTACTCGATTACTCGAAGACACCTGGACCGATTCGAGAAATTCTTTTTTTGTTTAAAAGGGTATACTTCCCATGTGGTCCCATTGGCACCAAGTCAGGATCTGATGATGGGATCACAGAAAAATTAAGGGAAACCCTCAATTTTATTGTGACGCATAATTTGTTTTTTATTGAAGTCGGTGTACTTTTTATGAATAAAAAAACTTTTATGGAAGACTCTCAGGTTTAGTCAAGCTAAAATAATAACAGTTTACAAAACAGACAACCAATTACAAGTCTTCACTTATAGTAACGAGTACCTCTCATCCATTCTATTCCATATACATATGCACTCTCGCTGTAATCCCCGAAGAGGTAGGCACAGGTGTGACTAGTACATACTTTCATCCGAATTTATTACGGTCCTATGATAGAGGCGAGCCTACCGCCATACCGGGCACAATTACAGACTCCGGGCTGATACTGAGTATTTCTAAATAGAAAAACACAATATCACTTTACTCGACTCGGGGATCGAACTCGAGAACTCAGCTTGTCGTAATGCACAATTACAACTGCGCCACCGATGCACTTTAGCAGTAAAGTCATATTGTAGTCAGGGCCGTTATATGCAAGGCATACAAGAATTTGGGGCCCTTTTGGAAACTGAATGATATATTAAATCTCAATTTTTTTTCAGACTATACCGAATATAGATAAAAGATTTTTAATTCATAAAAAGTACACCGACTTCAATAAAAAACAAATTATACGTCACTATAAAATTTGATGGTTGCCCTCGATTTTTCTGAGATCCCATCATCAGATCCTGACTTGGTGCCAATGGGACCACCTGGGAGGTATACCCTTTTAAACAAAAAAAGAATTTCTCGAATCGGTCCAGGCGTCTTCGAGTAATCGAGTTACATAAAAAAACCGACGAATTGTGAACCTCCCCCTTTTTTGAAGTCTGTTAAAAAATAATAAAATGTAAGCGTATAATTCGGCCTCTTGGAGCCATTGGCATGAGGCATGGTAAAGACGGTATTGTTTGTAGTCAATTTTGTGTACTCTACGGGCATAATATAAAACCAATTTCAAACATCTGTTTTTTGATTAAAGTTCTCAAAACCCATGGGTTTCGACTATGGTTGCGCCATTGCCTCGTCTGTTTAACGGCAGGGTGTACCACGAGTTGGTGAGGCTGACTTGGGGTCCATTTGGTTGGACCCCCTTACACCCCAAGGTCTAATAGCTGTGAACAAACCTTACTGCCAGGGCATTTTGAAATATCCTACCATGTCCCTTATGGTGTATGGATAGCCCTAAATTGTGCTTTTTTTAATCTTCACACGGCAAAGTGACACTACACCTGATGGTAAGCGCAGTGCCGTCCAGTCAGAGTATCAAGTAGCGAGACACAATCATACCGGACTACTTCTCACACTACGCCATGGGGCAAGAAGGTGAAGAAGCAGTCGAGGGTCTAGTGTCAGAGTACTCAGAAGGCCGCAGCACGGCCAAGCATCGCACCTCAACTCTAGACCCCCGACAAAAACCGGATGTACACTGGCTGATCCCGTGTGCCACTATGGCGGGTTTTACACCCTGTGTAAACCTTTGTGTAAATTTTCCTTCACACATAATACATTACCTGAATCTAGGCACAAACGCCTTAACTCTATGGCCACGCTTTATAAAATAATCTATACATATCTTCAAGCCTTGAACGGAGAATGCTTTGCCTTTGCTGTGTCTGGAAATTAAAAAATAAGTTTAGAACAATAGACCACCGGTACAATATGTAATATGTGGCATTCAACCTGAAGTTAGTTGAGTGTCACAGCTTTAGAAAGCCTTAAATCTTGGCGTCAAAATGAATAACGAAGGGAAAAATATTTTTAAAATTTCGTAAATATCTCGGAAACCGTGACACTTTTACTGAACACAGCATTCGTTTATCTGAACCGGCACAATGGCCTCTACCTGCAGGTACCTTAATGTCAATTCATTACGCCACACCCTGCATATATAGATCTACATAAATAACTTACTCCATAGCCACATTGCTACCGTCTATGACAATCATACGTAGCCCTGTTCTCTTGGTATTACTTCTCTCAGGTCGGTAGATGTTACTGCCCACACTATTCCTGGACGGTGATTGCCCTGACAGCATTTTCTTGATAAATTCATTTTCATCACTGTCTGTAGTAATTGAATCCTGTAATGTCAAAATATTTATTGATAATTTAATGGAACAAAACTGTGTTAAGTGAGCACCATATATGCCTCAGCTAGGAGCGGGTCTACATAAGGGCTTTTCAGGCTGCAGCCCAGAGCCCAGTGGATACAAAAGGGCCAAGAGACTTCATTGACAATAGATTATATTGTGAAAAAACAAATCTAAATAAAAAATAAGATCCCATGATGAGCAAATAAAGGAATAGCAGCACAAAAATTCAGAAAGGTTGCATTGTAATTTATATGTCATAATTGCACATAACCTGTCAATTTATTTTTCAATAATGTACAGATGCTGTCTTTTATACATAAACACTACTTAAGTCATCCTACTAACATTATAAATGCGAATGTTCGGATGGACGGATGAATGTTTGTTACTCAATCACGCTACAACGGCTGGACGGATCTGGGTGAAATTTGGCACAAAGATAGATTATAGTCTGAAATAGCACATAGGCTACTTTTTATCCCTGAAAAATTTACAGTTCCCGTAGGATAGTTTAGTTTTTTTTTTAATTACTTAGGTTACTTTTAATGAAAAATGCATGCTTCCAATGGCATAGGAAAATATGGAAAGGTGTAATAGCTTAAGATGCCTCCATGATTTACCTTTTCTTACTAAAATAACTTCCATAGTTTTATTGAAAACTAGCGACCCACCCTAATATAGCTTTTAATTTTTAATATTCAAAAATAAAAATAAAATAGAACAATCCAATTTTGCAGTAATTTGAAGAGAAAATATGACACAAAATTACCTTATTTACCATTACCATTAATCAAAAAATATATATATAGTAAGGAATAAATTTATAGCTAAGGGGTGTGGCTTCTGACTATGGTTGTGTTTCTTCGTTGATCACAAGTTCATAGCACTTTTGTTCACGTTCACGTTTATGTGCCATTTAAACTATCCACCTTAAATAGCACTTTGATGTGTTTCTAATTATACACGTGTCATTTCGACATTGCGTTACTAAATGGAACCACCTGTTCGCTGTGTCCTCTGCTAGCACCGTGCAAAAAAATATTCTTGAATAATGAATAGTTTCGCCAAAAACCCCGATTTTTAGATTTATGGTTTTTTGATCACGCTGTGTTGTAGCGCGCGTAACTTTATTGAATGAACTACGTGACAGCTGACGATATTATCACAGAACCTATAGGAAGAAGGTCAGCTCACAAATGAACTCTCAATACGTTCACTGACATTGTGGCAGCAGTTCATTGAGAGGTGGAATTTGCAATAAGATTCGCAAATTACTACAAGAACGGGCCCTATCCCCCAACCAATATGTGATGCTAAAACATCAGATAAAATAAAAAAAATCGTTTGATTCTACATGATATTTTGACATTTATTTTAATTGCAACATCAATACATTGTTATAATATTATCTAAAATAAGACTACGTAGACACTACCGAACGCCATGTGCTGTCTGTACCATCTATTCGCTAGGTACATTATCCTACTTCCTACTATAATATTATAAACGCGAAAGTTTGTATGGATGGATGGATGCATAGATGTTTGTTACTCAATCACGCCACAACGGCTGGACGGATCTGGCTGAAATTTGGCACAGAGATAGATTATAGTCTGGAATAGCACAAAGGCTTTTTATCCCGGAAAAGCGTAAGGTTCCCGCGGGATAGATTTTTGTTTTCCACGGAGCAAGGGATCGACACGACTTCTTGCACAGTGATAGTTAAGGGGTTAGAGAATTACAGCTACTTTTACCCCGGAAAAATGCACGCTTATGGAATGCTCCATGGCGGGCGGAGCCGCGAGCAACATCTAGTTACTAATATAGTAGTAGTGGCTGAAGGTGTTTGAAAATAAATATACTTTTTTAATATTTATTTTTTATTTACTTTTTTATTTTAGACCTATGGTTAGAGTGACTTATTGTAACCTGTTTCATTCAAAAGGACTTTTTCGCAGTTCAATTTAAGTCTTGGGTTACAAAATGACACTATATAATGAACTAGCTGTTGCGCGCGGCTCCGCCCGCGTGGTAGTTATTTTTGAAAGAAAAGGTATAAAATCCAACATAATCTTGTAATTAAAATAACATATATTAATCAGTGATAATGTAGCATTCAAATAGTGAAAGAATTTTTAAAATCGGTCCAGTACTTTTTGAGCCAGTTCGTTCCAAACATACTTACATACAGATCTTTCCTCTTTATAATATTAATATTAGTATAGATAATGATAATTTTTAATAATTACGTACGTAATGAAGACGTAATTTACGTCTTCATTTTTATTATAAAAATTAATATGTATTTTTATGAGATGATATGAGTCATATAGAACCAAAGTCGGCAATGTAGGGTCGACTTATTTATTGGCAAATTAAAAAAACACTATTAACTTTTTTTTAAGTCGAAAGACAGTTTTGCTGAATATTTTATTTCAATCTGAGGAGATATTTAATTGAATTAATGACAACATCATCTATACGACTGATATATTCATCGTTAACATCAGTATCTGCAACACATTAAATGGGCCACAACTTAAAACACCCATTCTGACTAACCTTGTATATACTCACCTTAATATTAGTCAAGCTCTTTTTCATGTTTTTCGGCATATTACAACCACTAAATATTGTCTCTGTAATATATTCCAGCAATTTACCCTTCTCTGCAGAATTTAATTGAGCTATACCATCTGCAATATTACGCATTTGCTTCTTATTTGACTTCTGCGGTTTATGTAGGACTGTGACGTCTGATTCTCCACTCAAACTATGTTCAGAGGGTACCGGTAATGCAGAACAATCCAAGTCTCTTGTATTTAATAAATCAATCACGGTAATCTGAGATTCTCTGCTTTCATTGCTGTTAGTTTTGTGCAATATTTTGCTACATCCAACTTCATTACAATCAGTTAAGTCTATTGTCAAATACGAATCTTTGTTAATCTCTTTCGTTAAATCCATAATATCCTTGTTTAAGTTGATCATTGCAGAATTATTGTTTGTTGGGAATGTGTTTATGATTAGCTCAGTTAACATTTTACTGTCTTTCTTTATTATAGGAGTGGAACATTGTATGGTTGATATTTTTTTTGGTGTCTGCGGACAGGAACTTATGTTTGTCTGTAATTCCTCATCATTTATTAGTATGATACTTTCAGCTTTCCTTTTCTTTCTGCTGTTGATGGATATTGGGCTTAATTTCCTCTTAGATTTTCCTTCATTTATATGCTCAGTATTAGTTTGTAACGAGTTATCCAGACATATGACTGAAGTATTCTCTGATGTCACACTCTCATTCCTGAGGTGATCAAAAAGTTTCTTAATTTTTCTGTCCCTTCTGCGCTTGTTTTTTCGTTGGGAAGCCAACATTTTTGGCAGCTTTATAGACATATTCATGTTGGATCGACTTTGATGATTAGAAACTGTTTTTTTCTGGAATTATTGAACAATTATTTAGTATATATACACTATGTAGGAGAATTAATAAGTCACTGACTTCACTAAAGCAGTTTTCAAATGGGCAATTTTAAATTCTATAGCGAAAATGAAGGGACCAAATACTTTTTCAGTTATAAAGAGTTTTCGTTAAATGGAAAGCAAAAGAAAATGCTCGGCACACTATTTCGCTAATACACAAAATGTGTCTTTTACTTGACGAATACACAGTTCAAAAGTCTGAAAGCAACTAAGAATAGTATAACGTAAAGACAAAACATGTTGCATAGCAATAAGACTGCAGTAGGGAAGAGCAGTAAGCAAACACATGCGATACTTTATAAAATATAGCTTGATACGCGGGACAGCTGTCAGCGAAATCACGCCTATGAAATTTATTTGTAACAACTTATAAAACTGACCAGAAAAAATGTCATACTTTATTGGTGGAAGTGTAATGCGCATATAGTGGCGGATAGGGACGTTATTCGTGTTATCTTAACCACAGATTATAAATGATCAGTTTTACAGCTATAATAAATCGAAATAATCTGCTATACAATAATAAAAAGGTAAAATTGTTATATGTTGTATGCTTCTGAAATTGAAATAAAATCACACCGTTTTTGATTTAGCGGGTCAACATGGGAAAAATATTTGTAATCAGCTGCTAGTTATTTATAAATTCATAATTTGGATTTAGATTTTATTATTTCATTCCAGATATCATTCCATCAATTGAATTCTGTATAAAAAGAAATACCATTTAGTGTCGACCAGCGGCAGATCATCGTCTCTCGCTGGTCGGCATTTTGAATCCTTTTCTTACAATCAGGTGCAGTTTTATAAACTTCGAACTCTGACTTATATATGAGATGAAATCGCCAAAGAAATGAGCCACACGGTTCTCTGCTTGCCACCATACCATTGCCACTACAATGCAATTGACCTGATTTGGGCCCACGTCAAAGGTCACGTAGCTAGATATAACGCAACACCGTCTTTCACGGCAATTAAAATGTTAAATTTACTTAAATATATATTTACTATTTACAGATGTTGTTTAGGTTCTATAAAATATAGTGAATTGAAAATGAATTAACCGGAATACTAATAATCAAAATATATCGTTAATAAAATAAGTAGGTAACAAGAATCAATATCAATAATTGATTTTTAATAAAAACAAGCAGCCCTAGGTGTGTCATTTCGACAACTGTCCCGCGTATCAAGCTATATTTTATAAAGTATAATAAAATACGCCTTTAATTCATATCAATAAGGGTGATTATTGCCTATGTTAGTGCGGTAGCTGGCTAATGGGTCGGTCTTGAGAGGTTAATATCATAAGCAAGTGCAAAATGACAGTTCTATGTTGCATGATAAATGTTTACAATTTTTATTCCTATTCTTCACATGACAACCTTGGTGTGAACCAGCAATATGTTATCAATGCATTAGTATAGAAATAGTTGTTATATAATTAGAAATCGAATATATAGGTATTTTAATTTATCTGTTTATACATATGTGAAATTGATAGCATAATATGCCATGACAAAGCTTTGGGCAATGCCTAAAGACATCCAAAGGCCTTAAACGCCCATATAAACGTTTGTCTTTAACATGAAGTGAAGGATATAGATTGCCAGATGTCAAATAACTTTCGTATGGAATGAAAAGACTATAGAAAAGTTAGACTTTTCATGCAAAAGCGGCGAAGAAACGTCATAATTTATTATGATCGGAGCCCGTTAAGAACATAATAAAGCAAGTACTTCTCAGGCATTAATTAAGCATAAAGTAGCATCACATTTATCCCAAAAACGGCATGTTCCTCAAAATATTGTGTTTGTTACCTGTGTTTTTTGTAAATAAACAAATCACGAAATCGTAATAAGAAAGTTGTGACTAACTGATAGTGATGACGACGACGGTTTTCCCATTTGGTTAACTTGCTTTTAATGTAGGTAAATCTGAAATATAACTTGATTAATTGGCGTTTACTATGAATTTCAAAATGTTGAAACCACACAAAGAAGACTAAAAAAAGAGGTTGTTTTTAGGAGTCGAGCAGACATATTTTTTGTTTCATTCTCTATTTTTTATGTAACAAAGTAGGCAAAGGTTCTCCACCATACAGCCTTGTCTGACGTTATTTTTTATCTTAGAGTAGGCAACCAAAAGGAGACGGCATTACGCTCGAATCTTGAACAAAAAATTCAGCAATGTCGGTGGGGGGCTTCGTACAACTACAAATAAACATGTGCACACAAATGCAAAATGTAATCACGTCGCTACGCACGCACACGACACCATTTCATACAACACTGGCAAATTTATGCACACAGTTACAAATTTATCTTGTTGTGAAATATATTTACAGTGTCATATATTGACAACTGTGTAAAAACAGTAGAGCGTAGCAATGTCGACACGAGGTATAGATAGCGTTGTCCTTATCTATCGATAGATAAAATAAAACAATTATAATTTATTAAATGTTTTAAGATATATTTTAATGTGTATCATGTTTCTATCGCTTTCTTGCAATCTCTGGGTGTGATTTCGTGAAAAGGGACGGAAGTAGAGAGGTATAGTTAAAAATAGTGTAAATTAATATTTCTAATTTAATCGAAATACTATAAAGATAATAAAGGTAATGAGTACTGAGAAAAATACAAGCCAAATAAGCAAAAATAAAAACTTTATTTTTTAGATTTTTTTTTAAATCATACGCCTTTAATTTATTTAATCTATACTATTATATAAAGCTGAAGAGTTTGTTTGTTTATTTGAACGGGCTAATCTCAGGAACTACTGGTTCGAATTTAAAAAATCTTTTAGTTTTGGATAGCCCATTTATCTAGGAGCACTATAGGGTATATAACATCACGCTATCACCAATAGGAGCGGAGCAGCAATGAAAAATGTTGCAAAAACGGGGAAAATTGATTCCTTTTGAGAGCTTCCGTTGCGTACGCTGCGTTAACGGTTAAAGTTACATAACAATCATGTACGACGAAATTGTTCCTCTTAAAAAGTTCTAAAAAAAGTCCGCAATAGCATATGTCTATCTATTTCGGTTGGCTCACTATTTGTACCCGATTGTAACCTGTTTTGTGTGTAATAAATAAAAAATAAAAATAAAATAAAATAAATGGTTATCGAATTTGTTCTGAAACAATGTATTATTTGGAAAGGGGTTTTTATAAACATGGTATTAATCCTTATCCAAATAAATATTTGGATAAGGATTAATAACTTTATTCATCACAAGTATTTAATTTTGAACAAAGTTGCCCTTTACGTCATTTGATTTCAATGAATATCTTAGGAGATATTACAGTTTTAAAATATCTCCGCAGAAAATTAATATTGTTGTTTGTATGTCTGTTTCTTACCTTTTCATGACTAAACGGGTGAACAAATCCTAATGAAATTCAGTAGAGGGATAGATTATATCCTAGGGAAGGACATAGGGTATCTTTTGTCTCAAAAAAATATCTTGAAAGGGGTGAAATAGAGGTTAAAAGTTTGTATGGGCAATCCGTAATACTTCAACTTAGGGATCTGAAAATTCATATTTAGGCTTTAGGTAAAAAATAAAGAAATACGTGTTTCAACGTTTTTACCAAATCATCCCTTAAAGAGCGAAGTGAGGAGTTAACTTATGAGGTATTCTTTAAATGAAATCTCAAGCTTCAGGCACAACACTTTTTTTTGTCGCGGGGAAAGCATTTTATTACTGCCGTCCGCTTCGGGGGGGAAGCGGAATGAGAATAAAACGGTTATGCTGGACTAGCCGGTCTTACGACCCAGCACCCCCTCGCCCGGATGATGGCTATCCGCGCTGCGGCTGGGCCGAGTCCCTACTACTTATGTACACCCAACCGGACACTACCAGCTAAAAACCCGCGGTGGCCTTCTTCGACACTTACGGAGTGATCCCGGGGTATTATAAGGAGTGCTAGAAGTTTAAGTTAGGAGTTGTGCCTGTCTAGCCATCTAGACAGTCACAACACCTGAGATTCAGGACGATCGCTATAGGTGTCTCAGTGCAGAAGACAACTCCTTGCATTGATACTTCTGCTCCCGAAAATAAACTCCACGGAGGCGGAGCCGCGAGCAACAGCTAGTATGGATATGGCAGAGAATTGTTTTAGGTCGGTTCTGGTCTCTTGGTTTCTTATATAAGTAAACTCGTCTTCTTCTGTTTTCCTAATGAAAACACGACCTTGCTTAATCTACACGAATTTGTACTCTTTTTCTTTGACGATCTGGCGAGCCGCTGCGTGTAATTTGTTTTTATGTGAAAGGTGCTCAACAATGTAAAGCGGCGATTTATTACCTCCAATGCCTATGTGAGCAGTACTGAGCTTGTCGTTTGGATTTGCCTTATTAAAATTTATTGTTTTCGCTAAAATGTATCCCGAAGCCTAGAGGTAGCCAATTTAACAATGATTGAGCGAGGTCTCTTGTCGTCTCTGTTACTTTTTACCACACGAGTGCAATGATGAATGTCGGATTCTTTCAAGTTGCAGGATACCTTAGACAGCTGAGTAATTATATCTATATATCGGGGACACACTCTATCTCAAGATTGTTAGAACGGTTATGCTGCTCAGCAACCTGAAGCCTGATTTGCAGATCCTGTAACGTATATGTTAACTGAACGTTCTATTTCTTTAGCTCTCCCAGTGTGTCTTGGTATTTGGCGATGGCGGATTTGGTGGTTTCATAATTTTCATTCAGAAACAAACATTATTATCCAAAGCAGTTATTTCCTGTTTTATGAATTGATTTTCGAGATTGAAATTCGGTTCTCACCATCTGCTTAAGTGTTTGGTTAAGCTCCTGTGCTAAAGCCAATTTCATGACATTGAATTCTTCTCTTATTATTTCCCTAGCGTCTTTCTTTGTAATAACTGACGCGGAAGAGTTTAAGCCGGAACTTCCACTAATTGCGCTAGTATCAACAGTGGCTTTTTTCGATGCGTAATATTGTCATTAAAAGGTAGCGAGTCATTATTGTTCCTCGACTTCCCGGGTGAGTCAATGGGACGTAAAGGTGGAATCCTGTATCAGTTTTTGGTTGCTTTGCACATCATCCGTGACACTGGTCAACACTAATTGTAGAGTAGCGTTTTTCAGGTATGTCAGCACATGCAACACAACAATGAAGGCCGTTGCAAATTATTTTAAAATGTTGATTACTCACTCGTTTTGAGGTATTCCGATTATACCTCAGCAAATATACCACCGGAAAGTACACAACACGACCTTTCCAATGGTATATAGTTTGTAAGAAAATGGAGTGTTCTGTTATTCCATAAAATTTCAAATTAAATAAGCGGAGCCAAGAAATACAGTGTAACTGGTAACGAATGCGATTAGCAAATGCTGTGAATGAAATTATTGTATGTCATTGAGAGCGATTATCGCCTGTTTTGGTGTGGTAGCCGGCTAACGGCTATCTATTATGAAGAGCATTTAAAAAGGGCTTGAGATCTCGACATGAATACAGGGTGTCCCAAAAGTCGACGTCAAGCCGGAACCGGGTGAAAAGGCAAGTCATACCGGTTAACAAAAAAAATTTAAAAAATCTAAGTTGCTTGTTTTTAAAATTATAGGCATGGCCCGCGTTTTTTCAAAGTATAATCCTAACTTTGCGCATTTGTGTGATCTTACGTAAGAACTATTAAGACTCCCTCCCACCCCTTGTAAGAAAAAATAAGACATGATCGACTTCCCCCCTACATCATCTTACGTAATAAATGAATGGCGCCAAAATTCATACCTAAATATTTTTTAAATATACCGGATACAATTTTAGGATCACTTTTTATGACAAAAACTTTATTCTGGTTTTGTCATATTTTGTGACATTCCTAGTGTGTTAGAACTATTTACATTAAAAGTATGTGTTAAGAAGACAGTCCAGATGGATTAGTAATTTTATCGATAACCTTTATAAAGTTATCTACAACACTATTTGAGTCTTGCATAAACGACAGTGTTACCACATAAACCACCCAAAATGCTACACTGGCATAAAGTTTATGAAATTGTAAACTTAGTCGATATGTCAACTCTCCTAATATTTTTAAATTATAAATTAAGAAGCATAAATAAAGTAATCCTACTAATATTATAAATGCGTATGTTTGGATGGATGCATGGTTGTTTGATATCCAATCACGCTACAACGGCTGGACGGATCTACTGAAAATTTGGCACAGAGATAGATTATAGTCTGGAAAAGCACATGGGCTACTTTTTATCCCGGAGAAATGTACAGTTCCCATGGGATAGTTTAGTTTTTCACAGAGCAAAGGATCGACATGATTTTTTGCATAGTGGCAGTTTAGGGATCAGAAAATTACAAAGACCACTTTTAACTCGAAAAAATGCACGCTTCTTATGGGATAGCAAAATATAGAAGGTTAAAATGCTCCAAGAACTACACGCGGGCGGAGCCGCGGGCAACATTAGTTAAAAATGAATATTAAAAAAACAACTTGCGTTTAAGATATTGAATGCAAATAAATTTTGCACTACTGTGGCTAAAAGTTTAACCTGGCAACATTTATTACCCGATGATAATTCTTAGAGATTATATGTTTTGTTGCTTTTAATGATAATATTACTTTAAAAAAATATGTCCAGGTGAAAAATAATTTTGTATTTTTGTAAGTTTGATGTGTCAGATCTATTTTTACATGTTAATACCGCTACAGGCTCGCGTTTTCAGGGAGCTCCATTCGCACGTGATGTCACTTTTTTAGTGGCGGATCACGAAGCGCAACTCGTTTTATAGAACGTGTATGAGCACCGTGCTCTTACATTTGTCATACGGGGTAAGCGCTCAATGGCGTCTCCAGTGTTAAATACTCTAAGTTTTTTATCCATCTAAAATGAAGAAAGAAGGATTTGGAGTGCTTATGACTTGGGTGTGTGTGTGACTCAAAGTGAGGTACATTGGAGCCTTGATAAGGGAATATATCAATGAATTGGAGCCACATAAATAAATAAAAATAAAACAAATTATAAATTTTAGTGAAAAATAAATAAATCGCATTAAATATTGTATTAAAGCGTTTATTTCATAACTACTTTCCTTGAACAAAATCAATTTGGTTTTGGACAATGGCAGGTTCCCATATGTAGCGTTTTGAAGTGAAAAAAATATCAAAAAATTCAGCAGCAATTCCTAAACAATAATGTATTAGGGATTTCTGATGAAAAAGTCTAATACTAAAGATATTTCAATTTAAAGATTTTGAGGTTATGATCTATTTGACATTTCTGAATAAAATATTTTTATCTATGAAGCTGATAAAAATGTTATTTGCCTATTTTCCAAAGTGCATTATAATTTCATGAGGCAGGGTCGTGAATTAAACATGTACCTACTGAACTTGACTTATAACTATTGTGGGGAAGGATGATCCGCCACACCGTAGGTACTTACACACAAGTGTTTACATTCGTGTTTACGTTTACATGTTCAGATATGAACACATTATACATAATTATAGGAATAATTTGTTTATTTTTTGATAAATCCTTTAAACTTATAAACTGCTGAACCGTTTTTAATAATTCACCATTAGATTTATACCAAAAGTAACATAAGCCACATATAATTTATTTCAATAGAAGCTAAGTTGGAATGGAAGACACAGAGTTTGTCAATAGTTGTGCAGAAAATATCTTCAGACCCTAAATCTGGACTTAGAAATTAAATTAGAAAATAAAACGGGTTCTAAATAAAAATAAAACACTGGTTTTTTTTAATGTTTATTCATCTTCATAATTATCCTATCTTATATATCTAAAAATGCTGCAGGGGCAGATGTCTTGATGTCTGGCCCGTCCCAAATACCAGATTACTATCATGGTATGAGCGCAGCAGACCACTGTACGACGCACAACCAAGAAACTACAATAATATTCTATAATGCCTGCTTGACCAGCCTGGTCGGACCAGGTACATTATTTTCAATTAGTAATTAAACATAATACTGTTTATTTGAAACATGGTGTGATTTTATTTTACCTGAACTGCCTCTTAAATTAAAATAAGATGAACTAATTGTTTCTTTGCACACTTCAATTATAGAACTACCGTGGAAACGTACATGTTCACCATAATAGGAACGTGTTTGTCGAATTTGGTACGTTCTCACGGCAATTATAGCATATTATATCGGTCTGCTATGCTTTGGTAATTATCCGATCTCCAGATCACATTTGTGGCCACAGTCATGTTTGCTAGATTATTTTCTAAGTGAAATCTTTCATGTATTCGTGTATTTAAATCTTCTTCTTCTTGCTTTAATGGCCTCTGCGGAGGAACAACTCCACAATTTTGCCAATGTCACGTAATAAAAATATTAACTAAGTGAATAAAATTTATGTGATGATGATGATTGATGACATGATGAAACCTAACCGTATAAAATAACAATTAAATTATGTCAGTATGAAATGACGGAAGTAGTGACTTTTTTTCCTAAATAAGATAAGCTATGGTCGTAGCTATACAGCCAAATAACAGACGATCCAGTCATTCACTAAGTTGGTAAAAAGTAAAGCTGATTTATTTTTGTTATTTGTAATTGTAGGGACACACACACTTGCATTGATTTTATAGTTTTTTAACGGCTTATAGAATTCTTATGAAAAAGATTTTTCTTTGGCCTAAAAGACCTTAAGCCATTCATAAAAAAAATCTTACGACCATAACACGTTACAAAAAAATCAATTGAGATTTTTAATAAATAATTATACAACTTATCTATACTTACACAGCTATTGTTAGTATGCTGAAAAATCATGTAAAATAATAATATTTAGATTACAAAGCATGAAATTCCTAAACGCAATTTTTTTTTGTAACTACGATTTCGCCATTGTCCTTTCTGACATTTAGTAGTAGAGCTTATCGCTGGATCTACCGGATCTACCTTAGCCTAAATAATGGACTTGCCCAATTTTGTTGTAAAAATAGACTTTTCCAAATTCAGAATTGAAATTAATTAATATTTATCGGATTTTTTTTATTTTGAGTTTTGCATGGAAAAAAAAATGGCGGGAATGTGATGTGATGTTGTATAATTGTGATTAATAAGTGAAAAAATTATTTCAGACATGGCTTAGGCCTTTAAATTGTGACTATTACAGACATGGCTTCGGCCTTTAAATTGTGATTATTAGAGACATGGCTTCGGCCTCTTGAATGGTGTTTAATTCAGACATGGCTCCGGCCTTTAGAATTAGAAAAATATCGGATATGTCTTCCCCCTTTTGAATGGATGAAGACTGCAGACATGGCTTCGGCCTTTTGTATAAGTTAAAACCAGACAAGAAGAAGACTTTAATTCTAGCCCAGATTTGGAAAAAATAACGACAGACTTGGCAGCATGGTGGAGAAGCTTTGCCTTCTCTTTTATAGAGTAAATAAATAAAAATAAAAAAAAAAAAATTATCGATATTACGTTATAAAATTATTTACCTTAAATATTAACAGTTTCACTGTAAATCAATTTAAGGCAGATTTGTTCGGGAATATCGCTACAAATAATTAAAATTCATTCGACACTGAAAGATGCAATGTGGTGTGATTAGGGTGTGATTACTTCGGTAGATGAAGCAAACTAACGTCAGTGCGACTGAGTGCGACTGCGTTATCGGAACCGTAACTCGGTGGAGCCCTACAGCACTTCTTCACCTATCTTCGGTGTCAATTAAATATTAAAACATTTTTATCCGTTCCGTAACATTCAGACACGCGTCCTAGATGTGGCCCAACATTTCGTCAGTCGTGTTCGATGTTGCGCAGCATTCAGCCTCTGTGGTGCAACGGGCTAGCCGGCTGCGAAACGAAAGGCAGTGGGTTCGATTCCCACACCGAGACTAATGTTTGTGTGACAGTTATTTGTTTCGGGTCTGGGTGTTGTGGACCGTAGCACCTCGTAGTTCTCGAAACCCATGATAAAGGTTTTACCTAGTGTGGGGTCAGAACTATTTATGCTCTGTGAAAAACTACAGTATCCCACGGGAACTGTAAATTTTTCCGGGATAAAAAGAAGCTTATGTGCTATTCCATACTATAATCTTTCTCTGTGCCAAATTTGAAAGATGCAGAAGCAGTTGTATGTAGCGTGATTGAGTAACAAACATCCATCCATCCATCCACCCAAACATTCGCATTTATAATATCAGAAGTATTTATTCAGGCACCTGCCCTCTGTCACACAGACACCGTTCCTTCATGTCACACTACATTTAGACATCCGTCATCGTCCTCCAGCACTCAGACAATATGTCCTTGACGTCACGCATTCCAGACACTCATCCCAGATGTATGGCAACATTGAGTCCTGTCCTCGATGTTGCATAACATTTCGGCATCCGTTCTTGATGTCTTGCAAAATTCTGACACTTATTAGAGTAAGTATTTCCTTTTAGAAATACTGAAGGTATTTAGGAGAGTAGTTGCGGGTACATTAATAATGAAAACCTAAGTGGGGAGTAAATGTATGGGGTATGATGGGTTGGGGAGATTTTTTTCTAGACTTCGTGTCCCCTAGAGGGCGCCAGATTCAATTTAATGTAACGTCACATAGCCTATAACCAGCGGACAGACGAGACGCTTCCAACGACAAATTATGATAAGTAGTTTAAAAGTTATGAGGGAACAGATGAACATACGTACATACTCACATACCGGTCACAAACATAACCCTCCCTTTTGCTTTGCCGTAGTCGGGTAAAAAGGCAGCACTTCAGTACTCCAGGTCCAGTGGTGTAGTAAACGTGTTGGTAGTGAGTACATTCGTGGTTCGTTCGCGGTGCAGTAAGTACACAGTCAGGTCATAAGTATTGTCACACAGTAAAAACTTTTACAACTTGGGGATGTAAGTGGGCGCCAGCGACCTATTGCCCTTATTGTCATCCCCACCTGCCAGCGGTGCATCCTGCTGAACAACGGACGGGGCTCTGGCGACCGACAGATGGCGGTATAACCATCCCAATGATCCTGGCTCAAATAGCCCTGACTGGCTACGGGCAGCAGCGTAGCTGGTGCGAAGGGCCAGGCACTGCGATCGCCAACCCGCCTGCCAAGCGTGGCGATTACGGCAAACCCCCCCAATGATACGCACAAAAAAGCAACGGCCCCCAGTTCCCGGCAGCCTTACTATCCCTGGCCACGGTAGCGGCCATGGTAACGGTAAGGCAGGGGGTGCTAAGAATCCCCGGGCTACGGGCCGCTACCACCACCAACTGACTTTGGCGACGTACAACGGACGTACGATGCGGCTGGACGAACACCTCGAGGAGCTCGAAGTAGAACTGAGCAAAATAAGATGGCACGTTCTTGGGCTGTGTGAAGTCCGAAGAGAGGGGGAGGACACCATGACCCTCGAATCAGGCCATCTGTTCTACTATCGAGAAGGAGACCAATCCTCGCAAGGTGGAGTGGGATTCCTCGTCAACAGGGCCCTCACTGACAACATTGTTGAGATATCTAGTGTGTCGGCGCGGGTTGCATACCTCATCATCAAGCTCACTGAGAGGTACTCCCTCAAAGTGGTACAAGTGTATGCACCAACGTCGACGTACACAGATGACGAAGCGGAAATTGTGTACGACGACATACACAAGGCTCTGCACAATACCACTAAGACTCATTACAGTGTTGTCATGGGGGACTTCAACGTCAAAGTAGGAGTACAAAGCTGCAGCGAATCGGCAATCGGATCGCATGGCTACGGATGTAGGAACCACAGGGGGCAAATGCTGGTCAATTTCCTGGAACGGGAGGGGTTGTTCTTAATGAACTCTTTCTATAAGAAACAGCCCCAAAGGAAGTGGACCTGGCAAAGCCCCGATACTGTGACGAGGAACGAGATAGACTTCATCATTACGGACAAGAAGTATATATTCAGGGACGTCTCTGTGGTCAACAGGGTGAATACCGGCAGTGACCACCGGCTAGTAAGAGGCACTCTGAATATAGACTTCAAGCGTGAACGCAGACGGCTGATGAAGTCTATACTCCGACCCAATCTACTTCAAGTGGCGAGCGATTCCGATAAGTTCCAGTTGGAACTGCGGAACCGATTTGCTGCCCTGGAAACCACTGTGGATGTTGACGAGGATCTAGACAGCGTAGTCCGCATAATCAGGGAAGAAGGGAGGAAATTCTGTGCGAGGAAGCAGAATGGGCGGACATCGAGACTCTCCGCCGAGACACTCCAGCTTATGGATGATAGACGGCAAAATACGAACGCCACAGCATCCGAAAAGAGGGCCCTCCACAAGAAAATCAGGACGATGATAAGACGTGACCTCCGACGCGCCAACACGCAAAAGATACAAGAAGCGATCGAGCGGAATCGGGGGTCAAAAGTCTTTACACAGCGTCTTGGGAGGAGCCGTCTTACCAGGATCACTACCACCAATGGCAACGTTGTCACCTGTAAGCCGGAGATCATCAAGGAAGTGGAGGGTTTCTATGGTCGTCTATATGCTTCAAGCGCTCCACAGCCATCACCCTCACCTACAGATCCCAGAGCTGCGCTGTCCCGCCACTACACCGACGAGCTGCCGGAAGTCAGCCTCGACGAAATCGAGACGGCTCTCAAACAACTTAGCAATGGAAAAGCCCCAGGGGAAGACGGGGTTACGTCGGAGCTGCTGAAAGCAGGAGGTATTCCTGTAATCAGACAGCTACAACGTATCTTCAACACCGTCCTTTTCTCTGGGAGAACTCCGAAAGAGTGGAGCAAGAGCCTAGTTGTCCTATTCTTTAAGAAAGGGGACAAAACATATCTTAAAAACTACCGTCCCATCTCGCTCTTGAGCCACTTATATAAGTTGTTTTCGAGAGTCGTCACTAATCGTCTGGCAAAACGACTTGACGACTTTCAACCACCGGAACAGGCCGGGTTCCGTAGAGGATTTAGCACCATAGACCACATCCACACTATGCGGCAGATTATACAGAAGACCGAGGAGTATAATCGGCCCCTGTGTCTTGCTTTCGTGGACTATGAGAAGGCCTTTGACTCTATCGAAACCTGGGCTGTTCTGGAATCCTTGCAGCGATGCCAAGTTGACTGGCGATATATAGAAGCGCTGAGATGTTTGTACGACGTGGCATCAATGACCGTCCAAGTACAGGAAGACCAGACAAGACCAATTCCATTGCGTAGAGGTGTAAGACAGGGGGATGTCATATCCCCGAAACTGTTTACTGCCGCATTGGAGGACGTCTTCAAGACTCTGGACTGGAAAGGACGGGGCATTAATGTCAATGGCGAGTACATCTCCCACCTGCGCTTCGCTGTCGATATCGTCATCATGGCGGAATCGTTGCAGGATCTACAACAAATGCTGCACAGCCTAAATACTGCATCCAGACGGGTTGGTCTCGGAATGAACTTGGATAAAACCAAGATCATGTTCAACGATCACGTTGATCCGAGACCAATCAATGTCGATGGCTCACCCCTTGAAGTTGTTCACGAATATGTCTACCTCGGACAATGTCTGCAGTTGGGACGAAACAACTTCGAGAGGGAGGTAGCTAGAAGGATCCAGTTGGGCTGGGCAGCGTTTGGAAAGCTTCGTCAAGTCTTTTCGCCGCCCATACCGCAAAGTCTGAAGACAAAAGTCTTCAATCAGTGCGTCCTACCCGTGATGACCTACGGAGCCGAAACGTGGACACTCACACTGAGACTGGTCCATCAGCTTAAAGTCGCTCAGCGTTGCATGGAGAGGGCTATGCTCGGAATTTCGCTGCGAGACCGCATAAGAAATGAGGCTATTCGCGCGAAAACCAAAGTCGTCGACATAGTCCAAAGAATAAGCAAGCTGAAGTGGCAATGGGCCGGTCACATTTGTCGTAGAACCGATTACCGATGGGGTAATAAGGTTCTTGAGTGGAGACCGCGTACAGGTAAACGGAGTGTGGGACGCCCTCCTGCTAGATGGAGCGACGATCTGCGCAAGGCTGCAGGCAGACATTGGATGCATAGAACCGAAGATCGGGTTCAATGGCGAACCTTGGGGGAGGCCTATGTCCAGCAGTGGACTGCGATAGGCTGATGATGATGATGATGAAAAACTTTTATTTTAGAACGCTGGCCACAAAAAAGTTTATTTAACAGTAATAATTAAATCAATCAATAAACTGGTAATCATTGTATTTTTGCCTTTTCAAATATCCATCTTGCATAGTTTTGTTAATGTTGCTAACTGATATTACATATGACACTGATATTTTTAAGCGGACAACGGCATTTGTTCGTAGTAGGCAGTAGCCGTTAAGAAATTATAAGAACACTTAATTCAATTGCCTCGGTGGCGCAGTTGTAATTGCGCATGCGTTACGACTGCTGTGTTGAGGTCTCGGGTTCGATCCCCGGGTCGGGTAAAGTGATATTCGGTTTTTCTATCTAGAAACTCTCAGTATTATCCCGGAGTCTGGAACCTGTGCCTGGTATGGCGATAGGCTCGCCCCCTATCACATTATGGGACCGAAATTCGGTGAAAAGTGGGTGTACCGCTTACACCTACCCCTACGGTGATTACAGGCGTGAGTGTATATGTACTAATTGAATGACTCGTCGGTGGGACCTCTTTGATTCTGCGATCTGAATTTTTGTTGTCAATTGAATCCTTGACCTGGGGCACACATGTCTTGATATCGAGTTTATCTGTCACATTGACCGCTAGACATAATTATATGATTGTTATACTTTATTTGCGCAGTGAAGTGTCTTGGAAACAGCCGTAGAAGCGAAACACGCTAAAGTACCAGTGTATTTTTTATTTGATGTGGCGGAATTCGAATCAAAATTTGAAAACTTAAACATAAGGTGTATTACTGTTAAGTATATGCTATATAATATAAGTGAGTCATATTAAACAAGATCTCAATTCTATCGTTATAAGAAACTACTGTTATGTGTTGAAATAAAACAAATTTTACGGATTTTATCTCGGTTTATTTTACTTTTATATGTCCTTTCGAAGACTTTGCAGTCTTCATGGTCACTGGGCGGATTAGATTAGAGTGATAGAATCCGTGTATTATTTTTATGTGTAGGGTTCGTTGTAAACATAAGGAACCGCTACTGTGTATTTACATGGGGATTAATAAAAACAGTTTTTAAATTTCCACATCTTTATTTATTTTACAATTTGCTTGAAAAATTTAATCCAAACGACGCGTCGTTTTTTTGTATCCTGGTACGGCAAAGAGACCACACTGCACCTGATGGTAAGAGCAGTGCCGTCCAATTATAGTATGAACTATGAAGTAGTGAGAGACAATCTATCCTTCGCTACTGAAAACAATCATGCCGACCTAATTCGTTGAAATTTTTATTTTGTATTCCGTCATTGGATATTAATTCAAATTATATTGGATTTATAAGAAGATCCGCGCTACCCTGCGTCAACATGTCTTTAGGGTTACTATCTAGTTAAACAGTGCTATAAATATCCTTTCTCATTACTCATGATGTAATTGTTACGAGGATAAAGTGCTATAACTGTACAAATAACAAAGTCAGTGTCTTGAACTTGTATTGCAACATATAGACATCCAGCATTTGACAGCCTCCGTGGCACAGTAGGCGAGTAGCCGGCTGTGAAACGGGAGGCTGTGGGTTCGATTCCCACACCAAGACAAATATTTGTGTGACATATTTGTTTCGGGTCTGGGTGCTGTGGGACCGTAGTCCCTCGTAGTTCTTGATACTCACGATATAGGTTTTACCTAGTGTGGGGTCAGATCTATGTGTATATTTATTTATAGGTGTTGTGGAAACATGGCCACCCGATCTGTTCTGATCTGGATAAGAAAATAGTAGATTTTTTTTAACGTGGACGAATCCACCAAAATTAATTGACTGTTATTGCCACACCAATTATCTTGGTCACTTGAATGCTGGCCGTCCATATTTATGTATTTATTTTTATTGATAATTTAGTTATACATTTTTTTTAAATTTCTAAACACTCCTTTTAATTTAGGGTACAGTCATCTATATCCTGTATGCAATGTAGTATTTTAAAGTTTTTTGTACATTTGAAACAACTTAAAGAAATTATATTGAAACAGAAAGATTCGTAATGTAGCCTTATTTAACAGATATTTGTAATATAGCGATTGTTTCAGCAGATATATCAGGAATTTCGTGAAGCACGACGCATTTTTTATGATTTGTGCAACGAACGAAGAAAGACGAACGAAGAAGAAAGAAGTTATCTACTTATCATAAATGCAAATTGCAAATGCATGCAATCGGCACAACACTGCATTATATGGATGCGTATGTTTGTCATCGCTATAAATAGCCAAAAGGATGTTAGCGACATTACACAAATCCTAATCACTGTCGAGTTCGGACCCGTCCATCGTCATAATTTGAGGTAAGATATTTTTAATTGACCTGGGAGACTAACTGGTGTCTGTGTTGATTCCTACTATTAATGAAAAGAGAAATTTCTCACTTATTTAAAACTTCCTCTTTTTACCCGACTACAGCGTAGCAAAAGGGTGGGTTATGTTTTTTAGCGGTATAACTTCTAAACTACTTCTCATCATTTGACAAATGAGGTCTCTTGGGAGCTCGAAGTCGAGAACAAAAAAAAAATTGTGCCGTCATGTGTGATATCATTGAATAGGGATTTTATTTTCATACAGAATTTTACTTATTCTGCGAAAAATACGAATTTTGGTAAATTTTTGGTGTATTAACATTTTAAATTCATTTTTAGTGTCGCCTAAGTGGAACTAATTTGACAATGGGAGAGCCCATTAATGACACCACCACCCATCGCCATCTACAATACCAGAACAATCATGGATGATTTGCCAAATCAATATTTGACCGATTTAATTGTACATAACACAAAAAAAAAATACATCCATGTAAATCATTTTCATTCTGTAAATCATGTGCGATTTGGAATGTAATGAAATCTGAGGTATTTAAAGGTGAACATTGCGTTACTAATTGACGATTTGAGAGCTTTGCGTCACATGTGATAGCCTCTGTGGCGCTGTAGGCGAGTAGCCGGCTGTGAAACGAGAGGCCGTGGGTTCGATTCCCGCACCGAGACGGATTCTTTATTCAAATTCAAATACAAATACAAATAGACAAATTTATAACAAATAGGCACTATACTATATGGACACAAGATTATAGGCGGATGTAGGTCCCCTGGCTCCCAAACTAGGTATAACCTGTATCTTGGGAGTCAGTGTTCCTCCAAAAACAAGTTTATAAGTTTAAGACGTAGCATCACATATGTCACAATTTATTTTTATTATAATATTCATGATATATTTAATTATATTTATTATATTATATTTATTCATGATATATAATTTTATATATGAATATTCTTAAGCAGATTCTACTAATAAATTCATGTTCAAACTACAATTTAAAATAAAAGAATTTTGAATTTTTTTTAATTTAAAACAGAAAAACAACATTTTAAAATACAGTTCATGTTTGCGCAAGCGCGCGCGCGTGTGTGTGTGTGTGTGTGTGTGTGTGTGTGTGTGAGTGTGTGTGTCTCCGTGCAGGTGCAATAGATTTTTATATTGAGGAACGAAGTATTTTTTCAATATCATCATAATTTTGCTCTACTAACCATTCTACCACTCTTTTTTTACATTGATAGAAGTTGGTTAAGTGAATTTTTAGTATTCTATTTACCGTGTTATAAAGTTTATGGCCGAGGAAGCAGAATTGGTGCTGTAGGAAGGTGGTGCGGTGCTTTGCTTGTGGAAAGACAATATCTGCCCGACGTTTTTTGGTTATGATTGGAAGACCACGATGCTTTCTTAGTATGATTTGAAGCACGTACAGCTTTCTTACTGAAAGTAACTTGCACTGCCTGTAAATCTCTTGTGTTGGGTACCTATAGGGTCTGCAATACATGACTTTAAGGACAGCCCTTTGTGCCCTTTCTAGTTTCAAAAACGCAGTCTTACGTGCTCCACCCCATGCTGGCAGGCAATAAACAAGAAGGGACTGGCATAGTGTAAGATATATTGCTACGAGAGTATTCGAATCAGCAGAATAACGTAACTTTTTAAAGATATAAATTAGTTTGCGGATTCTGTTTACTAAATTATTTATATGTGCGTACCAGTTTAGCTGTTTGTCAATTATTACTCCTAAATATTTTATTTCAGCTGTAGATGTTAAAGCTGGGCAAGAGCAGGAAATATGATGGCGGGTATGTTTGGGGCATGTGTGGGCTTTAATCGTAAGTGACGTTTTTGGTTGCGATTGATTGCATATGGAAAACTGAATAAATTTGGTTTTTTCTGTATTCAGTGTCAATAGATTATTGACCAGCCAGTCTGATACTGTATCCAGTGCAGTCTGAGCATGTTTTTCCGTTTCTGTCCAGTCATTTCCGTGGACAATTAGCGCTGTATCATCGGCATAGGTAAACACTGAGCAATTTATAAGAGGAAGCGAGCATAAGTCGTTTATATAGATGAGGAATAGAGTCGGCCCTAGAACACTCCCTTGGGGGACGCCATATTCAATATTTGCTCTGTTACTAGTTACCTCACCTATTTTAACATGCTGATATCTATTTTCAAGATAGCTTTTGAACATGTCCAGCGCAATACCTCTTATTCCTATGCGTTCTAGTTTTAATAAGAGTATGGGGATGGAGACAGTGTCGAAGGCTTTGGATAAGTCCAGAAACAATCCTAGACACTTTTGTTTACCATCCATGATCTTAGTTGTCATCTCAGTGAGAGCTAAAACCGCATCTTCTGTGGCAACACCTGTTCTAAACCCGTACTGATTGGCAGACAAAAGGTTGTTGGCTTGGAGAAAGCCGTGTAGGCGGCTGTTCAAAATTTTCTCCAAAATTTTAGACATGGATGGCAAGACAGATATTGGTCTATAGTTATTAACTATATGCCTGTCACCTCCTTTATGGATGGGGTGGACTAGGGCTGTTTTGAAAGCATCAGGAAATGTTCCAGTAGAGATAGCCAGATTGCAAATATGTGTGATATATGGCACAAGTTTCTTGCGGGTTAATTTTAAAATGTTGCAGGAGATACCGTCGATCCCAACAGCAGAGTGAGACTTAGAGCTCAGAATAAATCGCTCTACTTCTGCGTTATCAGTTTCCAGTATACACATGGAGTTGCATATTGACATTGAGCACGCTTTGATTGACGGTTCAGTATTGTTTATGCGTTTTATGTTGGTAGATAATTTATAACCCACGTTTACAAAAAAGTCATTTACAGAGTTTGCTGATTTATGTTCATCTTTGTCTGTCTGTAAAAGTTCTTTAGGTGGTAAGAAGGTTTGCTTAGTGTGTGTTATCGTTTTTATCAAATCCCAAGTACGTTTAGGGTCATTCTTTCTTTTTAAAAACTCAGATTTTTCATAGTCGTTTTTTAGTTTACGTAGTAGCGCATTACAAAAATTTCGATAACGTGTATAAGTTATTTTTAAGGTAGGGTTATCTGGTTGTGTTCTCAAATTTTTGTGCATTTTATTTCTATTGCGGATACAACGAATTAAGCCGGGAGTGATCCAAGGCTTTATATTTTGTTTATTTCTGGGGGTTTTGCGGTAGCGTGTATGCTTGGCAATTATGTTTTGCAATGAGGATGTCAGAAGGTCTGTGGCTTCATTCGCGTCTTCTGCAAGAAGGACGGCAGAAAAATCAGCAGTTTCGATATCTCTTTGAACATTAGTGATGTCGACTACTTTGAAACAGCCAGTAGATTTGTATTTGCGTTCATCTAAATCAATACTGAGTAATATAGGTAGGTGGTCCGTTATGTCCGCCTCTATAACTAAGGTTGTTCCGGATTGCTTAGTTTTTAAAAGAATATGGTCAAGGCAGTTATTGAGTCTGGTAGGGTACAGGTGGGCAGGTAGTAACCCGTGAGTAGCTGTGAAGGTGAGGTAATCATTAGAAAGTCTGTCTTTATTGTTAGGTTTAATATCAATATTGATATCACCAATCAAAGCTACGTGATTCATTTTAGCCAGTGGTTGGAGAATAGTGTCTAGGCTGTTAAGGAAATTATCAATATATTTAAATGAGGGAGATCTATACAAGGCCAATATGGCGATCTTATCGTTAATTTTACAAAGCAAAGAGTTTGAGTCAGTAACATCAGGTTCAGAAACTATGCACTGTAGCGAGGATTTTGTGTACATAACGATGCCATCATTCTGATTCCTTGTATTGTTTGTATAGTGGACATTATAGCCGTATAAATGAGGTATTAACGAGGTTTTGTTTAACCAACATTCTGTTAATATGATGATATCACAGTTGATTTTCAATAGTTGTAAGAATGCAATAAATTGGTCGAAGTTTTTGTTTAGACTACGAATATTAAGGTGCAGTATTGATAGTTGTCTTTCTGGACTGCCAATAAATTTAGAGCATTCATCAGTAGCGACTTTATATGACTTGGATGCAAGGTAGGCGTCTAATTCTTTCACAAGTTTATCAACATGATTAGCCATTGTTATAAAAATAGTATTACAATACCAAAAATAAGTTTACATATTAATTTGTGCCAGGTTATTAAAGTCGGCGGTGCCATTATTTCTATCCGTAAAAAGTTGTGATATTTCTCAATGGCTATGGAGTATGAGTTATTGTGGAGTAAGAGGTATTTAGGTGTGTTAGTGATGTGTGCAATGATTTTAAGGTAGCACAAATAAATTGATTTCCTTAGATGATAGAACGAGTAGTCTACATTTTTGTGTATAAGTAAACAAGACTTAAAGTTACAATAATTATTTACAGTAGTTAAATTATAGGTAACACAACAAAAAGAACAAAACCCAGCTTTGGAGAAAACAGACTTGAGAAATAAAAGGTATAGTCATAGTGAGTTTTTGAGATTCACTAAACATTGTTCCGATTTTATGTGGATTTGTTTCTCACCCTCGAATTTTCGTAAAAATATTTTGCCGTTTATGTACCAGCAGAACTTGTAGTTATGTTGTTTAGCAAATTCGCGCGCCTGATGAAATAATTTCTTGAGAGATAGAGACAAGTATTCGGTTATGTATATGGGGCGATTTTCACAGTTCAAACCAAGTTTAGCGGAGTTCATCTTGTTTTCCTTGTCTTGGCCTTTATTATAAGATCGTACTGATGTTATATACCTTGTTTTCATTAAAACTGAACGAAATTCAGCTATAATGGGCCTGCTCGTATTGGGTTTTCCAGGAAGTCTATATATGTCTCTCACTGCATCTGGTTGAATATCGATTTGTATCTCGGATCCAACTTGCTTCACAATTTTTAACAGCTCCTCGGTAGTTTCTTTTTCTTTATGGGGTATGTTTCTTATTTCTATACAAGCTGATCTTGTACTAAATTCAAAGTCCTGTATTTTGTTTTCTAACTTCTCAAATGCTTGTTTATAATGAATACGTTCCCTCTCTAATAGCTCAATTCGCCGCTGCACGTCTTCAAAGCTGGAGTTGAAAAATTCAATAGCTTTCTCAATTTCTGAATTGGTATTTTGGATTTGGCGTGACTGTGCTTTCAGTTCGGCAATATCAGCTACAATTGTTTTTAAGGTGTTTGAATGGTCCAAAAGAACCGTTGCCTGTTCACTTTTCCACGAGAGCAGCATATCCTTAAGTTGTTCTATTTCTGTACATAATGGAGAAGAATCATCGCGACGTTGTCGTTTTGCTCTAGAAGATAAATTAGTTCTCTCTCCGATATTCTCACTTGCTGAGATAGACGCCACATTTGGTTCCGAGTGGACTTCACAAATGTTTTTAGATTGTGGCGGAGACCTTTGCGTTCGAGGCATTATAACGTTGTAAGATTAGTGCGCTTCGAATAGCACCACACAAGGATACAGTACAATAATTTCGCCGCGCAGTGAGCACGCGTTGGTAGCTCCGCTTCCAACGAACAGGCCGCGAAGCGCGGAGCGGCGGTTCAAAATCCTCCGTACCACGATTTGAATTTATTTAGAAATTCAAATATTTCAATTCTTGGTAATTAATTATAAACAGACCAAGTAATAAATTAAAACGATGCCACTCACAGAAATCAGGCGTCTCACTCTAGATCCTCCCAGTGGGCGGGTTCCACAGGTTGAAACACTGTTAGAGTGACAAGGAATTGAAATTATGATTGAAAGCCAATCAGCGTCGAATTCAACAAGCACTTAGAACCAAGCGAAGCAGAGAAATGACACACGTCCGTCACCGACAAGAGCCAGCGGAGGAATCCGCTGATGTTTGTGTTACAGAAAGATATTTGTGTCTGGTCTGTGTGTAGTGAGACCGAAAGTCTCTCGTAGTTCTTGATACCCACGATGCAAGACTAGTATCTTATATATATTACTAGATGTTGCTCGCGGCTTCGCCCGCGTGGAAGTTATTTTTGGGGAAAGGTATACAATCCATGGAGGCATCTTAAACTATTACACCTTTCTATATTTTGCTATCCCATAGGATGCGTACATTTTTCCGGGATAAAAAGTGGAATATGTCATTTTCTGATCACTAAACTACCATTATGCACAAAATCATGTCGATCCCTTGCTCTGTGAAAACTAAACTCTCCCACAGGAAATATATATTTTTCCAGGATAAAAAGTAGCCTATGTGCTATTCCATACTATAATCTATCTCTGTGCCAAATTTCAACCAGATCCGTCCAACTTGTTGTAGCGTGATTGAGTAACAAACATCCATCCATCCAAACTTTCGCATTTATAATATTAGTAGGATTTTAAATTAACATTAAATATAATATTACGCTTGTATTTTTCTGTTCACTTATTTATTTTTTACGCAGTCGGGGTTTTGCTGTAATTTTTTGCAATTAATTGTTCGAAATGTCGATAATTCGTGTTTGTTGCTTTTCCGGGCAGGACGACGTCTGCCGGGCCCTCTAGTATTGTAAATATCTTAAAAATTTATGGTAATTTTTAATGCAAATTGTCTGCAAATTGATGACGCCTATTCATATGTACCTTATAATGAACGAACTGTTATGCCAGTATGGCATGGTAATGGCAAAATGGTGTATATACATTTACAAAATTCCCCACGACAATAAAACAAATAAAAACTATAAAAACTGTTTGTATGGGGCAATTAGCTTCAAATCATCAAGGTCATAAGCGTGGGGTGCAGTTAAAAATATACTTTATTTGTTGCTTTAGAAAATGAGTTGCGACTGTGACTACGTGTTGACTTGCAAGAAGGGATTCATGCCGCATTATGATAACTGCAGGACGGTGTGGCCGGTCAACCATCCGGGGCGGAAATATCCCAAGTAAGTGTATGGTATGTTTTGTTGAAGTGAAAACTTCTTGAGCCGCGTTGAGAGTATTTAGTAGGGGGAAATTGAATGTCGCGTCACCGGCATATACTGAAAGTGAAGAAACTGTTGGAAGCAGTTTCTTTTACTCAAAAGCATTATAATATGATTTTACTTCTACAGTAGGATAGTTTCCTATGTTTAATTTTGTACATTTTTCGATATGCAACCGACGATACGCACAAGAAACTTTTTTTACGGAAACAGAATCAAATTTGCTTAAAAATTGAGGTCCCAATATGTATTTAAAATATTGGTATGAGCAAAAATGGTTGTGTAATGGGAACATATCGCTATCTCCCTCGCACAACGGCACAGTAATGGCGATTCTGAGAACCGTGATGTCACAATTACCGCTTCCAGTAGATTTGAATGGCGTCTAATTTACTAATTATTGTTCGCATTCATAAAATTCGTTCGATAATAGGTTTTAAGCTTAGAGTATTTAACACTGGAGACGCCATTGAGCGCTTACCCCGTTTGACAAATGTAAGAGCACGGTGCTCATACACGTTCTATAAAACGAGTTGCGCTTCGTGATCCGCCACTAAAAAAGTGACATCACGTGCGAATTGAGCTCCCTGAAAATGCGAGCCTGTAGCGGTATTAACATGTAAAAATAGATCTGACACATCAAACTTACAAAAATACAACGTTATTTTTCACCTGGACGTATTTTTTTAAAGTAATATTATCCTTAAAAGCAACAAAACATATAATTTCTAAAAATTATCATCGGGTAATAAATGTTGCCAGGTTAATCTTTTAGCCACAGTAGTGTAAAATTTATTTGCATTCAATATCTTAAACGCAAGTTGTTTTTTTAATATTCATTTTTAACTAATGTTGCCCGCGGCTCCGCCCGCGTGTAGGTCTTGGAGCATTTTAACCTTCTATATTTTGCTATCCCATGAGAAGCGTGCATTTTTTCGAGTTAAAAGTGGTCTTTGTCATTTTCTGATCCCTAAACTGCCACTATGCAAAAAATCATGTCGATCTTTTGCTCTGTGAAAAACTAAACTATCCCATGGGAACTGTACATTTCTCCGGGATAAAAAGTAGCCTATGTGCTTTTCCAGACTATAATCTATCTCTGTGCCAAATTTTAAGTAGATCCGTCCAGCCGTTGTACCGTGATTGGATATCAAACAACCATGCATCCATCCAAACATACGCATTTATAATATTAGTAGGATTACTTTATTTATGCTTCTTAATTTATAATTTAAAAATATTAGGAGAGTTGACATATCGACTAAGTTTACAATTTCATAAACTTTATTACACTGGCATTTTTTGTGGTTTATGTGTGGTAACACTGTCGTTTATGCAAGACTCAAATAGTGTTGTAGATAAACTTATCAACTTAAAAAGGTTATCGATAAAATTACTAATCCATCTGGACTGTCTTCTAAACACATTCTTTTAATGTAAATAGTTCTAACACACTAAGAATGTCACAAAATATACCAAAACCAGAATAAAGTATTTGTCAAAAAAATGTGATCCTAAAAATGTATCCGGTATATTTAAAAAATATTTAGGTATGAATTTTGGCGCCATTCATTTATTACGTAAGATGATGTAGGGGGGGAGTCGATCATGTCTTATTTTTTCTTACAAGGGGTGGGAGGGAGTCTTAATAGTTCTTACGTAAGATCACACAAATGCGCAAAGTTAGGATTATACTTTTAAAAATCGCCATGCCTATAATTTTAAAAACCTGCAACTTAGATTTTTTTATATTTTTTTGATAACCGGTATGACTTGCCTTTTCACCCGGTTCCGGCTTGACGTTTTAGGACACCCTGTATTCAATTCAAGATCTCAAGCCCTTTTTATTTGCTCTTCATAATAGATAGCGTTGGCCGGCTACCACACCAAAACAGGCGATAATCACTCTCAATGACATACAATAATTTCATTCGCAGCATTCGCTAATCGCATTCGTTACCAGTAACACTGTATTTCTTGGCTCCGCTTATTTAATTTGTAATTTTATGGAATAACAGAACATTTTCTCACAAACTATATACCATTGGAAAGGTCGTGTTGTGTACTTTCCGGTGGTATATTTGCTAAATCGGAATACCTCAAAACGAGTGAGTAATCATCAAATACATTTTAAAATAATTTGCAACGGCCGTCATTGTTGTGTTCCATGTGCTGACATACCGGAAAAACGCTTCTCTACAATTAGTGTTGACCAAAAAAAATGGAAGTGTCACGGATGATGTGCAAAGCAACCAAAAACTGATAACAGTAATACACCTTTACGTCCCATTGACTCACCCGGCAAGTCAAGGAACAATAATGACTCGCTACCTTTTAATGACAATATTACGCATCGAAAAAAAGCCACTGTTGATACTAGCGCAATTAGTGGAAGTTCCGGCTTAAACTCGTATGCATCAGTTATTACAAAGAAAGACGTTAGGGAAATAATAAGAAAAGAATTCAATGTCAAGAAATTGCTTTAGCACAGGAGCTTAACCAAACCCTTAAGCAGATGGTGAGAACCGAATTTCCATCTATAAAACAGGAAATAACTGCTTTGGAGAATAATGTTTGTTTCTGAATGAAAATTATGAAACCACCAAATCCGCCATCGCCAAATACCAAGACACACTGGGAGAGCTAAATAAAGAGAACGTTCAGTTAACAAATACGTTTCAGGATCTGCAAATCAGGATTCCGGTTGCTGAGCAGCATAACCGTTCTAACAATCTTGAGATAGAGTGTGTCCCCGAGCATAAACAGTAAAACTTGCTACCTATGATTACTCAGCTGTCTAAGGTATCCTGCGACTTGAAAGAATCCGACATTCATCATTGCACTCGTGTGGTAAAAAGTTACAGAAACGACAAGAGACCTCGCTCAATCATTGTTAAATTGGCTACCCCTAGGCTTCGGGTTACATTTTTAGCGAAAACAATAAATTTTAATAAGGCATATCCAAACAACAAGCTCAGTACTGCTCACATAGGCATTGGAGGTAGTAAATCGCCGCTTTACATTGTTGAGCACCTATCACCTAAAAACAAATTACACGCAGCGGCTCGCCAGATCCGCCAAAGATAAAGAGTACAAATTCGTGTAGATTACGCAAGGTCGTGTTTGCATTAGGAAAACAGAAGAAGACGAGTTTACTTACTTTGTGAAACGATGTATGTATGATGTATTTGTTGATAAATTAAATTAACGGTAGGCAGCGGCTTTGCCGTGCCCTGGTATTGCAGAAGTCTATGGGCGGCGGTGACTACTTACCATCAGGTGGCCCGTCTGCTCGTCTGCTTATCGAGGCACTAAAAACAAAAAAAAAATCCAAAATTCAAAAAAGCTGTTGTGGCAAAATGGTTAGCTGTACATACAGCTAACCAGCTTGTTATACTTAGATAATATATATATATATATATATATATATTTTATTATTAATTAAATTCTCATTTGGTCATGGTCATTGTTATTTTTGAAAATTTAATTAACCTTTTACTTTTATTGAATACTGGTGTTACTTTTTTTCTCAACGCATGTCGTGGTATCCTTAAAATGTTGTTCATTAATAGTAAGATTATTGTTACCTCATTATAACTTAGACCTAAGTAATGTAACAACAGCTGGATATCCATTTTAAATAAATTAAAGGCGTATTATTTAAAATTCATTTTCTAAAAAATAAAGTTTTTATTTTTGCATATTTGGCTTGTATTTTTCTCAGTACTCATTACCTTTATTATCTTTACAGTATTTCGATTAAATATGAAATATTAATTTACACTACTTTTACTAGACCTCTCTACTCCCGTCCCTTTTCACGAAATCACACCCAGAGATTGCAAGAAAGCGATAGAAAAGATGATACACATAAAAAATAATCTTAAACATTTCATAAATTATAATTGTTTTATTATCTATCGATAGATAAGGACAACGCTATCTATATCTCGTGTCGACATTGCTACGCTCTACTGTTTTTACACAGTTGTCAATATATGACACTGTAAATACATTACACACCAAGATAAATTTGTAACTGTGTGCATAAAATTGCCAGTGTTGTATGAAATGGTGTAGTGTGCGTGCGTAGCGACGTGATTACATTTTGCATTTGTGTGCACATGTTTATTTGTAGTTGTACGAAGCTCCCCACCGACATTGCTGAATTTTTTGTTCAAGATTCGAGCGTAATGCCGTCTCCTTTTGGTTGCCTACTCTAAGGTTTTAAGTTATGTAACTTGTTGATTAAATTAATAAAAGAATCGAGTCGAGCCACAAATACTTGCAACATTCGCCGTCCTTCATGCTATTTTTAACTTTAATATTATAGCCATAAAACTGATTTTGGCCTGTATTTACTTCCTACTTATTAACTTGCTAATATCCTTTTGATACACGAGTGGGTAAATATCAATGAGTATGGGCAGGAAAAATCTAATTTTATAGCGACGCGTAATTGGTTTTTTATTGAAGTCGGTGTACTTTTTATGAATTAAAAAACTTTTTACTACATTGCAAACCTTCACCCCGCTCAATCTATAACTTATTAATCTACCCGTAGTTATTTTGTAAAATATTTGTGATGTACCGTCGGTATTTCTAATAAATGGGAACTACCCATTGACTTATATCCTATAGACACGAACGGTCGAAGAAAGAAATATGTTCCAAAAGCCCACTAATGCCATCTATTCATTTTACTAAGAACTATTTGGAAGTGATAACTCCCGTCACTTTCTCGTGAACGGGACTTACCGCGCGCCAAAACGAGACAAACTATATAATGAATTTTGTTGTGAAAATGCCATCTATTCATTTTACTAAGAACTATTTGGTAGAAGCGTGATAACTGAAATATGCAATGTGGTGTGCATGCTTAGGTCGCATGAAGCAAACTAACGTCGGTGCGGAGTATACACCGCAACTCCGTGGAACATAATGTTTGTTCTGGTCGCCGCATCTAGTACGTAGTATATATAGATCGCTGGAACTACCCTAACAATACATACCTTGACAGCCTCCGTGACGCAGTAGGCGAGTAGCCAGCTGTGAAACGAGAGGCCGTGGGTTTAATTCCCACACCAGGTGTTTGTGTGAAAGAAAGATATGTATGTCCGGGGTCTGGGTGTTGTGAGACCGTGCGTCTCTCGTAGTCCCTGATACCCACAACACAAGACTCGTATCTTAGTGTGGGGTCGGGGCTATGTGTGTGACTGTTGGATGTTATTTATTTATTTAATTTATGATTCTAGGAATGACGACGGAACCATACGTTTGCCAAACGATCATCTTCTCAGTTTGGATGTGGACGTATTGTACCACTTGGGACTAGACACAAAGAATTGTGATTTACAAGCAATGTTCCAAGATGTCAAGGTAAGAGTCGTTTATAATATAATAATTCTAGCCCTGTATTAAACATTGTCCCATTGCTGGGCACGGGCCTCCTCTACTAATGAGAGGGGTTAGGCCTTAGTCCACCACGCTTGCCTAATACGGGTTGGTAGACTTCACATACCTTCGAAATTCGTATAAGGATTCTCAGGTATGCAGGTTTCCTCACGATGTTTACCTTCACCGTTAAAACAAGCGATAATTAACATTTAATACGTAACTTTAGAAAAGTCAGAGGTGTGTGCCACTTGGGTTTTGAACATACGACTTTCGTCTTCATAGTCCGAACCAACTAGGCTATCGCTGCTCTAAGAGTCGTTTATCTCTGTAAAAAGACATAAATTCAATGTAGAAGGCTTACTAAATGCAACACAATTTAAAAACGAATTAGTCAATAATATCTTCTATACATATAATATATTTGTAACTGATCGCATGGAACATGGAAGTTATATGAGAAAAACTATGGTTGAGGGTCTTTATTAACGCAATAGAACTCAAATCAATGATTTTTAGAATTTTTGTCTGTTTGTCGGTGCCTTCGTTCACGCTAATCTCAGAAACGGCGGAACTGATTTGGCTGCGGTTTTCATTATTGTAATGTGGTAAGTTTGAATAAAAAATTAGGTTATTTTTTATTCAAATCGATTCATAAAATAAAAAAGTTATATCAATTTAAAGAATCACGCCCGAACATTTGTTCGAAAAAAGTTGTATAATTAGTGTAAGATAAGATTGTCTCGGTAGCTCAGTTGTATCTGTATACGCGGTATGACTTCTGTGCGTGAAGTCACGGGTTCGATACCATGGTCGGGTAAAATTATATAAGATTTTTCATCTCTAATCTCAGTATCAGCCTGGCGTCTGGAATAGTACTCGGTGTGGCGATAGATTCGCCCCCATCACTTTATGTGACGTTAATAAACTCGCCGAAATGTGGGTGTACTGATTACACCTCTACCCGCTGCTTCGGAGGTTACAGGTGTGAGTGCTTACGTATGTATGCATACTATCTTAATATAATCTTAATATCATGATACCATCGGTGCAGTGTGGTCACTTAGAGGTGCCAGGATAACAAAAAATCTAAATCGACATGACAAGATTCTCCGCGAGTTAATAAAATTATCTTATACATTTAGATCTGCCTGATTAATATTAGACTGCCTCGGTGGCGTAGTTGTAATTGGGCATGCGTTACGACTGCTGTGCTGAGGTCTTGGGTTCGATCCTCGGGTCGGGTAAAGTGATATTGGGTTTTTCTATCTAGAAATACTCAGTATCAGACCGGAGTCTGGAATTGTGCCCGGTATGGCGATAGGCTCGCCCACTATCACATTATGGGACCGTAATAACTTCGGCGAAAAGTGGGTGTACTGGATACACCTTTGCCTACCCCTTCCAGGATTACAGTTGTGAGTGTATATGTATGTACATTTAGATCTCGGTTGCAGGCTAAAATTACATTTTGGGCTTTAGCTGTAAAATTAGCACTCGCTTGATGTGAATTGTTGTTTTCAATAGAGGACGCCACGCGTGCCCAGCAGTGGTTCGATGAATATGTACATATTGTACGTATACATGACTACATTATTTTTATTATTATTTAGGTGCTTGCATAATATTAGATGGTTTTATATATATACATTTATATCCTGCGCGGCAAAGCCACCACACTGCACCTGATGGTAAGCGCAGTGCCGTCCAAATGGAGTATCAAGTAGCGAGAAACAGTCTATCCCCCAACAATTTCGCTATGTACGAGTACAACTAAAACGACTTTTTTATGCCGTCCAGATAGAGTATCAAGTAGCGAGAGACAGTCTATCCCCCAACAATTTCGCTATATACGAGTACAACGGAAACGATTTTTTTACCCTGGCACGTCAAAGTGACCACATTGCATCCGATAGTAAGCGCAGTGCTGTCCAAGTAGACTATCAAGTAGCGAGGACAAACATCCCTCGCAAAGTGACACAATCATTTCAGTCAGTCAGAAGCTTCTTCACAGAACGCTTAATAAACCCGGGAATACAGGAAGTAGGGAACACGTGCGCTGGTAAACTTTTCCACGACTTGATGGTGCGGCTAAGATACAAATTCGCGAACCTCCAAGAGGTTCAGGCTATAGTAGCTCCGTAAGCCGGTACGTGTAGTTCTGGCGTGTGTAGAGGAGGATGGGATAAGACCAAACAATTCTTCGAAGCAGTCGCTATGATACAGACGGTAGAACATGCTTAGCGAAGAAATGTCCCTGGGCAGCTGTAGCAGCTGTAAGCTGTAGGTCACGTCTGCATCATTCATAATGCGGATGGCCCGTCGCTGCTATCCATATCAACCATCGAGCAAGCAATTATCGGAACCATAACCGAGGTGGGAGCAGTATTCCATTCCCGGCTTTACCTGCATTTTATATTAGCAGCACGCGAATATACGCTGACCGGGCGTTAGAAATCGCCGCCGCAAAATAAAATCCGATATCTACACCTAACATCCTTACATCATTCTGAATTTTCATTGGAACAACCTGAAAGTGGAGACTGGAGAAAAGGGGGATTAGTGGCATGAAAATGCGCACACCTATGTTTTCCTGGCACTGAATTCAATCCTATTCTTGATATCCTCCAAAAATATGTGATCTAAGGTCTGGTTGAGCTCAAATACAAGATCCTCGCGTCTCCGCATAGTGTCCGCCCGGCACCCGGCTACTAGACAGAAGATGTAATAGCGTAATATGCCTCCATGGATTGTATGTCTTTTCTCTCAAAAACAACTTCCACGCGGGCAGTGCCGCGGGCAAAAGCTAGTATAAAATACATTCATCCAACAGTTACACATATTGTTCTGCCCCACACTAGGTCAAACCAAATTTTTCCTGTTTTCGCCCTCAACTTTACATATGTTATTACGGTTATAAGCGCTGTAGGATAATGAAATCCCGTAAAAACGAAATTTCAGTTCTTCCCGAATTTTTCGTGTAGCTTTACGATTTTTGTTCGTTCCCTATAAATCTTAGACTATTATTCAGATAGCTAAAAGTTAGATAAATAAATAAATAATTAACACCCAACAGTAACATACATAGCCCTGACCCCACACTAAGATACGAGTCTTGTGTCGTGGTTATCATGGACTACGAGAGACGCACGGTCTCACAACACCCAGACTCCGTACATAAATATCTGCCTGTCGCACAAACATTTGTCCCGGTGTGGGAATCGAACCCACGGCCTCTCGTTTTACAGCCAGCAACTCGCCCGCTGCGCCACGGAGGCTGTCAAAATTATGATCTAGATCCGGAATATATTTTCTGTATTGTTTTATTTTTTTCCTGTTTTTGCCCTCAGCTGTACATTTGTTATTACGGTTATAGTAGTATAATCAAGTCCTAAAAATGAACTTTTGGTTGTTTTCGTTTCGTGTAACTTTACGATTTTTGTTGTTCCTATAAACCTTTTTTTTTTTCGTTATATTCAGACTATTAGCTGGATGCTAAATTAGTCCTGTCGTTTCGGAGTTATGTGTTTACTAATGGACAGGATCTGCATGACATGAGTCAGTTGCAACTAACACGTCCGCTTTATATGCAATTTATTGAAAACTGTCTTAAATCTTTCCGCTGTGTTGATAGCGCACCTCAAATTACTTTTATGCGACTACCCGTAATTTTTATAGTTGATCCAATAATCATACCGACGATGATCGACTGGAGAGTTAAGCCTAACTCTGGCATTATGTTTGACGAAACACAGAATAAACATACTCTGCATTTCAGGCTCATGAAACTTCCAATGATGTTTGTATGTTGACAGCCTCCGTGGCGCAGTTGGCGAGTAGCCGGCTGTGAAACGAAAGGCCGTGGGTTCGATTCCCACACCGGGACAAATGTTTGTGTGAGACACAGATATTTGTGTCCGGGGTCTGGGTGTTGTGAGACCGAAAGTCTCTCGTAGTCCCTGATACCCACAACACAAGACTCGTATCTTAGTGTGGGGTCGGGGCTATGTGTGTGACTGTTGGGTGTTACATACATACATACATATACACTCACGCCTATAATCCCCGAAGGGGTAGCCAGAGGTGTAACCAGTACACCCACTTTTCGCCAAATTTCCATATCGCCATACCAGGCACAGGTTCCAGACTCCGGGCTAATACTGAGAATTTCTAGATAGAAAAACCCAATATCACTTTACCCGACCCGGGGATCGAACCCGAGACCTCAGCACAGCGGTTGTAACGCATGCGCAATTACAACTGCGCCACCAAGGCAGTCTGTTGGGTGTTATTTATTTATTATTTATTTATATAGCGCTTAACCACTCTCCGATCACGGACACCGGTGTCCAGTCAAAAACTGGCAATACTAGTCCTTATGGACGTGTGTATAAAGCGCATTTGTAACGTTAATATTATGGAAATAAAATTGACTTTGGCTTGTATTTTACTCACTAATTATTACCTTTTTCCGAACACCTTTCGATCAGTGAGAGGTTGAGACTTGAGGTACGAGTATTTGACCGCTCTTTAAGGGTTCAAAAATACAGTTATACTTGTCCGTCCATCAGCACAATCGACCCTCAAATTGTTGGAAGTATTCTAAATAATACAAAAATCTCAGAAATATATTTTTAATGATAAAATGTATAATACAGATAAACAAAGTGATAGAAACAGTTTGACCGATTGTAATCTTTGTGGCGATGGAGATATGATTTCCTATCAATATTTAAAACTGAAAAGACTGACCGGAGTTGGTTATTTTTAAATGTTCCTAATCATTTAGTTTTTAGAGAAAAAATGGTTGCCTGGAAAATTAGAATAAACCCAACCCTACATTCACACATGGTCCCGACTAAGATACTATTTTGAGTCGTGTTATCACGAACCACGAGAGATTTTCCGTCTCACAACACCCAGACCCGAAACAATTTGTGGATCACAGAAACATTTTTCTCAGCAGGGGAATCGATTCCGCATCTTCTCGTTACACAACCTACTCCATACATACCTACCTACTCGTTACATAGCCGACTAATAATAAATAATAACTAATAATAAATAATTTATAAAAATAAATTAAAAAACGTACACCGATTTCAATAAAAAACAAAATATGCGTGCCTATTTTGTTTAAGTTTTATAATTTTTTATAAGGTGCCCTTTTGCTGGCACGGGGAAAGCGTTTTATTACTGCCGAATAAAACGGTTATGCTGGACTAGCCGGTCTTACGACCCAGCACCCCCCTTGCCCGGATATTTATATTATTTATAAATAATAAATAAGTAAATATTGGCTATCCGTGCTGCCGCTGGGCCGAGTCCCTACCAACTATGTACACCCCACCCGACACTACCAGCTAAAACCCCGCGGAGGCCTTCTTCGGCGCTTACGGAGCGATCCCGGGGTATACTAAGGAGTGCTAGAATTGCTGCCGGAACCGCCCCTGCGCGGTGCCTTGTACGGGCCCATCTCCATGTGGCGCTTAGGCGCCCCCGCGCACCGAACAACGACAGCGAACGAGGCTTTGCCAGCCGAGCTGACGTCCATCTCGGGGTCGCACGATGCACCGAAATTGGAGTGCATCAATATGGGCTGGCAGCCCCCCGCTGCGCACTCGCGACCCCCGATGGCCCCAATTAGTCGCCTCCTACGACAGGCACGGGTTACCGTGGTAAAATTCTCCAAACGCTCCCATTCCACAGGGCGGGAGACGTCGGTCAGTCGTCCACCCGGCGCCTCCTACGTCTCCTCTGGCGGCGGGAGGGATCAAATCGTCATCAATCAATGTGATCCCTCGCGGCACTCTCCTTCTGCGAGATGACGCTCTCACAGAAGTGGGCAACCGCACGCCAGGACCTCCGGCTGGCGACCATGGACGACAACACGGCCGGCAGCGAGAGAGCGCCTGAGAGCGCTGCGCTCTTCGTCTCAGGCTGGGCACTCCTCCAACGTGTGTTGGGCCGTGTCCTGGAGGCAGTTGCCTCAATGGTGGTACACGGCAGACACCTCCTTTCCGACCTGACACAGGAACGAACCGAAACACCCATGTTCCGTCAGTACCTGTGTCAGCCGGAACGTTGGCGCACCGTGGCGCCTGTCTAGCCATCTATATAGGACAGGACGCACTGCCGCGACGGTTCTCAAGTCCGCACTTGGGCTTTCCAGCCTGGTATGCCACTCCTCCACAGCGGTTCTGCGAAACCGGGTCGCAATCTCCCTCGGGGCCAGTCTCTCTTGACGGCGGCTGGACGCCACCTCCCGCTAGAAGAACGCTGATGAGAGGAGTTTGGCGTCCAACTCCCATGGTAGTGTACCGGCTAATACGCAGGCCGCCTCGTGGGAGACCGTGCGGTAGCCCCTTACTATTCGCTGTGCCACCAAACGCTGCGGTTTGCGCAGCAAGGCCACGCAGCGGGCTTTTAGGGTCTCGGCCCGGACATCCGTACAGGGCCATTTATAAGGTTGCCCTAGATTTTTCTGAGATCCAATCATCATATCTTGACTTGGTGCCAATGGGACCACCTAGGAAGTATACCCTTTTAAACAAAAAAAAAATCTCGGTCCAGGCGTCTTCGATGGGGAACATACATAAAAAAAAGGTTCCGACGAAATGAGAACTGAGACGAAATGTTTTTATGAGGTTTTAATCTCCTAAGATAATGACACACGTAATCACGAATGTAAACCTGCGGGCCCTAGTTAGATTCACATATATTTTGACGCAATACACACAGCTTATCACTCATTGATTGCAGATATGTAGGAAGCCAATATCCTTTTTTTTCGCAGGGGAAAACGCTTTATCGCTACCACTCTATCAGGGGGAGGAGGAATTGTTATATTGGACTCACCGGTCTTACGACCCAACGATAAGCCGTCCAGTAGAGATGGCAAATTCCGGACTGTCGTTGGGCCAAGTCCCCAACACTATGTACACCCTACACCGGAATACCCATCAAACCCCGCGGTGGCCTTCTTCAGCGCATTATGGTCGGCCTCGGGTTCTTGAGGCGAAGGCGCCCCAACTTCTACCGGAACCTACCATGCCCAGTGCTGCGTAACGGCTCATCTCTAAAGTTGCGAAATCCTCGCACACCTAAGGACGCCCTTGGCGTTGCAGCAGCAATGAGGCTAACCACTCATGCTGTCGTCCATCTCGGGGTCGCACTATGTACAAACGTTTTATAGTACAGAGGGCGTTATAACAGCCCCCCGTTGCGAGCCAACGACCCCTGATGGCCTCTTTAGTCGCCTTTTAAGCAGGCAGAGAATACCGTTGCGGAATTATTTAATGCCAATAGGGTAGTTTCCTGTATTTGATTTTGTACATTATTCTCTACACAATCGAATATAATACGCAAAAGAAACTCTTTAGCGAAAACAGAATCCAAATTGCTTGAAAAATGAAGTCACAATATTTATTTTAAATATTGGTATGAACAAATACTCACAGGCATAAGCGAAAACGATGGCGATAGCGATATGGGAACATATCGCTATCTCCCTCGCACAACGGTACAGTACAGGCGATTCATAGTACTGTGACGTCACGGTATCAGATATGCATCCTTGTACTGTTATTTGACAACTACCCCTTCCAGCAGATTTGAGTGGCGTCTAATTTACTTATTTTTGTTCGGATTCATGAGTTTCTTTGGATAATAGGTTTTAGGTAATGTAACTTGTTGATTAAATTAATAAAAAAAATCGAGTCAACTAACCTATTATTTAATTATATGTTTGTATAATAATAATACTAGTCCTGTTTTATGACGCCTCCGTGGCGCAGTAGGAGAGTAGCCAGCTGTGAAACGAGAGGCCGTGGGTTCGATTCCCACACCGGGACAAATGTTTGTGTGACAGACAGATATTTGTATCCGGGATCTGGGTGTTGTGAGACCGAAAGTCTCTCGTAGTCCCTGATACCCACAACACAAGACTCGTATCTTAGTGTGGGATTGGGGCTATGTGCGTAACTGTTGGGTGTTACTTTTTATTTATACATTGTTATACTGCTGGGCACGGGCCTCCTTTACTAAAGACGGGTTAGGCCTTGGTCCACTACGCTGTCCTACTGATGTTTTTCTTCACCAAAGCAAGCGATATTAAAAAAGAAGTATCTTTGGCAATGTTATTTGGCAATTGGGCTGATTTCGTTCCTATATATTTTTTATTTTAACTAAAAGGCCCATTACTAATTTTTATGAATTTAACTTCAAAAATGACGGATTTTCATACAAACTTTCATCCTCTATTTTACCCTTCAGGGTGGTATTTCCAAAAACCCTCCCGTAGTGGATGCTTACGTCATAAAAGTACCTACTGTCAAAACTTCAAGTCTCTAACTTCAGCCGTGTAGGCTGTGCGTTGATATGTCAGTCAGTTTGTTCTTTTATACTCGTACTGGATATTGCTCGCGGCTCCGCCCGCGTGGAGGTTATTTTTGTAAGAAAAGGTATACAATCCATGGAGGCATCTTGAACTATTACACATGTAAGCAAAAAAAAATTATTTTATTTACGACATCACATTAGAAACCTTTAATTCATCAGTGGTTCTCTACAATATTATGCATGTATCATACATATACACCTTCCTCTTGAATCACTCTATCTATTAAAAAAAGCGCTTCATAATCCGTTGCGTAGTTTTGAAGATTTAAGCGTACATAGGGACGGACAGACAGCGACAGCGACTTTGTTTTATACTATGTAGTGATATACAGATATAATTATATTTTTAAAATATATTTATAAAAAGTATTAATTATAACGGTGAAGGAAAACATCGTGAGGAAACCTGCATACCTGAGAATTCATATTATAAGAATTTCGAAGGTATGTGAAGTCCACCAACCCGCATTAGGCCAGCGTGGTGGACTAAGGTCTAACCCCTCTCATTAGTAGAGGAGGCCCGTGCCCAGCAGTGGGACAATGTTTAATACAGGGCTCATATTATTATTATTACAATTAATTCAATTGTTATTTCAATATCTATCTAATTTAGCTTCGAAATTTTCAGTTTGTCTGCACCGGCGGAACAAAGCACCGTATGCGGGAGTTTGCTGAATACATTTCTTGTTTATTGAACTTTCCAAACGATGGTGCTTTGAAGAATTTGACTAAGCATTCGCAAAGATACGCCATGTACAAAGTAGGACCAGTACTTACTGTGAATGTAAGTATTGTTTTATTTTATATTGTATATGCATGGTAACATTGTGGTGTTTTTTTTTGTTTCTATATTGTATATGCATGGTAACATTGTGGTGTTTTTTGTTTGTTTCTATATTGTATATGCATGGTAACATTGTGGTGTTTTTTTTGTTTCTATATTGTATATGCATGGTAACATTGTGGTGTTTTTTTTTGTTTCTATATTGTATATGCATGGTAACATTGTGGTGTTTTTTTTTGTTTCTATATTGTATATCCATGGTAACATTGTGGTGTTTTTTTTTGTTTCTATATTGTATATGCATGGTAACATTGTGGTGTTTTTTTTTGTTTCTATATTGTATATGCATGGTAACATTGTGGTGTTTTTTTTTGTTTCTATATTGTATATGCATGGTAACATTGTGGTGTTTTTTTTTGTTTCTATATTGTATACGCATGGTAACATTGTGGTGTCTTTTTTTGTTTCTATATTGTATATGCATGGTAACATTGTGGTGTTTTTTTTTGTTTCTATATTGTATATGCATGGTAACATTGTGGTGTTTTTTTTTGTTTCTATATTGTATACGCATGGTAACATTGTGGTGTTTTTTTTTGTTTCTATATTGTATACGCATGGTAACATTGTGGTGTCTTTTTTTGTTTCTATATTGTATATGCATGGTAACATTGTGGTGTTTTTTTTTGTTTCTATATTGTATATGCATGGTAACATTGTGGTGTTTTTTTTTGTTTCTATATTGTATACGCATGGTAACATTGTGGTGTTTTTTTTGTACTTTTAGATAGCATGTCCTCTTTATTTGTATGAATATATGTAATAATGTTATGTAGTAAATGTATTTTGTATTGCAAATTAGTGTAACAACTGTTTGTGAACCCATTAAAATAAATAAAATAAAATAAAATATAGCTGTTGCCCGCGGCTCCGCCCGCGTGGAGATTATTCTTACCAAGTATATTTATCAAAATAAGAAGCAGTCTATAGTACTCAGGGATGATATACCTTTCTAACAGTGAAAGAATTTTCAAAATCGAAGAAGTACTACCAGAGATAACCTACCCCGAACATCCAACCTCATAAACTAACTAAGTTAATTGGAAGTGGTAGAGCCACGCTGTAGACATATTTGTCTACAGCATGAATGGGCCGGCTCGACCGGGGTAGTACCACTGTCCCACAGAAAACCAACGTAAAGTGACAGTTTACTGTCGCGTTTCGTATGGTAAGTGAGATAACCGGAGGCCCAGATTCCCCCTTCCCTTCCCTAATCCCTATTCCTGTCCTTTAAGGCCGACAGCGCATACATGATACTTTCGGTATTGTGGATGTTCATGGGCGGTGGAGATCACTTAACATCAGGTGACCCACTGGCTCGTTTGTCGGACAATACTATAAAAAAAAAACACGCCAACACGAAAGATACTGCGACTGTCATGAGGTGCTAGTTACACATCAATTAGATCTACCATATCAATTATTCATTTTGAGGATGAATCTTTGAATTAGTCTAGACCTCATTTGGGGTAAACGCCTCCTACAAATTTTTCGGGTTTGTCGATTTTTAGCTTTGTCTATCCTAATTAAGTCCAGCGGCTATTTTAATTTCATCATTGCACTTACCATCAGGTGCAGTGTGGTCACTTTGCCGTGCCAGGATAAAAAAACTGCCCATCGTTTACACGGGTGGCCTCTAGTTTTATTTCTAGTGGGACCTAGCTGTGTTGCGGCCTTTGTTCGTCTTTTATCTGCTAGAAGTGCCAGGGGACCTGCTCACTTTCATTTAAGACGGTGTTTGTTTTAGAGCGTCTATAACATTTCTATGTCTTCATTTTATGTTTTTAACCGATTTGTTTTAGAGTAAAGAGGTCTATAGCTCCTTCATTACTTATTTTTATAATGGCACGGCAAAATTACCACACTGCACCTGATGGTAAGCGCAGTGCGGTCCAATTAGAGTAGCGAGAGACAATCTATCCCCCGCCACTCAAAACAATCATGCCGGCCTGCTTCTTCACGCTACGCCATGTGCAAGAAGGTGAAGAAGCAGTCAAGTGTCTAGTGTCAGAGTACTCAGAAGGCCGCAAAATGGCCAAAAATCGTACCCCAACTCTAGACCCCCGACAAAAACCTGATGTACATTAGCTGATCCCGGAACGCGACACATTTGCGTGTGCCACTATGACGCAAATTATGTTTTAAACCCTGTGTACGGTGGTCGCTATCCGGGTGGATATGAATATCCTTTTTTTTTTTGTCGCGTGGAAAGCGTTTTATTACTGCCGCCCGCACCGGGGGGAAGCGGAATAAGAATAAAACGGGTATGCTGGATTAGCTGGTCTTACGACCCAGCATCCCCCTCACCCGGATGATGGCTATCGTGCTGCCGCTGGGCCGACTCCCTACCCCCTATGTACACCCCACCTGACACTACCAGCTAAAACCCCGCGGTGGCCTTCTTCGGCGCTTACGGAGCGATCCCGGGGTATTCTAAGGAGTGCTAGAATTGCAGCCGGAATCACCCCTGCGCGGTGCTGCGTAGCAGCCCAGTGGATATGAATATCCTAGCACCAGCACTTAACTTAATATCCTATCAATCTTTACAGCACGGCATCGGAATACCATCGATGACAACGCTTCTTCAGGAGGTCATCAAGTTGCTGGCATATGCGAAGGTTGTGAACCCCATCATCTTCAGAATCGGCACCTCAGGTGGTTTGGGTATTCCGGCTGGATCCGTGGTGGTGTCTTCTTGGGGACTTAACGGGAATTTGGAGAAAACATTTGATCTTGTTAGTACATTATCATTGTAAATAGGATCGTACAATAGGGTTCTTTTTTTAATTTATTCAACAAAATACCTAAAACCTATTATCGGAAGAATTTTATAAATGTGAACAAAAATAAGTAAATTAGACGCTGTTCAAATCTGCCGGAAGGGGTAATTGTCAAATGTCGGTAAAAGGATGCACGATATGTCCCGTGACGTCACCATTTTCAGAATCGCCACTACTGTGCCGTTGTGCGAGGGAGATAGCGATATGTTCCCAAATACGCAACCATTTTTGCCTTTGAGTATTTTCTCATACCAATATTTAAAATAAATACTTTGACCTAATTTTTCAAGCAATTTCGATTCTGTTTTTGCAAAACCCTATTATATATTCTTTACTACATTTTTTTAAACCTGAAACGGCAAAGTGACTACACTGCACCTGATGGTAAGTACAGTGCCGTCCAGTTAAAGTATCAAGTAGCGGGGGACTGATGTCCTCAACGTTATCATGCCGGCCTGCCACTATGCCTAAAGGACCTAGGATCATAGGAAGGACATACTTACTACATTATTTTGTAATGGTTTATTATGTTTACCCGAATATCACATAGTTTTTAAACCCGACATTTCGAAGGCTTTACAGCTAGGATAAACAGACGCGCAGGGCGACTTTCTTTGATATTATGTTTAGATATACATATATACTATGTAAACAGATTTCTTGCTTTTTTTTAGTGCCTCGATAGGCAGCCGTACAGACGGGTCACCTGATTGTAAATAGTCACCGCAGCCCATAGACTTCAGCAATGCCAGGGCACAGCAAAGCCGCTGGCTAAATGCTTTCTTCATTTCTTTTCAGCCAATTTTAGGTGAAACGAGAAAATTTCCTGCCATTTTGGACACGCGGCTGAGTCAAGAGGTCCATTCTTTATCTGATCGTTCTGATGACTTCAAATCATTTTTGGGAGGAACTATGGGTACTGATGACTTCTATAGAGGTATGGTTTGTATAACACTTGTCATTCCACACACTGTTAAGGCCACTGTTATATCCCACGCAACACTTATTATTCCACTTCTGTTTAGGCTAATGACTTCTTCTTTGTTTGATGGCGACGAGCTTAACTAAGAAGCTATTCCGCCAATGTCAAGTAAGTCAGTATTTTGTTCGGTATTTTAGTTGTCAGTAGGAATTTCAACTTTCAAGTATTTACTTGATTCTGCTCGTCAATGCGCCGGGACACACACGTGCCCGGCCAGAGGCTCACATATTAGAGGTTATGCTCCAACATGTGAACCTCCGAAGCAGAATGTAGGCTAATGACTTTGATGATTTCAACCCTGACAGCTCTAAAAAAACACCGGTGGTTTTTGTTGCATTTTTTTTGTTAGAATAGTTGAAAATGTGTCTGAACCCTTTCTGTTAGGATGTTATAACAGTTCTTTTAGGATATGAAACATTTAAATAAGCGTAAGTTGTATTTTCAGACAGTTTGCTTTGAATGTCAGTACTACTGTAGGCAGCGGCTCTGCTGTGCCCTGGTATTGCAGAAGTCTATGGGCGGCGGTGACTACTTACCATCAGGTGGCCCGTCTGCTCGTCTGCCTTTCGATACACTAAAAAAATATATCTACGTTTTATACGATTATTTGTACATTATTTCAAAACAATTATAAAAATTCTGCTGAAAATTTGGTAATGAAGCCATATTTAACATATATTTTTTATGTAGCGATTTAGTCAGCAGACTTTAGAAGAATCTCTTGGAACGTGACTTCCCCGACCTGCGCGACAAATGACCTAATGTAACAGTCATAAATATACATCAGAATAACAGAAATTCTGAGCTTACTGTTGGCCGTAACCTATATTTTAACATACATACATATACACTCACGCCTGTAATCCCCGAAGGGGTAGGCAGAGTAGCAAACCGGTACACCTACTTTTCGCCGAATTTCGGTCCCATAATGTGATAGGTGGCGAGCCTATCGCCATACCGGGCACAGGTTCCAGACTCCGGGATAACACTGAGAATTCCTAGATAGAAAAATCCAATATCACTTTACCCGACCCGGGGATCGAACCCGAGACTTCAGCACGGCAGTTGTAACGCATGCGCAATTACAACTGCGCCACCGAGGCAGTCGACCTATATTCTATATTCCAAATATTTATTTTATGCTTATTTAGTCTAGAACTCAATGTGTAGTGTGTGCTAATTGAATTTAGTATTTATTTTAAACAGAGGCCGGAGGGCTATCAAATCAAATCATTTTTAATTATTTTGATTCGGCCAATCTTTATTTACTCTACTGCCAGTTCGGAATGCTCGCTAGAGAATAAAGGGCAAGAAACTCTATGCTCAACTTTTATTCCGCAACGAAATTTAACACATTTTTTCACAAGTGGTAATAAATTATTCGATCAAATTTTCTCAGCATTTTTGGATTTGTACCCACCCCTTCACAGGTGTCAACTCACATTTTAGGCCAGGGTCGTCTCGACGGTCCGTTCTGCGATTATTCGATGGAGGATAAGATGGCATATTTGGCTAAACTGTCCGCGATGGGCGTGAGAAATATTGAGATGGAAGCTCCGGCGTTCGCTGCAATGATGTCGGAGGCTGGCATACGAGGGGGCATTGTCTGCGTCACGCTCCTAGATAGACTTCAGGGTGACCAGGTAATAAATATATATATATTTTTTTATCCTAGCACGGCAAAGTGACCGCACTTCACCTGATGGTAAGCGCAGTACAGTCCAATTAGAGTATCGAGTAGCGAGAGACGATCTATCCCCCGCTACTCAACACAATCATGCCGGCCTGCTCCTTCACACTACGCCATGGGCAAGAAGGTGAAGACGCGGTCGAGGGTGTATTGTCAGAGTACTCAGAAGGCCGCAAAATGGCCAACCATTGTACCCCAACTCTAGACCCCCAAAAAACCGGATGTACACTGGCTGATCCCGGAACGCGACACACTTGCGTGTGCCACTATGGCGGGTTTTTCACCCTGTGTACGGTGGTCGCTATCCGGGCGGATATGAATATCCTACCATAATAAATACACCCAACAGTCACACACATAGTTCTGATCCCACACTAGGACAAACCTATATCGTCAACTTCGAGGGACTACGGTCCCACAACACTTAGACCCGAAACAAACATTTGTATCGGTGCGGGAATTGAACCCGCGGTCTTCCGTTTTATAGCTACTCGCCGACTGTATCTCATAGAATTTCAAATTTTCTTAGGCCAGTGCGGTGGAAGAGCCAATCTCAAAAATCTTAGATAAATACCCAATATTGGGGCAATTTAATATTTATGACATTAATGATTATTTGTATTGTAATTTCGTTTTATTTATTGGACTCAAAAAAGACAAAAAAAAAAGAAAATTGAAAATTGTATAGAAGAGTATACAATATACATTACATTTTTTCATTGCAATAAAACTATTTTTTTTTATTTATTTACTCTATAAAAGAGAAGGCAAAGGTTCTCCACCATGCAGCCATGTCTGTCGTTATTTTTTCCAAATCTGGGCTAGAATTAAAGTCTTCTTCTTCTCTGGTTTCAACTTATACAAAAGGCCGAAGCCATGTCTGCAGTCTTCATCCATTCAAAAGGGGGAAGCCATGTCCGATATTTTTTTCATTCTAAAGGCCAGAGCCATGTCTGAAATAAACACAATTAAAGAGGCCGAAGCCATGTCTCTAATAGTCACAATTGAAAGGCCGAAGCCATGTCTGCAGTCTTCATCCATTCAAAACAGGGAAGCCATGTCTGCAGTCTTCATCCATTCAAAACAGGGAAGCCATGTCCGATATTTTTTTCATTCTAAAGGCCGGAGCCATATCTGAAATAAACACAATTCAAGAGGCCGAAGCCATGTCTCTAATATTCACAATTGAAAGGCCGAAGCCATGTCTGTAATAGTCACAATTTAAAGGCCTAAGCCATGTCTGAAATATTTTTTTCACTTATTAATCACAATACATCATCACATCACATTCCCGCCATTTTATTTTCGCAATAAAACTAATTTTATATTTTCGCGGTTTATTTAACTTTTATTGTCCCGAGCCCGCCCCATGACCATGAAGGCTGTAACGAAACGTCGGGATTAAAAAATAAAAATAAATCCGTAAAATTTGTTTCATTTCAATGTGTAATATTCTTTTTAACACAATAAACCATGATAACATTTGGTGTTAGTATAAATTACTCATTAATTCCAGGTGACTCCGAGCAAGACGACCCTTACAGAATGGCAAAACCGGCCTATGGTTGTCGTCGGGAGATATATACAGAAATATTTAAATATGTAACGTGTTACGACTAAATAAATTGTGTGATTCTTTATATTAGTTTCTTTTATACATATATATATATACTCACGCCTGTAATCCCTGAAGGGGTAGACAGAGGTGTAACCAGTATACCCACTTTTGCCTGATGTTGATTTTACGATGACTTTTATGTTGTAAGCATCCTCTAAGAACGGATTATGGAAAATGACACCCCAAAGGGGGGTAAAATAAGGGGAAAACGGTTTTTTTAGTGCCGGGCCACCTGATGGTAAATAGACACCGCCGCCTATAGACTCCTGCAATGCCAGGGCACAGTAAAGCCGCTGTCTACCGTTACGGTTGTATGGAAGACAGTCACTTTCAAAGTAAAAAGCATGAAATTGTATCGGTGTTTTTCAAAATGTCACCCCTAAGTGAGTGAATTAGGGGGTCGAAAGTTTTCTGTCTGTTACATTTTGACAGATAAACCAGTGAATAGATTTTGATAACATTTAATATTGGGATACCTATAGCCCCCAGGACGGACATATAGTACTTAATTTTTTTTTAATCTTTCCTATCCAGTCTATAAATTTTACGCAGGCGAAACCGCGAGCAAATGCTTGTAACCGATAAATTGAAAGTATGCGAAAAACTGGTAGCAAATACCATTCTTATGTATTCAATTAATTTCTCCACACGTCCATGTTCCGCGTAGCACACAGTGCGCAATCCCAATTTTCCCTCCAAACGTCGCTACGCCAGTACGTAGCGGTCACTCGTAGCGGGCGGGTCTACGCCGTTCACAACTCTTTCCTTTTGTTGTTACAGCACTCTATTTCTTTATTAAAATCATCTTAATTTGACACACGTTATATGTTTAAGTGAAATTAGTGTTAGAATGTACTATATGTGTTAAATTTTTGAACGGTCGTGTTAGTGTGGTTCCGTATTAGAGTTAAATCATAGCGTGAGATTACGTTTTTTTTCATCTGTGTTTTATGTGCTGTGAAATTTTAATTATGGGCAAATTGCGTGATGTAAAACGTAAGTATATGATTAAAAATAAGGGTGAAAATTGCATGACAATATGTAGTAAAAAGATTGAAATACACATTAATGCGGTCTTTGTTATAACGGTCTTGGTTAAGTTCGCCAATAAAGTTATTTTTATATCTTTCAATTAATTTATCACGTCAAAGGTTTTGATATTCTTATAATTTTTATGCCAGTGCAGGATAATTAAATATATAACTAGCATTTGCCTGCAGCTTTGAAAGCTTACTGTACTCTATAGAATAAGTACTACTCAACAAGGTAAGGCCTAGGCAGAATATTAGCCCCAGACAGTATTTTACTATCTCGCAAATACTGAGCCTATGGTTTTTTTGGTCATACTTTAGACTCAGGTGTTAAATTGAGGAGTAGCGTGTCTACTTAGGGTCTTTAATTGTGTATGTTATCGAAAGTGTTGACAAAAAAAACTTTATTTTCTTCCTAGCTTTCAACACTGTCAAAATGTTTCCCAGCGCGGAAATTGAACCCATAATCATGTTTTTCTGAGATAAAATACTGTGTGTTTATCCAGCTATGAGTTTATCGCCAAACCAGACACAATACCACACTTCGGGCTGACAATGAGTATTTTGTAACAGAAAACAACCAATATTACTTTAACCCGATCCCAGGATTGAACCCAAGACCTCAGCCCAGCAGTTGTTCCACGTACGCAATTACAACTGCGCTACCAAGGTATAATAAATTATTACCTATATAACAATCAGTGAAATATATATAAATGGGAATTTATATAAAATTCATTCATAACCTATACATAATTAAATAACATGGCGAAAACAGCCGTAACACGGATAATTAAAACAATTAACGTAACCCATGACAGGATAGATATATTCTCAGGTACTTGGAGTGAAATCGCTAAAGTTCTTTTAAGTATCATTTGTTATGCATGATAAATATGTAGGGGTTGCTTCTGCCCTACTCAAATGAAGTATACAATTTAGGGTTGCGAATAAAACAATAACGTTGTATCTAACTCGAATGCCGACAGTGATAGGTGTGTGCTGTGTCGCTCTATTTGATAGACTCGTATGGAGCGTAGCGCGGCCGTGACTTTTGTATAGTCATACTCTCTGCGCGGGAGTAACGACGGTGGTGAAAAGAGCGTCTGTAGCGGCTCCGGTCGGTCTGTCGCTCGGCACGTAGTTCCGCGATTTCGACGTTAAGTTTTTCAATTTGTTTTGCCATTAATTCTAGCTGCAGATCTTGTATCGTGCTTGGAGTTGTAACACAGGCGACTGTTGGTCGAAGATCTCGCTGTTCCATAATTTTGTCGGCAACGTCGGAGAGTTTGTCGAGAGATTTTTCAGTTGTAACCGCCAGTATGCTGCGGACTTGTTGTGGAATTTGACGAAGCCATATATGTTTCAGGGCTTCATCGGCAAGCATACTGCGATTTAAATCTCGCATCCGCCGGAGTAGCTGGCTAGGTTTTTGGTCGTCAAGCTCTAATCCGCCGAGAAGTTTTTCAAGTTGACTGTTGGCGGATTCCTGGTAGGTTGCGACTAACCTTTCCTTTAGCTGACTGAATTTGTGGCTAGACGTCGTGTCGAGGATTATGTCGCCAATGTGATCCACGTCCCTTGGGTCGAGCGACGGAATGACGAGCTCAAATTTCTGTTCCTCGCCTAGCTTCTGTGGAGCGACGACGGCTTCGAACTGCGCAAACCATAGACGCGGATTATGGCGCCAAAATGGTGGGATGCGCGCTTGCAGTGACACGGCGGCGATTTTTTGCTGTTCTTGCTCAGCCATGATGACGGACAGAGTTCTTGGCTTCACACGGTAGAATTTTTCTTTCTTCGGGGTCACCAATTGCAGGGGTTGCGTGTTCAAATCACGTCGGGGTCACCAATTGTAGGGGTTGCTTCTGCCCTACTTAATGAAGTATATAATTTAGGGTTGCGAATAAAACAATAACGTTGCATCTGACTCGAATGCCGACAGTGATAGGTGTATGCTGTGTCGCTCTGTTTGATAGACTCGTATATAGCGTAGCGCGGCCGTGACTTTTGTATAGTCATACTCTCTGCGCGGCACCCCCGTTCTGGCCATATGAATATCTACTGTCAGCAGTCGTGGTGTTTATTAATATAAACATAAAATACAATGGTTCTTACAGCTATTTCTCCGTAGGTAAAAGTTTACATTGAATTTAATAACTAGGCTTTGTTAAAGTAGAAATGCGTCGTTTATTTTCTTGGTAATCCCGGCATACGTCCTGTATGTGTGTGGCCGTGAGGCCACAAATATATTAATTTTGTTAATTATTTTATAGTTTAGAAATGTTTATAGTATATAAAAAAATGATATCTATTATATATGTGTAAATATTGTAGTATTAAGAAAGATATCATATCAGAAAGAGTTATTTTAGTTAATAGCGACAGTATTGTATTAGGTTTAAGTACCTGTAATGATATTGTTTAAGATAAATAAATAAACATAATGTTTACCTGCACCCGATTTTATTTGCAATAGAAAATTGCCAACAATAAAAATTTCAATATTTATAATGTAATTTTCTTATATTAATTACTTCAACTGTTCACATCTCTATTCACTTTTATTTTGTTAGTTAAACTGTATTATTTTTTAATTATACTCTTGGGAAACGCTGACACATTATCCATAAATAAGAGGTAATTAAATGTCGTGAACGTTGGTATCCCCATAATGTGTATTATGCAGCCATATAAAATTTACCTAAAATTGTCATGCACAGCTAAACATCTAAACAGCAGCAAATGACATTTAAACAATTTCCGAATTCGACTAGGTAATACATGAAATTTAAAATTGGTTTTATATAGATTTATTTTACTTCTGCAGCAAGGAATGCCTAGAAAATGGTATACCATCAATATTTTATAATTATTTTTAAGAAACATGATAAATAGTAACGTAAAATTGCTACTTACGAATAAAACATAATATTTTCATATTTTCGCTTATTTAGGCTTTTACAGCCAAGAACACTGCAATGTACCATATTCAACACGTTTTAAACACTTAAATACGACGCGAAATGTATTTTCAAACACAATCAATAATGATATATTTCCACAAACACGGATAATATATTTCGTTGACATTCAGACTATCTGGCCAGAACTAAAGGTCCAACCAAAAAGTTGTGAAACTCAGATAGTGACAGCAAATAATATGTCTATTCCTATTGCTCTTAGCTTTTTCGTTATAAGTGCGTCCTGCTCTTTCTGGGAATTATAAAAGGAATGTCAGCCCTGTGATATGGAAGGTAGAATCATTGCATTCTACTTTCGTGACGACATACAACTGCAGACCTGTGACCATCAAGGCTGTAAAACCGAAACGTCGGATTAAAAAAGTAAAATAAACCACAATATAATTGGTAAAATTACTTTTATTTCAATGTGTAATATTCACGTAAAAATAAGAAAACAAGATAAATAAATTCTCTTTATCAAACTATGTAGTCAATCTTACAGGAATTAATATCCTTGTGAAAGTGAGCTTCTTTAAATCTTTTTTTTTTCGAATCGATTAAAAAAATTGCGTATCTAGGTATCCACTTCATGACAAATTGATTTAAAGACAAAGAACATTGCTCAGCGCCCATACAAAGTTCGCCTAAGAACCAACAGCCTTAGAAAAAATACTTTCGGGTTCTAAAGAACATCTATAAATCCATAAAAGTTGATTTAACAAAAATATTTTCTATTTAGGTTATATTCTTAATGTCAACATGCCTTCAATACAGTGGCACAATACCAACATTAGAGCTAATTCGGTTTTATTTGACATTTAGATTCTAACTACTAGGTAAATCATAATTATATCAATGACAATGATTTCACGAAGTAAGAAGCTAATATATTTTTTACGGTTTTACCTGCCTTATCAAAGTATGTTAGTTTAGCATTATAGGTAGGCAACTACCTACATTATAACTGTTATTTACTTACATAGTTTTAAAAGATAAACACAACAAAAACGATCCACTGAACAACAAGCAATGACTTAAGAACAATTAACATGACCACAGACCACTATTTACTTACTACTCTGACGAACATGACAAGTGACAACTGACACAAGGGGTTAAATCAAAAAAATGTTTGCGCTATTTCCGTTTACTTTCAGCGGATTAAGCGCCTTAGCCTTTTTTCTAGCATTACGGACGATTTATAGATCAAGCGCTTAAAGTAGAATTTGATAATTTTTTGGGGATCCAAGTAACATCGCGAAATCAATAAAATGCCCATTTATTTTTTATCTTTCTAATAAGAAGTGTCCGTTAAATTCTAGTATTTGGAATAAAGGACATAAAATAAGCCAAGAATTATGGTATAAGTTAAATCTCTGTTGATTCATAGGCGACTTTGGATAATGTCCTTTATATATTGTGTTTTAAAATTATAAACGACATCTTAAGACGTGTTCTTGAGTACTTCTCAACAGGTTTTCATTCCATTTCATTTATATTCATAAGCTCACGTGAAGTCCTCTCATTCTTCGTAATATAAAAAGACATTTCTTTCATTTGACTTCGTTATTTATTCTTTGTAATATTATTCACGTAATGTTAAGCTATAGAGAACAGGTGCCGACTCAATGGGAGTAGCAAATGTGGGAATTGCCCCTCCTGACTTGATTCTTATATAAAATGAAATGTTTCATTGTTTGGCACCTATACAATTCAATTGCGATAAAAATGTGATGAGGTGAAGAACACCTGTAGGGGATTAAATTTTTCTTTTTTATCCTGTCATGGTAAAGTGACCACACTGCACCTGATGGTAAGCGCAGTGTCGTCCAGTTAGAGTATCAAGTAGCGAGAGACATTCTATCCCCCGCTACTCAACACAATCATCCCGGCGTGCTTCTTCACACTACACCATGGGCCAGAAGGTGAAGAATCGGTCGAGTGTCTAGTGTCAGAGTACTTAGAAGGCCGCAACACGGCCAAACATCGTACCCCAACTCTAGACCCTGACAAAAACCGGATGTACACTGGCTGATCGCGGAACGTTACATACTTGCGTGTGCCACTATGGCGGGTTTTACACCCTGTGTACGGTGGTCGCTATCCGGACGGATATGAATATCCTACCATGTCCATGGCGTAGTGTGAAGAAGCAGGCAGGCATGATTGTGTTGAGTAGTAAAATAGGAATAGGTAGACTAGGCTGTACAAATATGACTATACGAACTGGACTGCCAATTTACGTCGGTTTTCTGGGTGATTATTTAGCCCTGTTGAGCCGGCTCATGTATGCTGTAGACATGTAGAGGAACGGGTGTCAGTGATCCTCTGGCGAAAGGCAAGATCTGCAGTCAGGTGGTGTGCCTGACCCGGCCCCTCCAACCATTGATATTCGGAGTTACTAGATATAGAAGCTACACAGCAGGCCGGCATGATTAAGTTGAGTAGTGCCGCATAGATCGTTTCTCGCTACTCGATACTCTAATGGGACGGCACTGCGCTTACCATGAGGTGCAGTGTGGTCACTTTGGCGAGCTAGAATAAAGAATGAGCTAAATTCTTTATTTGTACCTAAACAGAAAGAAAAATAAAATTTCGAATAGAGTATAAATTGCGAATACTAGAAGTTATGACCTCCATAAAAACTATAAAAGAAATATTAAAAGCGTTTCAGAGTTAATTCACTGAATAGGTGTTTATTTATTTTTGTCTGGTAAGTAATTTGAGCTATATTAAAGTAACACTGGGGTGCTATTTTAAAAACAGTGGACGAAGGTTATTGGTGTATTTTAATTTTAGGCCGGTACAAATTTTAGCTTTTATTCGAACCTCATTTATTTAGTTTGTAATTTTGAACGTCATTGAAGTTCTTTTGTCAAAGATTATATTATTATTATTACCTATATAATCCCTTCATATGTTTTTTAAGTTTCGTTCCATTACGTTAGCTGCGAGCGTGTACAAAAATGGCATTAACATGTGTTATGTGTTTAACATTGGCAGTATGAACGTAGCTATTAATGTTATGTTCCATTAAATTCAATATACTTAAAACATATATTAAACATATATTAGCTTTCTGCACTTCCATATAAACCAAATCTCTTCAATCAATATCTTTCCACCGTGCGCGCAATATGCTTAGAAGGGGTACAAAGTTTTCTCTTAACGTATTGATAGATGTTTAGTAATATGTATATTAATATTTTACTTACGGTTCTACAAACTCATGCCAAGTTTATAACACTTCCCAATTTTCAACGCAAGCAGTGGCTTTTTTTTTATTCTGGCGCGGCAAAGTGACCACACTGCACCTGATGGTAAGCGCAGTGCCGTCCAGATAGAGCATCAAGTAGCGAGAGACAGTTTAACACACATGATGTCAGATTAAAACCATAGATTATTCTATTGTTAGGGTAAATCTATGGGTAAATCCCATTTATTAGACATATCGAGGGTATTTCGTAAATGTCTGGGTAGATTGATAATTACCAACCGAGTGTAAGGGTTTGTAATAAAAAGGAGCGCTCGGGCGTTCCCGAACACAGTCCATTCTCCATGCCCTAGCACGGACAATTTTTTTTATCCTGGCACGGCAAAGTGACCACACTGCACCTGATGGTAAGCGCAGTGCCGTCCAATTAGAGTATCGAGTTGCAAGAGACCATCTGGGTCGCGCCGCGTAGTATCCAGCGATAATGTAAGCCCGCTGAGTTTGTTTCGCCGGGTCTTCTCAGGCGGGGTCGCGTGTGGATCCGGTGGTAGCTTTTAAAACAAGCGACGTCTCGGAAATACCCATGGTCCATATTAAACCCATTTAAAAAAATAAAAAATAATTAATAATAACTAAATAATTATAAATACCTTGAATAAGTAATTGCTAGTGTATTGATGATGCTATGTATGTTATGTATTCATAAGCTGTATGTTTTTTTTTAATTTCTTAACTTTTTTTAATATGTAATAAGTAATATGCTGACTTGCCATAAGAGCTATATAATTGCCTACTTGATCAATAAACGATTTCATTTCATTTCATTTTATCTATCCCCCGCTACTCAACACAATCATGCCGGCCTGCTTCTTCACACTACGCCATGGGCAAGAAGATGAAGAAGCAGTCGAGGGTCTAGTGTCAGAGTACTCAGAAGGCCGTAAAACGGTAAAACATCGTACCACCAACTGTAGACCCCCGACAAAAACCGGATGTACACTGGCTGATCCCGGAACGCGACACACTTGCGTGTGCCACTAAGGCGGGTTTTACACCCTGTGTACGGTGGTCGCTATCCAGGCCGATATGAGTATCCTACCACCAGCACAAGGTGCAGTTCACGTCGGCCTATACCACTGTGGGTCTGATGGCAGTTCAGCATAGAGGATTATGCTGTCCGTGCGCACTTGAGACTAAGTGGAAAATGGTATTTGGTAAATCCTGACATGGTTGTTAACGGTGGGCATTGAGGTGAGTAATCAATCATTAAAGTGATTATTACATTGGTAATCATCGTTTATGTGTCTTTTAAGGTATCCACCTTAATTTTTCGTGTCTATAAAGATATTAAAAAAGTAGAGCGTAAAATACAAGCCAAAATCATTTTCATTTCCATAAAATTAAAGTTTAAAATAGCATGTAAGAACAGCGAAACTGGCCAGTATTTGAACGCACCGGCGCACCGCTGGCAAGCTGATGAGTCCTGACTGGTTAAATAGCAATAACAATATTATTATGAATCTTCAATTTATCTACGAAAATTTAATGAACTGTAGAAGCCGCAATAGCACGAATTTCTGTTGAATTTGTAAGACACGGGTCGTGTCAGTTGTCTAACGGAATAATAATACCCGACAGAGACAAAGCCCAGTCTAGGGTTGTCAACATTGATAACGAAAAAGAAAGAAGAAAAAGAAATACTTTAATTTATCCGTGCGAAAATGTGAATGTGAAAGGTCCATTTATTTTTAAGAGCCATTGTGTGGACTAAGGCCTAACCCCTCTCATTAGTAGAGGAGGCCCGTGCCCAGCAGTGGGACAATGTCTAATACAGGGCTAGTATTATTATTATTGTGTGCAGGTGTTGCGCATGTGGCCGGCATCCGTCGCAGACAAAATCTAATGGGAAACTCGGACCTGCGATTAATTGTAAAATATACGTAAATGTAAATACACCTAGCAGTCACACACATAGCTCTAACCCACACTAGGTAACCCTGTATCGTGGGTATCAACAACTACGAGGGACTACGGTCCCACAACACCCAGACCCGAAACAAATATCTGTCTGTCACACAAATATTTGTCTCGGTGCGGGAATTGAACCCACGGCATCTCGTTTCTCAACCGGCTAATCATTAGCTGCGCCACGGAGGCTGTTCCAGTTTGAAAGATAGGACAGTTTTGGACCCAATTGTTGCTATCTAAATTTTATGATGTTGTTTAACAAAAATGGGTGTCAGCAGCTAGGTAACATAAAAATACAGATTTTTTTTTATCCTGGCGCGGCAAAGTGACCACACTGTACCTGATGGTAAGCGCAGTGCCGTCTAATTAGAGTATACTTAATACTGCGAGAGACAATCTATCCCTCGCTACTCAACACAATCATGCCGGCCTGCTTCTTCACACTACGCCATGGGCAAGAAAGTGAAGAAGCGGTCGAGGGTCTAGTGTCAGAGTACTCAGAAGACTGCAAAACAGCCAAACAAAAACCGGATGTACACTGGCTGATCACGGAACGCGACACACTTGCGTCTGCCACTATGGCGGGTTTTACACCCTGTGTATCAAAGACGCTATTCGAGCGGATATGAATATTCTACCACCAGCGAATCATTTCTGAAGTATAAAAATAACAAGAATCAGCAAGTCTGGCACCAAATGTACAAGTTGGTATTTCCATAACATTTAAAAGTTTAATAACTCGCACGGAGACTTCTCGGAAAAGTTCCAAAGTATCCAAGTTTTAACAAATATTATATATACATATATAGAGCTAATGTGTAATATTTCCTTTGTAACTAATTTTGCAAGAAATAAAAGGTTTTTTTATTTTTATTTATTTTATTTTATATATACATATTGTAAAGCAAAGTCCCCTCGCCGCGTCTGGCGGTCTGAATAATAAACTCGAAAGCTACTGAACGGATTTTCGTACCTTTTCACCAATAGAAGGAATGATTCACGAGGGAGATTTATGTATATAATTCACTAGCTCTTTCCCGCGGCTTCGCACGCGTGGTAGTTATTTTTGAAAGAAAAGGTATAAAATCCATGGATTCAATTAAGCTATTACATGTTTGTGAACTGTCAAACCACTGTTATGTCAAACGAGCTAAGGTTACATTAGGAAAGTTTATATTGGTTTATAGGGTCATAAATTTTTTTAAATTTTCTAAATTTCCGCATAATTTTCTTAAATTTTTATGTCACAAGAACCTTCTGCTGACAATAAAAAACACAACCAAAAGGAATGAGCGAAATCGGTCCAGCCGTTCACGCGTGATGGCGTGATCAAGGGAAATAGGGATTCATTTTATATGTATAGATAGATAGTATTATTGATCCTCCAGCATCCCACAATCTCAAGGGATCCGAAACCTTAAGAATATAAAGTCGCAAAGTTATTATGTTAATAAAAACCACACGAAAATGTTCTTTAAAATAATATATTCTTTAATTACTATGTTTACAAAGTACGCATGGCAAATACAGACGACATTAAATAGGTACATAGACCTTAGATACTTTATAAAATCTCCCAAGGGAAATAACCCAAACTCCTTTAAAAGTTACCAAATAAACTTAAAGGATTATTTTTACTTGGTGACCGGGCTGAAGATGTTAGAGAAGGACAAGTATAGATTTATAAAAGAGATGGTTAGATGGGTACGACATTTTGCATTTCGTCTTTTTACAAGCTTTATATTAGCTTCACGTGTGTGTATGTTTTATACAATAATCTTTCTACGAATTTTTTCACCACCTTCCAGACGGCCGCACAAAAATATGCAAGTGTCACGGACCGATGACAATACATCATTGGTCTTATATCCTTGTCAATGTCAATCCTGGTCACCTACGATACAGGCAACGCCTAGTGTAGGGACCAAGGAGTTAAAGTTGCATATTGTGTATTTCTTTCTCACAATACATTGTACTTATTACTAATTCTTCAATTTCATTTAGTATTGTATTATGCACATATACTAATTTTAGTAGTTCATAAGTATAAGTTTCAGTGTATTTCTGGAGATGATAATAAAGATTTATTATTTTTATTATTAATTCTCGGACTGTTCACAAAACGGACATGGTGTGCAGTCAGTTCACATTGGCCGATACCGCTGTTGGTTTGGCAGTTCAGCATAGAGGTTTATGCTGACCGTGCGCACTTGAGGCTAATCAGAAAGTGATATTTGGTAAATCCTTTGGTTGCCTACTCTAAGGTAAATCCTGACATGGTTGTTAAAGGTGGGCACTGTGGTGTGTAACAGTCATCATTAAATTAATCATTACAGTGGTAATCATAGTGTATGTATTTTTTAAGGTATCCACCTTAAAAGTTTTATAGTCCTCTGTTGTGTTTCTAACAGTATGATTAAATATTTGTTTCGATTCGGGGTATTGAGGACCGTAGTCCCTCGTAGTTATATCCATGTTTCAGGTAGTCAAGAGTCAGAACTACGTGTGTGACTGTTGAATATTAGTTATTTTTTCTTTACATAAATATTATAAAGCTGAAGAGTTGGTTTGAACGGACTAATCCAAGGAGTTTCCAATCGGATCTAAAAAGTATTTTTGGTTTTCTGTTTATTGATTTATTGAGGAAGGCTGTAAAAAATCACGCTGCGATGCCTGAGAGCGGAGCAGTGGCCATAATTGTCAACAAATCTAGCAAAATGTTAACGCATCACGCGTCGGGTCGGTACCCCCGTACCAACCAACGTGGCAGCGCGAGACGAGAGCCGAAGTTTCACGAGAAGGACCGAACTGTGAAAGCAAAAAAATATGAGTTTTATATTGATTTCATAGATAAACGTGTGTTTTGATAGTTTTAGATTAGGATTTAAACTTATAAAACTATAGAACTAAACTAGATTATATGTTTCAACGCATTAAAAACTCGATCCACCAGTCAGGTTATCTTAAAATATATTACGACCGACGGAACAGGATAAAGGCAGCGCAGCTACATCTAGTTTTAATATAAATCTCAAATAATGTTTGATTTCTAAGGGCATTATTTATCGGGAATAATATAACTACATACATACACTCACGCCTGTAATCCCGAAGGGGTAGGCAGAGGTGTAACCAGTACACCCACTTTTCGCCGAATTTCGGTCCCATAATGTGATAGAGGGCGAGCCGATCGCCATACCGGGTACAAATTTCAGACTCCGGGTTAATACTAAGAATTTCTAGATAGAAAATCACAATCACTTTACCCGACCTGGGATCGAACCCAAGTCCTCAGCACAGCAGTCGTAACGCATGCGCAATTACAACTGCGCCACCGAGGCAGAATATAACTATTTCACGGAATACAGATTTGGAAAATTCCTCCTGAGTAAAATAATGGTAGATTAAAAACGATCATTATCACATAGACCCTACAGTAATATATTTTAGTTTATTGTTGCGGGTACCATAGAGAACTCTACAAGAGGCACAGACTCACCTACAGTCAAATTGCAATCTTAAATTTATAATTTGAACTAAAAACTTTCAAAAATATACGTCTACTATTCCCTATTCCTGTACTTTAAGGCCGACAACGCATACATGATACTTTCGGTATTGTGGATGTTCATGGGCGGTGGAGATCACTTAACATCAAGTGACCCATTGGCTCGTTTGTCGGACTACGCTATAAAAAAAAATACCTTCGAGTTACACTTTCACATTTATATAACTTTTGATATATTTTACTACAAATTCCAGAATTTGGCCTTAAAATTCAACTTATTTGCTACTAAATGACGAGACTCCTTTAAAAATCAGTAGTGGCTCCTCAGTTCATAAAAATCAAAATCAAATATTTATTGAATCCATAAAATGTTATACATCATTTAGATTCAGTCAATTTTTTCACTCTACCGCCAGTTCGGAATGCAGTCTCGCTAGAGAAGAACGGGCAAGAAACTATAGCGTTGCTCTTTTCACATCGGTTAACAATATTTGGTCATATAATTATAAGTATAGGTCATATAATATATACGATTTAAGTTTAATTACCTTAGATTAGAGCAGCTCAATGTATGTTAAGTTGCCTTATTGAAATATTGTGAAATAGAACTCATTACAAGACCTAGTGCCACACATGACCGTCGTGATAGTGATAAAAATCTCGATTTCTTAAAGCAGTCGATCCTTACTGAAACAGTCTGAGCAGACCAGTCCACACGAGCCGCACCCGATCACGAGTAGTGACGCATGTGTCAGCCATCGGCCTCCTCAACCATGTTACAGGGAAGAGACCGACCTGGCACATGGCGCCGCAGCAAGCACAGACACTTTAGCGAGCATGACATACCCAGACTGAATACAACAATTGAAATACTAGACACAAAATATCAAGTAAAGTCATGTAAGGCATATAAGTTCGCAATGTAAAGAAATAAATATATTGTCATTACTATATATATGTACCTAAAGTTCCAAATAATAATTTAATGGCTACGCTTCTAAGTAATAGGATAACTTATTCCCAAGCCTTTAGGTCATCTAAATATTCCGAAATTTTGTAATAGGCTTTATTACTTAGTTTTCGCTTAATAGTAGCTTTAAAACATCTTTCATTTAGTTCTTTAATATGATTGGGAACCTTATTGTAAAAGCGTATACAAAGACCCTTGAAAGAGTTGCCGATTTTGTGGAGCCTTGTTTTATAACTAACAAGGTTATTTTTATTTCTAGTATTTACACTATGGACATCACTAATTTTAGGAAATTGTTGTATATTCTTATGAACATACATTAAATTAGCGAATATAAATTGTGATGCTACTGTCATTATATTAATTTCTTTGAATTTTTCTCTCAAAGAACTCCTAGAACTTAGCGAGTAGATAGATCTTATAGCTCGCTTTTGGAGAGTAAAGATGATATTGATGTCAGCAGCACCACCCCATAGTAGAATCCCGTAGCACATCAAACTATGGAAATACGCAAAATAGACCAACCTAGCCGTGTTAGCGTCGGTCAATTGACGTATTTTACTCACTGCATAAGCTGCGGCACTTAATTTTTTGGATAAAACAGATATGTGAGATCCCCATTGAAGTTTGGGATCTAATGTTATGCCTAAAAACTTGGTTGTCTCCACAAGACTCAATCTATCCCCATTCATGTAAATTAAAGCGTCGATCTTTCTGACATTAGGTGTTAAAAATCTAATACATTTGGTTTTCTGACTATTCAAAGACTGTTCCATACGGACATCTTGAATTGTTAACAATAAAAGAATTGATGAAACAGAATAACAAGTGCCATTGAAGTTGATTCATAATAAAAACGAAACATCAAAAGGGAATTTTGGCTTGTACCAGTCCGTCTAATTGGAGAGCTTTCGTGACCCGCAAATGTATGAATAAAATGGCTTCCGTTCTCTTTGCCTTTGTGTAACTTTCGATGGATTTTCGATCGGTCGGCCGGATAAGGCGGTTGTAACAATTTGCATAATTATCCCACTTGACTACCGCTTTCCGTTTAGGTGTCATGTTATCTGAAAATTACATTTTGCCATCGACTACGTTGGAGAAGCTCCGCTCATTATTATTAAAAAAAAATGTTTTACGCATTTCTGGTGCATTTTTTTTTCTCTAATATTTTTTTTATTATCCGCGCTTTTTAACTACACACTATATATAAAAAGCACATAATCATATTTCATGGTTTATTTTTCATTTTCTTGAAAGATAAACCATGTTGTTCTTGAAAATGATTAAAAATATTATCTGTCGATCTTGACTGTCTCTGTCCTATGACGCTACCGATTGTAATAACCCATATTATTATTATGGCTTCCCGAGTATATTGTAAACTTCTAAAAAGCGCGTATATAATAACATAGTAAAGTTTATTCAATATGTTTTGGTCTTACTATAATTAAAATACCATCTATTTATGAAAATGAATCCCAATTTTCTTGGTCACGGCATCACGCGTGAACGGCTGGACTAATTTCGTAAATTCTTTTTTTTGTTGTGTTTGTTAGTAGTGTCAGGAGAAGGTTTATAAGAAAGAAAAAATTAAGAAAGTTGCGCGAAAGATATAAAAAATATAAAGAAACTTCACGACCATATTAACTTTTCTAACGTAACCTTAGCGCGTTTGACATAACTGTCAGTCGTTTGACAGTTCGAAAAATATGGCCTTGGTCTTTTGATTTAAAGAAACAAGAGAAGAAGACTTTAAATTGTACACATTCAAGGCTGCATTCAGGAAACAGGGGTTGAGTGTCAAGCGATTCTCGTTCTCTGTCTAATGTCATTTCTAAGAACGCTCAAGAGCTGGTCCGACGCCAACGAAAAATGACACATAGAACATTTAGCATGTGATGATCTATCGCTCCTTTGTCTATTGACCTACATATTAAAAAAGCCAGTGTAGAATGAAATACGCTTATTAGTAGCAAAATTGATGGTTATAGTGACAGCTAATAAAATCGTCTTTTTAAGTGGACGGACAGAACTGAATAAATCATCTTACTAAGATATACTGACCACTAGGGGGTTTCAAAACGTCATCTTATTTTGATTTCGTGACCCGCGGTAATATAGAAACATGTGATAGCTTAAGATGACTCCATGTTAATTGTACGTTTCTTTCAAAAATAACTACAAAGCGGGCGGAGCCGCAGTCACAAGACAGTCCTATAATAAAACTACAGAGGCTATTTGTCTGTATATTAAATTTTTTTTATACAATTTTGATTGTGTTACGTTACAATATCGATATAGAACCAAAAACAGTTTTTTTAAACTATTGTATGTCTGTCTGTCAAGGCATCACGTCTAAAGTACAAATTTGTACAAAAAAAATATTTTTGTATAAAAAGTACACCAACTTCAATAAAACACAAATTATGCGTCCCTATAGAATTTGAGGGTAGCCATCGATATTTCTGAGATACCATCATCAGATCCTGAGTTGGTGCCAATGGGACCACCTGGGAAGTATACACTTTAAAAAAAAAAGAATTTCTCGAATCCGTCCAGGCATCTTCGAGTAATCGGGAACATACATAAAAAAAATCGAGGAATTGTTAACCTCCTCCTTTTTTGAAGTCGGTTAATAAAACTAAAGAGCCTATATCGAGGTGAAATGAAGTCTTTAAACTTTTTTTATTTTATCAAAACTTTTGAGTCCTTATAGTTCACAATAGCTGTATTACGATAAGGCGTGGTGAGATATGAAGTGATATAATTAGTAAAAGCTACTAAGCTAACTCCCAAAAATAATAACCAGGCGGACAGAGCCGCGGTCAACAGCTAGTTTGATATAAATTGTTCCTCTCATTAATACTCTGAATTCTTGCCGGTATTTGAATATTATCAATTCCGATAACGAAACAACGTTTCAGAAATTGTTGGAGTATTCAAAAGAGCTTTTGTACAAAATGTAATTAAAATTACCTCCTATGTTAGCATTCTACAAAAGTAGTTTTTACTTCGAATTTCTATTCTTATTGCGGTGTTTTAACTTTTCCCTACCTTTTGTTACAATATAATGGCTACCAGGCCAGCGGTAGCAAACCTTTTTTATGTAGACACCTTTTCTTCAATTTTGTAAGGTTTTAAGTACTTACTAATTACTCTTAAAAAAATTTGGAAAATGTACATCACATAAGAATTTCCAAGAATTTCAATCCGCAATAGGCCAGCGTGGTGGACTAAGACCTAACCTCTCTCTTTAGTAGAGGAGGCCCGTGCCTAGCAGTTGGACAATGTTTAATAGAGGACTAGTATTATTATTATTTATGTACATTTCTTTATTTTCTCTACCATTTCTGGCGTATTATTTTATATCACATAGCATTTCTAAAAGAAATACACCCAACAGTCACGCACATAGCTCTAACCCCACACTAGGTAAAACCTGTATCGTGGGTATCAGCAACTACGAGGGACTAGTGTCCTACAACACCCAGACTCGAAACAAATATCAGTCTGTCACACAAACATTGGTCTCGGTGCGGGAATCGAATCCACGGCCCCTCGTTTCTCAGCCGGCTACCCGGAGGCTGTCATGGTTCAATATTTGGTCTATCTGTCTATATAAATATAAATTAAATGCTTTTCATTTGTTGCGCATCACTTGAAAACGGCTGGATCGATTTGGATGTATTTTTGAAATGTTCGGAAACAATCGAGAAATTGCTCGGCAAATTCTAGAATAAGAGAAAATATTGACATAATTTCAGTGTTCTATACCAATAAAGGCAATCATGCATGTGAAGCTGTCGAGAAAGGCTAGACTTCAGTAAACGATTACTTATACGCTCATCAGGGTGGTGCATTCAAACGGCAAATACATTTCCCTACGTAAAAATGTAATTTCAAATATTGAATTATACAAGATTAGTATTTGTATACCATAAAGCCGAAACACCCAAAGTATTATATAGGTATAGGTGTACGACCGACACGCGCCGCATGTTTATGGAGTAACAAACAATGTTGACAATTTTTATATGTTATTGGGATACCAATATAACACGTTAAAAATTAGTCCAATAAATTATGCTACTGATTCTCAACGAACTACTTTCGGGTTTGTAATACTAAAAATAATTGTTTAGGGATTAATAGCATTTACTTTTAATTTGCCTTGTATGTTTATTGTTGCGTTTCTGAAAGAAATAAATCATTTATTGGCGAGCATTACGCATTGCATTGCATCGGTGGTGTTTTATAATTTATTATATATTATTAGCAGCATTAGGGGTCCAGATAAGACATACAATAAGCCTCATGAAAATTGTATTTATAAATTCAGCAACTTAATATTTTCTTCCTATTAAGCACACACACACATACACTCACGCCTGTAATCCCCGAAGGGGTAGGCAGAGGTGTAACTAGTACAACCACTTTTCGCCGAATTGCGGTCCCATAATGTGATAGGGGGCGAGCCTATCGCCATACCGGGCACATTTTCCAGACTCCGGGCTAATACTGAGGAATTTCTAGATAGATAAACCCAATATCACTTTACCCGACCCGGGGATCGAACCCGAGACCTCAGCACAGCAGTCGTAACGCATGCGCAATTACAACTGCGCCACCGAGGCAGTCCTATTAAGCATTTCGTATTTTTTTAAGTCTAATTTGCACCCTATGTCGGGCCGGGTCGCTAGCATTCAGATAAAAACTGGCTATTTAATTAAGTCATAGGCTTCTTTTGGCTCAAGTATAAGGTCATTACTATTTTGACAAAAATAATACAACTGTTTATTGACCCACAAGTTTTGGCAACGCTTGCGGCCCGTTTACAAATGAAGCAATAAAACAATTGTTAGAACGAGACACGCTTATTAAATACACAATTTGTTTGACAAGGATGAATGTACAAAGAAAATTGAAGCAAACGCCTTGGAAGCTTGGGATTCTTGGAATAAGGGTTTATAAAACTTGTGAATATAAAATATGATATAACCCATAATACCAGCTATGTCTCTACGTGTTTTTTTTATCCTGGCATGCCAAAGTGACCATGCTGCACTTGATAGTAAGCGCAGTGCCGTCCAATTAGAGTATCGAGTAGCAGTAGAGGGACAATCTAACCCCCGCTACTCAACACAATCATGGCAGCCTGCTTCTTCGCACTACGCCATGGGCAAGAAGGTGAAGAAGCGGTCGAGGGTCTAGTGTCAGAGTACTCAGTACCCTTACTCTAGACCCCCGACAAAAACAGGATGTTTACTGGCTGATCCCGGAACCCGACACACTTGCGTGTACCACTATGGGGGGTTTCACACCCTGTGTACAGTGGTCGCTGTCCGGGCGGATATGAATATCCTACCAGCAAGCAAACTGGTTCTAAACAGTAGGCAGCGGCTTTGCTGTGACCTGGCATTACAGAAGTCTATGGGCGGCGGTGACTACTTACCATCAGGTGGCCCGTCGGCTCGTCTGCCTATCGAGGTACCAAAAATAAAATATATTGTATAGCCTTGGCTACAAAACCGCGGTCCAGTATTCGATTGAGCAATATGAGTAAGTCGTCAGCGGCAGTGCCGAGGCCTCGCCACCCGTGCAGCCGTTCATCCAAGGGCGAAATAAAACCGCTAATAAGGTCGCTATAAAATGCATATTAATGTAATTAATGTTTAATTTCAATAAGTAAGGGTTATATATTTTTTTTTTGTTTGTTTGAAATTTTTTGTTTTTGCTTACATATACTGGCTGTTTTTATTTTTGTCATTAATACTTAGTTCGCACATTAATAATATAACTTGTTTTTTTTTAGTGCCTCGAGAGGCAGACGAGCAGACGGGCCACCTGATGGTAGGTAGTCACCGCCGCCCATAGACTTCTGCAATGCCAGGGCACAGCAAAGCCGCTGCCTACCGTTAAGCCGTTGCCTACCGTTAGCCGCTGCATACCGTTAGCCGCTGCCTACCGTTACTTGTGCATGTTTTGGATTACCATCTAGTCTTAGATTAATTAATGCTAATGTTGTGAACTGTTATGATTGTAATCTGTTATGCATCTTAAATAAATAAATAAAATAAATTAGCTCCAACCCCGGAATGCACGTATAATTTATCAAATTCTAAATACTAGCTGTGATTGCACGATCTGACTTTGGAATCGCGACACTTTCTAAGCCTAAATACACCGCGACTAAAATAGAGCGAAATTACAGATACATATTGGCCACATACTAAATATAGGTCTCAGCTATCATGTAGAGTTCAATATCCGCGCATTCAACGTCATAAACGATTCCCAGGCCGTTGAACTTTCTGGACTGCAACCAACACTTTTGGCAAAGAAGACCCAATAAACCTCATTTTTAACTTAATATCTTAAAGAAGTCAATCATCTATCTAAGCCTCCATCTGCATCCAAACCACTACAGCAGTCAGGACAACACCTGGTTAGTAAACTCTATGAAACAAAAAAAAACAATAAAATCGGCCCACACTCGAAAAAAATGATGTTAACGTATAATAAATAACAGCTGTCGAGTTCAGAAACTATTTTTGGGAAGCCCTTTTAAATAGTCCAAAATATTTCCCCATCTAAGAATCAATTTTAAATCAAACGACAGGCCCTGCCCACTATAATAAAGAGGTCCCCCTCTAATCATCTATTAATTTATTTATGAATAGAAAGGCACAAATACCGTTTATTCGTTACAAAATGTTCTTACTATCATACTGTAGATCAATTGTTTTTATTAATAACAAGCATTTACCCGCAGTTTTGCCCCCGTAAAATTATAGACTGGAGAAAGAGCATTTAAAAAAAATAAAGTACCTCATGTCCGCCCTCAAAGTTATAGTGTACCTGCATTCTAAATCTTATTAAAATCGGTTCCATTGGTTTATCCGTGGAAATGTAACAGACAGAAAACTTACGACCCCTAATTCACCACTTAGGGGTGAAAATTTACGTACAATGTCACTTAGGGGTGAAAATTTTAAAAACGCCGATACACGTGTACATTTACTTCTAACCAGAAGCACGAATACGAAATAGGATAGTTGACAGTAAGTGACAAACTGATAGATTTTAGTCTAAAAATATCGAAAATTAAACCGTTTTGTTAATTTATATGTGATTATTTAATATTTTCAAGTAACAAATATGTAAAAATAAAGCATTTTGTCACGTGACACGAAACACAAATGAGTCATGTATGACGTCACCGTTCGAAACTTCTTCTTTTAGGTTAATGGCATTTGAAACATCTAGTAAACGCTAAGCCAAACGTCTATAAGTTTTGCGGATGGTGACGTCACACGATGCCATAAAAGTTGGTAGCGTTTTGGTGGGAAAAATAAAGTTGGTTTATAAAAATGAAAATTAAATCTTGAAAACTTATCTTTTATGTTTATTAATGATAATATAATAATATAGACCATGAAGAATAAAAAGTTTTTAATTCATAAAAAGTACACCGACTTCAATAAAACACAAATTATGCGTTACTATAAAATTTGAGGATTGCCCTTGATTTTTCTGAGATTCCATAATCAGATCCTGACTTGGTGCCAATGGGACCACCTGATAAGTAGACCCTTTTAAACAAAAAAATAAATTCTCGAATCGGTCCAGGCGTCTGCGAGTAATCGGGGAACATACATAAAAAAAAGATTCCGACGAATTGTTAACCTCTTCCTTTATTGAAGTCGGTTAAAAATAAAACGGTTTCCCAAAAACAGACAACTAGCCTACTTCGTGCCTCTTACTTTGAAAGTCACTGTTTTTGACACGGCCATTTTTCCTTTATTTCACCCCATTAGTGGTGATATTTTCGATAATGCTTTCTTATTGGATGTTTATGACATAAAATGCATCAACTGCTAATATTTCAAGTTTGTAGACCCAGTGGTTTAAGCTCTGCGTTGATGAATCAGTCAGTTATTTTACTGTCTGGATAGACAGACGAACAGACGGGCAATCTGATGGTAAGTAGACACTGCCGCCCATAGACTTCTGCAATGCCAGGGCACCGCAAAGCCGCTGCCTACCGTTAGTCAGGTCAAATAATTATATGTATATGTACCTATATGTATAGATATATATATTCTGTTATTAGCACTGTTGCTGCCACGATTTTTTCTAACTTTTTAACTATAATGAGATTTAATTAAAAACAGCTATTGATTTATCACATACTTAATACTTAATATATCACAGCTATAAACATTATACAATGAATTATTACTATTATAATATATACATATACACTCACGCCTGTAATCCCCGAAGGGGTAGGCAGAGGTGTAACCAGTACACCCACTGTTCGCCGAACTTCGGTCCCATAATGTGATAGGGGGCGAGCGTATCGCCATACCGGGCACAAATTCCAGACTCCGGGCTAATACTGAGGAATTTCTAGATAGAAAATCCCAATATCACTTTACCCGACCCGGGGATCGAACCCGAGACCTCAGCACAGCAGTCGTAATGCTTGCGCAATTACAACTGCGCTACCGAGGCAGTCACTATTATACTACTATTATAACGAGTTATAAAATATCAATAAACGTTTCTTTTACGTTGCCATTCGTCGCAAAAATCGGAAAATTACACCGAGTTCCAAGAAATTGCTGAGAAGTCTGTCAACACAATAGCTGAATAAAAATACAAGTTAAATATGGCTTCATTACGAAACTTTCTGTTTCAATAAAATTTCTATAATGTATACATTATGGAAATTTTTACCTCACTTATACCTGTGTTTGACAGCAGCAGATTTAGTTGAAGCTCTTTTTAACCAGGGACTCCACGACACAGGCTAGCCTAGTGACTACGTAAAAATCTATCTGTATAAGCAATAAGATTGCAAATGTGAACATTATTTCTCGCAACTCGAAATTTGAATGCCATGGCATGTAACATTTGTAATTTTTAAATAAATTATTTTCATTTTTTCATACATATAAAGATAGGCAGATGTGTAACCAGTACACGCACTCATCGCCGAATTCATTACCGCCCTACAATGTGATAGGGGTCTATCACCATATGGGCACAATTCCAGACTCCGGGCCGATACTGTGTATTTCTAAATAGGAAAATCCCAATATCACTTTACCCGACCCGGGGATCAAACCCGAGACAGCACAGCAGTCTTAACGCATGCAAAATTACTGCTGCGCCACCGAGGCGGTGAATCAAGTCAGGCACCAATAAAAAACAATAAATTAATAAAATATTAAGCTTTCTACAGATTGTTATACTATTATTTTTAATCGAAGATAAACTAGCGTCGGCTTGTTTTTACTTTACAGCACAAAACCGCTGTAGTAATTGTAAATTGTAAATCTATTAACTAAGCCAGGCTTTTAACGCCATGTTGTTTTAGGCTTATTTTGCAGCACTCTTTCCAAAATTGTAAGGTAAACATTGGATTAACATGGAACAATTTTGAATATTATTGCGTGTGTGTACAGTAATAAATCTCTGGGGACGTATCATGTAATATTTTTGCTTGTATTTTTTTCGTTTCAACCTTAACTCTTAATAAAAACTAACACTCAGTGAAATGTTTACTGAATTTTTATTTCAAGTGGCATTCTCGGCACGTGATTCCAGTTAAATTGCGCAAGTCTGGCACAAAATTATGTCAATCTACCACCTCATTCATTTTCAACTTTATGATTTTTCGTAATTGTGATCCGTAGATAAATAGAACATATTTTTTTTCAATTGGTCGGGTTTGAGTTATTATGAGACTCAATGAAAGTTATAATTGACTAGTGCCTTCTTTAGTTAGCCTTCTCTGTGGGCTGAATTCCCGTTGAAACAATAAGAAATTCAGATCTCGGCAACAACGATACATATCGGATTAAAACTATCCTATCTTTAAAGTTGAAACCAACCACACACATACACAACATTTCACTGAAATCGATTGAGTTGGTTCAAAGTCTATAACGGACGTAGTATATAAACTGTGTTTTATAATAATACTAGCTGTTGCTCGCGGCTCCGCCCGCGTGGAGGCTATTTTCGGGAGCAGAAGTATAGTAAGTATTTGCTGGTCGCAGCGTACACAGGGTGTAAAACCCGCCATAGTGGGACACACGAGTGTGTTGCGTTCCGGGATCAGCCATTGTACATCCGGTTTTTGTCAGAGATCTAGAGTTGGGGTACGATGTTTGGCCGTTTTGCGACCTTCTGAGTACTGTGACACTGGACCCTCGACCGCTTATTTACCTTCTTGCCCATGGCGTAGTGTGAAGAAGCTGGCCGGCATGATTGTGTTGAGTAGCGAGGGATAGATTGTTTCCGCTACTCGATACTCTAATTGGACGGCACTGCGCTTCCCACCAGGTGCAGTATGGTCACTTTTCCCTGCTAGAATTTAAAAAAAATCTATAAGTTTTTGGTAATACTAGGAATGGATGCTTTCCCTTTCTCGCAAAGCAAATATAAGAATGGATTTTGTATTGCATACTTAGAAATGACGTCCTTTATATGCATTTATAAAGCGCTCGAACCTTCTATTATTTGTCTAACACGAGATTAAAATCTAAAAAACGTTAAGCTTGTTTCTGGGGCAGTCGTGTAAAAATGAATGCTTTCTGAAAGTACTAGAGCGTGGTTCATATATCAAAGCTTTCTATGAAGCCTTTCACGGGATCCGTTTGATGTAGAGCTTTGATTAGCACTTTAAAAGCTGTCGCAGTTCATACATCACATGAAATGATGTTTGAATATTCGATGACTTAAGGTACATAGGAAAAAAGAACATAAAAATAGATATAAAAGGTTGTGCATTCAATATTTTTTGACGATATCAAGATAATTATAAAGAGATAATGTCTATATTTGATTATACATATTTTTTTATATTATACACTATTCTTTTTAAGTTATTTGGTCTTCAATGTCCTAAAAAGTGAGTGGTTTAAGCAGAATAAATGAAACCTTTCTGGTTTCCGAACAACTAAAGAAAGAAATGGAAACTTGTAATTTATTCATAAAATAATTAGATATAAAATAAAACATTTTTTTTATACTGGCACAGAAAAGTGTACCTGATGGTGAGCGCAATGCCTTCCAATTAAAGTATTGAGTATCGAGAGACAATCTATCCCCTCTACTCAAAACAATCATGCCGGCCTGCTTCTTCACACTACGCCATGGGCAAGAAGGTTAAAAAACGGTCGAGGGTATAGTGTCAGAGTACTCAGAAGGCTACAAAACGGCTAAACATCGTACCCCAACTCTAGACCCGACAAAAAGTTATGTTAAATAAGCTCACGCTTGTATCCTTGTCGGCATAGGCAGAGGTGCGACTAGTATACTTATGGTCCTCTGAACTCATTTTCGTCTAATTATGTGATGATAAGAGTATATTTGGGCATACATTCTAATATCAAATCTCATCACTCGAATGTTTTTTTAAGTAAAAAGATTTACATATATTTCTGTTGGAATACAAGGCGAAGCTATAACTGCTTTATTATAAAGGATAGATAGATGCTGTGGCATTTCATAGTATCCTCGACTAAAATTTAGTTTAGAGTTAGTGTACGTTTATAATAAAATCCTAGACCTTCTTTGTTTTGTTCGGAATCGGAATCAAACTAACAAAATCTTAAATCCGTAAATGACAATTTTATGTTGTCTGTAGCAAACTATTATATTAATGCTGGCTACCAATGATGTAAGAAACAGGTTAGGCACTGCCGCCATTAGACTTCTGCAATGCCATGGCACAGCAGAGCCGCTGCCTACCTTTTCATTCCTTACCTATTCCTCAACGTAACTATGATTTCGCTGGTGTTTTCATGGGTGGTACATGTTAATACCCACAGTCGATACACTTGATTGAATTCCAATATAAATATTGGCTAATAGACACAATTTCGCATGACATGAATCGTGGTTTGATTTGTATTTCCGGCGGCCGACTGTCGCCTCCAGATATCATAAATTTATGAGAAATATGTGTTGGCAGAGGCTTAAGTCTGAGTCTAGGATTTATCCGTCAATGATTGCATGTTGGCACGTTATGGCGTAGGCTTGACTAGTATTTTTTTTATTAGTATATAAGAGAAGAAAAGAATAATAAATACTAGACCTGTATTAAACATTGTCCCACTGCTGAGCACGGGCCTCCTCTACTAACGAGAGGGATTAGGCCTTAGTCCACCACGGCCTAATGCGGGTTGGCAGACTTCACATACCTCCGAAATTCTTATGAGAATTTTCAGGTGCGCAGGTTTCCTCACGATGTTTTAGAAGAAAATATTGAAGCAAAATTGGTTCGAAAATGTGACTTTGAAAGAGCATATCGTCGGTGATACTGCAAAACGAGCTATGTCACCAAGAACTGATTTTACACCAGAGACAAGAAAGTTTTGTTTGTTGTTAAATAATTCGCTAAGTGTATGACATGCTTATAATGATATAATGATAGGTCTATCAAGCTAGCAGTGAAAAGTTAGCAGAAACATTTGAAACTTATTTAGGAATTAGTTGCTAATTAGTTGCTAATTAGTTGCTGCTATTTCGATTTTGTTGCTCAAGCCAGTTCCTCAGAAATCGAGTCACTGCTATCTTTCACATAAGCTAGCAGTAAAATAATGAAGTGAGCACATATTGAGTCGGTTATTAGGTCTGAATTTGTTGCTAATTTGTTGCTGTAAGATAGTATAAAAATATTGAAAAAATATTATATATTTAAAAAAAAAAAATTTTTTAAATTTTTTTATTTCGATTTTTTCCTCTTATGACAGCGGTGGATTTTGTTGCTGGGCGGCACAATATCTATGAAGGTGCACCGGACCAACAACTAATTAGCAACAAAAATTCTGCTGAACATTTAACCCGTTATCAAGGTCATTAAGGAAAAATTTCATTTTTTCCGATTATGAAAGCGGTGGATTTTGTTGCTGGGCGGCACAATATCTATGAAACTGCACCGGACCAGCAACTAATTAGCAACAAAAATTCTGCTGAATACCTAACCCGTAATCAAGGTCATTATCGAAAAATTTCATTTTTTCCGGATATGACAGCGGTGGATTTTGTTGCTGGACGGCACAATATCTACGAAGGTGCACCGGACCAGCAACTAATTAGCAACAAAAATTCTGCTGAACATTTAACCCGTTATCAAGGTCATTAAGGAAAAATGACATTTTTTCCGATTAAGACAGCGGTGGATTTTGTTGCTGGGCGGCACAATATCTATGAAGGTGCACCGGACCAGCAACTAATTAGCAACAAAAATTCTGCTGAATACCTAACCCGTAATCAAGGTCATTATCGAAAAATTTCATTTTTTCTGATTAAGACAGCGGTGGATTTTGTTGCTGGGCGGCACAATATCTATGAAGGTGCACCGGACCAGAAACTAATTAGCAACAAAAATTCTTCTGAACATTTAACCCGTTATCAAGGTCATTAAGGAAAAATGACATTTTTTCCGATTAAGACAACGGTGGATTTTGTTGCTGGGCGGCACAATATCTATGAAGGTGCACCGGACCAGCAACTAATTAGCAACAAAAATTCATAACAATAACATTATCAACTTTGTTAATTAATCAGGTAGCATGCTAGTTTTCGAGATGTTCAATGCAGACAACGAGCATATAAAAGCCCTCGAAACTATACCAACGTCTATCAACAGTCCTATAACTGAGGAAGACCAATATAGACTGGTGGGCGTCGTAACATTTGTGCCCCCAGCTGTAAAAGAAAGTTCCTCTGGAAAACAAATAGGGCATTACAAAGCAGTCTGTTTAAGAGGCACAGACTGGATCGAGTACGACGACATGCTGCGGGCTGGAAAGATAATTAAGTCCAAAACCCTAGTCAGCATTCAATTATTGTTTTACGAAAAAAAATTATAAAAGTTAAATTACAAATATTAGTTTTAATAAGAAAGATGATAACCTTATTTTTTGTTCCTGATCAGTTGCTTGTCCGGTGCACCTTCATAGATATTGTGCCGCCCAGCAACAAAATCAATCGCTGTCATAACCGCAAAAAATTAAATTTTTCCTTAATGACCTTGATTACGGGTTAGGTATTCAGCAGATTTTTTGTTGCTAATTAGTTGCTGGTCCGGTGCACCTTTATAGATATTGTGCCGCCCAGCAACAAAATCCACCGCTGTCATAATCGGAAAAAATGAAATTTTTCCTTAATGACCTTGATAACGGGTTAAATGTTCAGCAGAATTTTTGTTGCTAATTAGTTGCTGGTCCGGTGCACCTTCATAGATATTGTGCCGCCCAGCAACAAAATCCACCGCTGTCTTAATCGGAAAAAATTACATTTTTCCTTAATGACCTTGATAACGGGTTAAATGTTCAGCAGAATTTTTGTTGCTAATTAGTTGCTGGTCCGGTGCACCTTCGTAGATATTGTGCCGCCCAGCAACAAAATCCACCGCTGTCATATCCGGAAAAAATTACATTTTTCCTTAATGACCTTGATAACGGGTTAAATGTTCAGCAGAATTTTTGTTGCTAATTAGTTGCTGGTCCGGTGCACCTTCATAGATATTGTGCCGCCCAGCAACAAAATCCACCGCTGTCTTAATCGGAAAAAATTACATTTTTCCTTAATGACCTTGATAACGGGTTAAATGTTCAGCAGAATTTTTGTTGCTAATTAGTTGCTGGTCCGGTGCACCTTCGTAGATATTGTGCCGCCCAGCAACAAAATCCACCGCTGTCATATCCGGAAAAAATGAAATTTTTCGATAATGACCTTGATTACGGGTTAGGTATTCAGCAGAATTTTTGTTGCTAATTAGTTGCTGGTCCGGTGCACCTTCATAAATATTGTGCCGCCCAGCAACAAAATCCACCGCTGTCTTAATCGGAAAAAATGTAATTTTTCCTTAATGACCTTGATAACGGGTTAAATGTTCAGAAGAATTTTTGTTGCTAATTAGTTTCTGGTCCGGTGCACCTTCATAGATATTGTGCCGCCCAGCAACAAAATCCACCGCTGTCTTAATCAGAAAAATGAAATTTTTCGATAATGACCTTGATTACGGGTTAGTTATTCAGCAGAATTTTTGTTGCTAATTAGTTGCTGGTCCGGTGCACCTTCATAGATATTGTGCCGCCCAGCAACAAAATCCACCGCTGTCTTAATCGGAAAAAATGTCATTTTTCCTTAATGACCTTGATAACGGGTTAAATGTTCAGCAGAATTTTTGTTGCTAATTAGTTGCTGGTCCGGTGCACCTTCGTAGATATTGTGCCGTCCAGCAACAAAATCCACCGCTGTCATATCCGGAAAAAATGAAATTTTTCGATAATGACCTTGATTACGGGTTAGGTATTCAGCAGAATTTTTGTTGCTAATTAGTTGCTGGTCCGGTGCAGCTTCATAGATATTGTGCCGCCCAGCAACAAAATCCACCGCTTTCATAATCGGAAAAAATGAAATTTTTCCTTAATGACCTTGATAACGGGTTAAATGTTCAGCAGAATTTTTGTTGCTAATTAGTTGTTGGTCCGGTGCACCTTCATAGATATTGTGCCGCCCAGCAACAAAATCCACCGCTGTCATAAGAGGAAAAAATCGAAATAAAAAAATTAAAAAAATTTTTTTTTTTTTAAATATATAATATTTTTTCAATATTTTTATACTATCTTACAGCAACAAATTAGCAACAAATTCAGACCCAATAACCGACTCAATATGTGCTCACTTCATTATTTTACTGCTAGCTTATGTGAAAGATAGCAGTGACTCGATTTCTGAGGAACTGGCTTGAGCAACAAAATCGAAATAGCAGCAACTAATTAGCAACTAATTAGCAACTAATTCCTAAATAAGTTTCAAATGTTTCTGCTAACTTTTCACTGCTAGCTTGATAGACCTTATAATGATATGCTATTAAGACCTATATAATAACAGGCAAATAATCCCGGAAACAGATGCGTTCGGATACAGGATCTCGATCATTAAAAAAATATATATGTATATATTTTTTTTGACATGGAACGTATTGCAGTATCACCGACGATATTCCGAATACCTTTTATCGATGATAAACAAGACAAGAGAAATTTCCTCAAACATCTTTCGAGGAAAAGCCCTTTATTACATTTTCGGGCAAATTATGGACGAAAGATGATATGACTGTAAAGCGGAACGCATCCGACAAATAGGAAACGAGCAGCCTTAGACTGTGTTGTTTCAACTTAAAAAAATATGAAACATAACTAATATTTTAGTATCGTTTTTTTCATAGATTTAAGACCATCACATTGTTACAATAGTCAGATGTTCTCTATTTGTATAACACATTTACAAATGTTTCGGCCTGACTGAAGCTTGAAATGCAGCTTGATCTATCACGTTATATTTAAAATGGAAAACAATTAACAATTCTCATAACTAGACTACGATTATTGAATATGGCCTAAGTAAACCTAACAGTAGGTAACCAGGCTTGTAAAACTTTATCTAAAAGTACAGGTCACCTAAAAATCACACATGACTTTTCTACAAAGGTCTCCATTTCTTGATGCACAAATGCCAGTCAGTACTGGATTTTGTCAACTTTTTAATCAAGAAAAGATTCGTTGAAAGCAAATTCGCTTTCAGGGTAGTATCATGTGTTTAATTTTGTACATATTTTGATATGCAACTGCAAATAATACGCAATAGAAACTTTTTTTTTTATTCTGGCACGACAAAGTGACCACACTGCACCTGATGGTAAGCGCAGTGCGGTCCAATTAGAGTATCAAGTAGCGAGAGGCGATCTATCCCCCGCTACTCAACAAAAAAAGTAAAAAAACAAAATTGCTTGAAAAATGAGTTAACAATATTTATTTTATATGTTGGTGTGAGCAAAAATGGGTGCGCAGTGGGAACATCTCACTATCTCCCTCGCACAACGGTACAGTAATGGCCATTCGGAGAGGTGACGTCACGGCTTATATCGTGCATCCTTTGTCATTTTATAATTCTACTCAAATTAATTACCCCATTCCAGCAGATTTGAGTGACGTCTAATTTACTTATTTTTGTTGAGATTTATAAAATATTTCGATAATAAGTTTTAGGTTATGTCACTTGGTAATTAAAGTAATAAAAAAACGTGTCAACTACCCCATTCTTTGTGATTTTACAGTTATAAGTGATTTGTATCTAAAAAAAATAGAATCTCAGGAAAATCACAGTATATTACAAAATATCAATTTTTCTCTATGTACACATCTTTGGCAAATTGAAATGCTCGTCCAACTCATCTCTAGCTTTCAATTCCAACGTAGACACCGAACTGACGTTCCATTACTTCAAGGATCCGTATTCTCTGCATTTGCAAGCTTATTACGAGTATTTATTAGACTGCCTCGGTGGCGCAGTTGTAATTGCGACTGCTGTGCTGAGGGCCGGGAAAAGTGATATTAGGTTTTTCTTTCTAGAAATTCTCAGTATTAGCCCGGTCTGTGCCCGGTATGGCGATAGACTCGCCCCCTATCATATTATGGGACCGAAATTCGGCGTAAAGTGGTTGTACCGGTTACACCTCTGCCTACCCCTTCGGGGATTGCAGGCGTGATTGTATATGTACGTATTTTTTTATACCAAATTTTCAAGCTGCGATAGCGTAGTTGGTTCTGGTACGGATTGTCAAGACGAAAGTCGTATGTTCGAAACCCAAATGGCATACACCTCTGACTTTTCTAAAGTTACTTGTGTTTTAAATTTTAATTGTCGCTTGCTTTAACGATGTAGAAAAACATCGTGAGGAAACCTGCATACCTGAGAATTCTCATAAGAATTTCAAAGGTATGTGAAGCACCAACCCGCATTAGGCCAGCGTGGTGGACTAAGGCCTAACCCCTCTTATTAGTAGAGGAAGCCCTTGCCCAGCAGTGAGAGAATGTTTAATACAGGGCTAGTAATATATTATTTTTATTTTATTGCCTATGTTTTGTCATTAATGTATAGTTAGTTTATTTTAAGGTTATCATCAATAGTTCTCATATGTCAAGAACGCCCACAATGCTTCGTATGAGTTGTTGAACTAAGAATTGGCGTATGTTTCACCCATGGATACTTTAGAAGGCTATAAAACCGGTGAGGCCCTGAGTTCTACAAGCATTATGTTAATTATTTTATTCTATACAATTTAAATGATATAAGACACAAAGGTTGAAGATTGAGACAATAAGAGACTCGCAGCCCTGTTTAACGTTTTCAGATTCAAATTTTAGATAGGGTTGCCTCATTGTCTTGAAAGCGGCTGTTTCGTCCGGGTCTAAAAATAATTCACGTCGTGGGATCTTGTTAAATTAAGGTTGTCAAAAATAATTTATTTTGGATTGTTTTTATAAATAAACTAGCTGTTGCCCGCGGCTCCGTCCGCGTGGTAGTTATTTTTGTAAGAAGAGGTATAAAATCTATGGAGACATATTTAGTTATTACATCTTTCTATATTTTGCTATCCCATAGGATGTTATTCTCAGACCCCTCTACTAACACTTACTAACAGAGTTACTTTCACACTTCTAGTATTCTAGTATAGCAGCGATAGCCTAGTTGGTTGCGGTACGGACTGCCAAGACGAAAGTCCTATGTTCGAAACCCAAGTGGCATACACCTCTGACTTTTCTAAAGTTATGTGTGTATTAAATGTTAATTATCGCTTGCTTTAACGGTGAAGGAAAACATCGCGAGGAAACCTGCATACCTGAGAATTCTTATAAGAATTTCGAAGGTATGTGAAGTATGAATAAGAATGGCTATAACTTTAGGGATGAATTTGCAAAAAATGTGAAACACGTATTTCTTTATTTCCTACCAAAAGCCTAAATATGAATTTTCAGATCCCTAACCAAAAATTTTGAACTCCTATTTGACCCTTTTCAAGATCATTATTTGAAAAAAGATAGTCTACGTCCTTCGCCGGGATATAATCTATTCCCTTACCAAATTTCATTACAATCCGTTCAGCCGTTTAGTCGTGAAGAGGTAACAAACAAACAAACAGAGTTACTTTCGCATTTATAGTATTAGTATGGATAGACACGAACTGTCGAAGAAAAAAGATGTTCCGATAACCTTGTCCGCCCACTAATGCCATCTATCATTTTACTAAGAACTATTTGGAAGTAAAACTCCCGTCGCTGTCTCTCGTACGGGACTTTCCGCGCGCTAAAACGGGACAAACTATATAATGAATTAGTTTTGAAATATAGACTTCCCGTATTCAAAATTGAAATTAATTAATATTTATTGATATTACGTTCTAAACGTTATGAAATTATGTTATTTACCTTATATACTATTAACAGTTTCACTGTAAATCAATTTAAGGCAGATTTGTTCGGGAATGTCGCTATAAATAACTAAAATTAACTGGTGCGCATTCGTAGGTGGCATCATCATCATCATCATCATCATCAGCCGGTGTCAGTCCACTGTTGGACGTAGGCCTCTCCCAAGATGCGCCACTGAGCCCGATCTTCAGCTCTTCTTTTCCAGTGACTGCCCACCGCTTTGCGTATGTCGTCGCTCCACCCGGTCACAGGACGTCCTACGCTACGTTTGCCGATTCGTGGTCTTCACTCTAGGACAAGTCTACCCCAACGGTTATCAGTCCTGCGGCAGATATGACCGGCCCACTGCCACTTCAACTTGCCAATCCGTTGAGCTATGTCGATAACGTTAGTTCTCTGGCGAATAACTTCGTTCCGGATTCGATCCCGCAGAGAAACACCGAGCATAGCTCTCTCCATAGCTCGTTGAGTGACTTTGAATTGGTGGACCAGTCGAGCTGTGAGTGTCCACGTCTCGGCTCCGTATGTCAACACGGGTAGAACGCACTGGTCAAAGACTTTCGTCTTTAGACACTGCGGTATAGGCGACGAGAAGACTCGACGGAGTTTTCCGAATGCTGCCCAGCCCAGCTGAATTCTTCTCTGGATTTCCTTCTCGAAGTTGTGTTTACCTAGTTGGAGCGTCTGCCCTAGGTAAACATACTGTGTAACAACTTCGAGTGGGATTCCATCTAAGGCAATCGGTTCCGGAACAACGTGCTCGTTGTACATGACTTTGGTTTTATCCAAATTCATCCGGAGACCGATGCGACGAGAAGAATCAGCTAGGCCATTCAACATCCTTTGCAGGTCCTGCAGCGTCTCTGCCATGATAACGATATCATCTGCGAATCGCAAGTGAGAGATGTACTTGTCGTTGATGTTAATGCCACAATCTTTCCAGTCCAGCGTCTTAAACATATCTTCCAAGGCGTTAGTGAACAGTTTCGGGGATATGACATCCTCCTGTCTCACTCCTCGACGCAGGTTGATATGTTTAGTACGCCGGTTCTGTACTTGTACAGTCATCGTTGCGGCATTGTACAGACATCTCATCACTTCGATATATCGCCTTCGATATATAGGTGGCATGAAGCACACTAACGTCGGTGTGGAGTATACACCTCAACTCGGTGGAACATAATGCTTGTTGTGGTCGCCGCATCTAGTACGTAGTATATATAGATCGTTGCGACAATATTGTTTATTCGTTGTCGTCCATTTTTTGTACTGTTGTAAAAACGGTACGCATGACGAGTTAAATTTTCAGCATCACTAAACAATTGCCAATTCAGGCTCGTTTGTGGAAACTATCTTTAGATCAGATTGAGATTGAGATTTGTATCTTAATCACATCGTTCCAGTAGCGTATTCATGCTGCATTAAGTTCCATAATTTATGGCTTGACTAGCGTAAGCCCTAATTATTGAGTCAGCTTGAGCTTTCTTGCATTTTTGTATATGCTTAAACAGCAAAAAAGTATATAACGGTGTGTTGCTTAAAGATCTGGATTGCTCATTGATTATTAGTTAGAGAAAATAAATAACAGGTTGTATAGCCTCATTTACGACTCTGCCTTGTATTAACATGTACCTTACCGTTTTTTTTGTTTCATGTGAATGTGACTTGTTTAAGGATGTATGTATTTTATATGTAAATAATTTTATAATGTAAATTGTAATGACAAATTACAAAAGACCTACGGCTGAGTTTCTTGATGCTTCTTCTCAGAACAGTGGGCATTTCCGAAGCACCAGTAGACCTTAACATTATTATGACATGTAAAAAGTGCCCATAGTGGCCTAATTTACAAAATAAATGATTTGATTTGACCTAAAAAATTCGCCTCGTGACCAAAGAGACCAGACCTTAAAGGTTTAGAGTAACTGCAGAGTAAGGTAAAAATGAATGTTAAACATTTTCCAGTACGCGACAGCCCTAACAGATACCTTTGAGCTAGTTGCATCCATCTTTCTTTTGAAAAATGTGGGTGCAAGCCTATTGAAAAAGACGCCTGCAGCCAACAGGTATGCTGCATTCCAATTTTAAACCATTTTCACCGACAGTCATTCAGTTTTTTTGTGCCTTGATAGGTAGACGGGCCACCTGATGGTAAGTAGTCACCGCCGCCCATAGACTTCTGCAATGCCATATCACAGCAGAGCCCCTGCCTACCGTTGTAGTTCGCCTACAGTTGGAGAACAGTTTTAATGAGGACTATGTATTTCGGAATAAAGAGCAGATTCTTAATTTTATGCCTTGGTTATACAGATGATTTCTAATTTAAAATTACTGTTACTTTTTTAAATTTCAAATTACACAGTTTTCAATTTTATCAAATACTTTCATAATATACTAATCACCATCTCCATACATCGTGTCGTTATGTATACCACCTTTCTGCATCACCTTGTATATCAACGATAAACATATCACACACAAAATACAAGAACAGGCAATAAAATCCCCTATACCCTTTATCGATCATTTATATCACCGTAATAAAGGTAAATTGAAATACAACAGAGCCAATCATGTGCTAAAAGCCTTTACTATCAGAAATCGTCGAGCCCTTATCGTGTGGACAAGCCATTTCTTCCAATCAAACGGCCAATACAGCTGTATCGATAAACGATACAGCGTCTACTTCTTTTATTATAGCTATGTGTGCTAGTGTAACTTTGCTTAGATGCAACATTATTATTAGGTACTTACTAGTTGTTGTCCGCGGCTCCACCCGCGTGGAATTTTTTTGGGAGAAAAAGTATACAATCCAAGAAGTTGTCTCCTGCACTGACGCCCCTGTACCGATCGTCCTATCACTCAGGTGTTATGCCTAAATCATAGAGAGAGGCCAACGAAACTGATCCTCTAAAACGGTGACCGGTCAGACAATATACCCAATCACATTTACGCAGCGCCCGCAACGGAAGCTCTAAAGGAATAAATTTTCCCCGTTTTTGCATGTTTTGTTTTGATGCTCCGCTCCTTTTGGTCATAGCGTGATGTTTTATAGACTATAGCCTTCTTCGATAAATGGGCTATCCAATACTAGAAGATTTTTTCAACTCGAACCAATAGTTCCTGAGATTACCCCGAACATCCAAACTCTGGAAATTCATATTTAGGCTTTTGGTAGGAAATAAAGAAATCCGTGTTTCACAGTTTTTTCAAAATTATCCCTTTAGGGGGTAAAATAGGGGATGAAAGTTTGTATGAAAATCCTTCATTTTTTAAGTTAAACGCATGAAAATTCGTATTTTGTAGAATATACTTTTTCTCTCTAACATGACCTCCACGCGGGCGGAGCCGCGAGCAACAGCTAGTATTAATATAGATATAGTAATAGACAATAATAATGTTATATTACTATTAATAACAGGATCCCTATAAATGAAAATGAAATTATGGGATTTAGTAACTTTGTGAAACTATTACCTAATGGTTATTTCATGATGTTCGCATAAAATTTTTTGGCAAGAACTTTTGTGGCAGCTTTTATTTTAAAGCTTATATCGAGGTGTGTAGAAATCTAGAATGTATGTATATATGTGTTAGATATACTGTTAAAACATTAATTGTTAACATTCAGACTATCAATGTCGAATATATATAACACACCCTAATGACATATGTGCACACCCGCTTAGCAGACGTAATAGAACGAAATGAAAAAAATATATATATCGGACTACCTCGGTGGCGCATTTGTAATTGCGCATGCGTTACTATTGCTGTGCTGAGGTCTCGGGTTCGATCCCCGGGTCGAGTAAAGTGGTATTGGGTTTTTCTATTTAGAAATTTGTAGTATCAGCCAGGAGTCTGGAATTGAGCCCGGTATGGCGATAGGCTGGCCCCTGTCACATTATGGGCACGTGATAAATTTGGCGAAAAGTAGGTGTACTGATCACCCCTTCGGGGATTACAGGCGTGAGTGTAAAAGTATGTATGAAAAAAATATATATGCAATGGTTACAGAAGTACACTTTTTGAAAAAAGAATTAATAACTCAAATTTTAATTTTTGCGGTTGAATTATGACCAGTATAAAATAAAATATATAACACCGATGGATAAAATATTTACGTTGATGATTTTCTTTCTATTTTAAAATAAGAACGCTGCATTATTTCAAATTGCAGAATTCTTATAGTGTAATAGTCTTATAGTGTATGCAGAAGCATAATATATTATTTCATAAATAATGAAAAATCTCTGCATGTAAATAAATAGAGGTAAGGAATCAAGTTTCGTTAAACAAAGAAAAGAAAAAGTTTTATCATTTATCCTTGTTGATGTGATTAAAAGAACAAAGCAACGCTAAAACGACTCGTTTGATGTGGATTCAGAGAGAAGAAATGGGGACAAATGTCCCCTGTGTGAGTCATATATCGAAATAGGGAATATTTAATAAAGTGGTAGTGACAGGTCTATTAACAGTTTTATATACGACAGAATGAGCTAATACCGCAGAAAACCGACGTGAAAATTGTTTACCGTTTTGTTTTGTGTGGTAAGAGATTTCTGTATGTATAAATATACTAAATCCCGATTGATTTCTTTTCAGCCCGACACCCATGATTGTATTAGCGATTAATTACAATTGAAAGTGCTCATGAGCGATAGAGATCACTTATCACTAAGTGATCCACACTTAAGTGAGCTACTAAAGCATCTGCTAAACATTGTAACCAATATCGTACATAATAATACTAGCCCTGTATTAAACATTGTCGCACTGCTGGGCACGGGCCTCCTCTACTAATAATTAGTCCACCACGCTGGCCTATTGACGGTTGGTAGACTTCACATACCTTCGAAATTCTTTTTGAGAATTCTCAAGTATGCAGGTTTCCTCACGATGTTCTCCTTCACCGTTAAAGCAAGCGATAATTAACAAAGAATACACACATAACTTTAGAAAAGTCAGAGGTGTATGCCACTTGGGGTTCGAACATACGACTTTCGTCTCGATAGTCCGTACCGCAACCAACTAGGCTATCGCTGCTCTTCATCGTACCAATCTCAATATCATAATATGTATAAAATTAAAATTAACAAAGTATGAAATATGCGACCAATGTGTTGTTTATATGACAACGTAAGTAAAATAACTTCATCGCACCGTAATTTGCTGGTGGTAGGATATTCATACCCGCCCGGATAGCGACCGTACACACGCTATGAAACCCGCCATAGTAGCACACACAAGTGTGTCGCATTCCAGGATCAGCCAGTGTACATCTGGTTTTTGTCGGGCGTCTAGAGTTGGGGTACAATGTTTGGCCGTGTTGCGGCCTTTTGAGTACTCTGACACTAGACCCTCGGCCCAGCGGCTGCCCGGATAGCCATCATCCGGGCGAGGGGGATGCTGGGTCGTAAGACCGGCTAGTCCAGCATAACCGTTTTATTCTTTTTCCGCTTCCCCCCGGCGGTAGTAATAAAACGCTTTCCCCGCGAAAAAAAAAAAAAAAAAAAAAAAAAGACCCTCAACCGCGTCTTCACCTTCTTGGCCCATGGCGTATTGTGAAGAAGCTACACAGCAGGCCGGCATGATCATATTGAGTAGCGAGGTATAGATTGTTTCTCGCTACTTAATAATCTAACTGGACGGCACTCCGCTTACCATCAGGTGCAGAATGGTCCCATTGCCGTCAGCCGTGCCAAGATAAGAATAATGTAAAATATGTTCCACTATTAAAATCCTGAATCCGTGCCTGGTCACGACAAAAGCCTGTTAAGCCCTGGGGAATACATGTTTTTTAATAAGCACAAAAACAGTAAGTAGATATTTGACTTAACATAGCATTTTATTCTACAAAATATTATTCAGGGCAAAAACTTTGATATATATTATAGAAAAAGTTAAACAAGTAGAATGGACATTTTTCGATACAATGGACTTTGCTGGGATTAAATTCATCAAAACTGTATTGATCTGGCGGATTTCGATGAAGGATTCGCAAAGTAGTCCATACCAGTCTGTGGATACCATTTGTTTTACATAACTAGCGACTCGCCCCGGCTTCGCACGTTTACTGAACCTTAGAAAATAGAGGAAAATAGACACGTTTCACCATTGATATTTCTGAAAGTTTTAAGGTAAACAATTCCGAACATTTTGTTAATAGTTTTCATAAGATTAAGTCAGCGTCAGTAATGTAAGCGCACGAAAATGTTTGACACGAGTATGAAATATCGACCTTTCTCTACATTGTATAAATATAATATGTATGTATTATATACCTTTTAGAAGGAACTATCTATAAGACAGTGAAAACCGTATGTAAATCTTTTACGTAGTTGACAACTAAGCACACACACAACAGACAAAAAAGGCTATATATGAGGCCGTCAGCGCAAAAGTGGCCTAAGCTTGAGACAATGAGTATGAAAATAATGGGGTTTGTATATTCATTGATTTTAAATCAATGTACATAAATGCAATTTTTGCAATGCCATCTTGTTGTCATCATATTGGCAATTGGTGAAACTAGAGATAGGCCGGTTTTGCATTAAGTTTTCGCAATTTTTTGTAGTACATAGGTCAGATTATGAGATTATGAGATGAGAGATTATTATGGTCAGATTTGAATGCCTCGGTGGCGCAGTTGTAATTGCGCATGCGTTACTACTGCTGTGCTGCGGTCGCGGGTTCGATCCCCGGGTCGGGTAAAGTGATATTGTCACATTATGGGACCGAAATTCGGCGAAAAGTGGGTGTACTGGTTACACCTCTGCCTACCCCTTCGGCAATTACAGGCGTGAGTGTATATGTATAGATCAGATTATTGAAAATTGAGGGTTAGGCCACTTTTGCACTGACAGCCTCATATTTCTTATTAATGACTGCCAAATTAAACCTTGGTAGTCTAGTTCTAGTCTAGTAGTTAGGTTTTACACCCTGTGTACGGTGGTCGCTATCCAGATGGATATGAATATCCTACCACCAGCAAGATATATGTATAGATATGCTGTGGATGCACTTTAACAAATAAAATATTTCATGTAGAATTTCTGTACGACAGTGGTAAAACCCAGTCGAGCCGGCCATGTTCATGATGTAGGCAAACGTGTCTACAGTCTGATTCTATATCACATCTCTCGTTTCACAGCCGGCTTACTTGCCCGCTATGCTAGATTTACGAGAATACACAATCGAAGGCAGGTCGTAAAAGACACAAGAGGATTTTGTAACTATCCTACAGACATAGCATTCCAGTAATCCTAGTTTGACAACGAAAATACGACCGAGTTTGATATTCTACAAATCTTCAAAGGAACTAAGTTTTGTTTTCACATTAATTGAGATTTTTGTAATAGAAGGATATAATTGAATAGAAGTTTTAAACTAATTATACAGTACTAGCTGTTGCCTGCGGGTCCGCCCGCGTGGAGGTAATTTTTCGGAAAAAAAGTATTCAATCCAAGGAATTGTCTCCGCATTGTATGTGACAATTTTTTTTGTAGATAGATTGGGTATAGTATGCTATTCTTAAAGATATAAATGCCATCGTGGACTTTTTTGTAGATCTATAGAATCAAGAGAGATATCCCACAACGCATTGTTATATTATATTTAAGGGATTAGATTATATTTAAGGGCTGGTGGTAGGATATTCATATCCGCCCGGATAGCGACCACCGTACACAGGGTGTAAAACCCGCCATAGTGGCACACGCAAGTGTGTCGCGTTCCGGGATCAGCCAGTGTACATCCGGTTTTTCTTGGGGGTCTAGAGTTGTGGTATAATGTTTGGCCATTTTGCGACCTTCTGAGTACTCTGACAATAGACCCTCGACTGCTTCTTCACCTTCTTGCCCATGGCGTAGTGTGAAGGAGCAGGCCGGCATGATTGTGTTGAGTAGCGGGGGATAGATCGTCTCTCGCTACTTGATACTCTAATTGGACCGCACTGCGCTTACCATCAGGTGCAGTGCGGTCATTTTGCCGTGCCAGGATAAAAAAAAAATAATTATGCAGCATTTTCGATGAAAGCTCCCAGGCGGATTGACTTTTTCGACACTTCCAACAATTTCCTTTATATTTTAACCAATTTACACAAAACCTTGACAAATTATGAACTAAAACATTCCTCGTAAATCACTCTATCTATTGGTAAATACTACATGAAAATCTGTTTAGTAGTTTTTGAGTTTATCGCGAACAGACAGATAGACGTGGCGGAGGATTTTGTACTTTTTTTTGACTTGTTTTTATAATATGTAAGGATATGTCCCAGGAATAACATTCAACCTCAGACGCCCCAATTGAAACATAGTCACAATCCTAATACATACACTGAAATTATACGGTGATCAACCTAAGTATTGCTTACGTTTTTGTAAAAACCAGGGTTTAACACTGACATAAAGTAAAGTTCGTTACTACTAATAATAATAATAAATTACGCCTTGCTTAAGTGAAACTATCTACAAGTACACTCATGAACACCACATCCTGGCAGAAGAACAGAAAGGATGCCGTAAAAATAGTCAGGGATGTAAGGAACAGCTCACTATCGATGCTATAGTCTCAAAACAAGCAGTTAGTCAGAAACTCAATATTCATACCATGTATATAGATTACAAAAAGGCATTTGACTCGGTACCACATACTTGGTTAATATACATTTTAAAACACTACAAAATTCATCCCGCCATCATTCTTTTCCTTGAAAAAACAATGCTAAACTGGAGCACTAAATTAAAAATAAGTAATCCTGATGATATCATTGAAACAGATTTAATTTTGATAAAAAGAGGCATATTTCAGGGCGATGCGTTAAGTCCTCTATGGTTCTGCTTAGCGCTGAACCCACTTTCTAATATGCTTAATATAAATGATTATGGATACAAAATTCTACATAACACACACCAAATAACACTCACTCATCTCATGTATATGGACGACATTAAACTTTTTGCAAGCACCCTTAACGAATTACACACCCTTGCTGACATAGTTGAAACATTTTCACACGATATTCACATGGAGCTCGGAGTAGACAAATGCAAAATACAATCAGTTAACAAAGGAATGGTAGTGCCTGTCACGTACAAACTGGCAAATCACAATGTTATAGACGCTGTAGACCCAGTCGAAGGATATAAGTACTTAGGATACCATCAGTCGCAACAAATCCACCACAAAGAAATTAAGCAGATACTACGACAAAATTTTAAAACTAGACTCCATAAAATACTACACACTCAACTCAATGCTCGCAACACTATCAAAGCCATTAACACCTTTGCCGTCCCTATCCTTACATATTCGTTTGGAATAATACGCTGGACACAAACAGATCTGAAGAACTTACAAAGAACCATTAACACTACAATGACTAAACATAGGAAACACCACCCAAGAGCTTGCATTCAGAGACTAACCTTACCTAAACACGAAGGCGGCAGGGGACTCATTGATATAACTAACCTGCACAGTAAACAAATCACATCACTCAGAATGTTCTTCCACAACCGCTCACTATACTCCACACTGCACAAAGCTATATGTGAGGCAGACAAATTCACGCCACTAGCCCTCGCTAACCGCACAAAACAAATGATACTAAACACCAATCAACAATAGATTGATAACTGGACCCAAAAAACACTTCATGGTCGCCATCGTCACGATTTAACCAGTTCCAATGTTGACAAAATAGCCTCAAACGCATGGTTAAAACGTGGCGAATTGTTTCCTGAAACAGAAGGATTTATGCAGGCGTTTCAAGATCAGGTAATAGATACTAAAAACTACAGAAAGTACATAATTCGTGACAGCAATTTAAGTAGCGACCACTGCCGTCATTGTCATAAACATCCAACATATCACAGGCGCTTGTTCATCCATCACACAGACAGATTACAAACACAGACACGACCAGGTAGCGGCCATCATTCACCAGACTCTAGCATTTAAACACAAACTTATTATAGAAAAAATGGCATACTATAAATACAAACCTAACATTATTCTTGAATCGCCTGACTACAAATTGTATTGGGACAGGACTTTACTGACAGACAAGACAGTCCATCACAATCGACCTGATATCACACTATACGATAAACATAATAAGACAGTTTATCTCATAGACATTGCAATACCGAATACACACAACCTCACAACCACACACACAAACAAGCTCTCAAAATACGCAGACTTGACCATTGAGCTCAAAACTCAGTGGCGAGTTCAAACTATCAAGACAGTTCCAATTATCATATCGAGCACCGGCGTAATCCCTAAAACACTTCACACAAGCCTTAAAACTTTAAACATTCATCCGTTTACATTTACACTATTACAGAAAGCAGTCATATTAAACACATGCAGAATCGTCAGAAAGTTTCTATCAATAGAATAGGAAAGACATCAACAACCAAAGTTGTTTGGCCAAAAGCCCGCAACTTCGGTATAATACCCCAGAAATGGGAGAAATACAAAACATTAAAATAAAAATAATAATACTAGCCCTGTATTAAAGATTGTCCCACTGCTGGGCACGGGCCTCCTCTACTAATGAGAGGGGTTAGGCCTTAGTCCACCACGCTGGCCTAATGCGGGTTGGCAGACTTCTCATACCTTCGAAAAACTGTCAGATATGCAGGTTTCCTCACGATGTTTTCCTTCACCGTTAAAGCAAGCGATAATTAACATTTTTAATACACACATAACTTTAGAAAAGTCAGAGGTGTATGCCACTTGGGTTTCGAACCTACGACTTTCGTCTTGACAGTCCGTACCGCAACCAACTAGGCTATCGCTGCTATCGTTACTACTAGTATAATATATTTCTAACTCCGTGATATTAAGCGATATCATTTAATATACGATAGTCCCAGACTGCCTCGTTGGCAGTTGTAATTGCGCATGTGTTACGACTGCTGTGCTGAGGTCTCGGGTTCGATTCCCAGGTCGGGTAAAGTGATATTTATATTTAGAAATACTCAATATCAGCCTGGTTACACCTCTGCCTACCCCTTCGGGGATTACAGGGGTGAATGTATATGTATGTACGATAGTCCCATTAACCTCAAAACTCACCTCTATTTTCATGTTATTATTTATACTACATTTAATATTCATCGTTTACTGGTAGTAATTACCCTTAATACCACTTAATTCCAATTAAATTCAACAAGGTCTTAATTAAGCTCGAGGCCCGATCAATGCTTTATCTGATCAAATTTCGATTCATTGAAAGCTATTTATTTGTGACTGAATTTACTATCTTAATATATATATATAAATAAAAGTCAATGTAAGTATGTTTGTCCACTATGAACTCCTAAACAATGTCAACAATGAAACTTTGGTGAGTTGTTCTTCACATGCCCGCGATAGTTCCTGGCCTGAAAAAATAAACAGATCTTGCTAGATGACGCTGCAGAACATCAACTTCGATACCTTTCAACCGATCGCAATTAATCAAATTTACTTACCGTGCCATTGCATCGCATGCTGGGTGTAGGTAGTAGGTAATACACTGACGAACTCATAAACTGCATCAATGTTCAAGACACCTTTGACATAAACATTTTAACCAAGTATTCAAATTTTTTATACAAATTTAAATTAAAATTGTGCCGTCAAACCACCTCTTCTATCGTTTTTACGAACCATGTCGATGAAGTTCCGTTCGCCCGATTATTAAAATGCCACCCCAAACCATACACGAACCGCCTCCAAAAGGAACAGGCTCCTCAATGCAACTTTGAGCATATCTCTTCCCACGTCGACTATAGATTCTTCTGCGACCGTCTGCACTATTTGAACATGGTCTACACTCATTGGTGAACAATATGGAAGTCCATTGCTCTTCAGTCCAATTAAGATGTTCCCGCGCAAATCTTAAACGAGCTTGTCTGAGAACTGCAGACCGCTTTGGACCATTTACTGGTCTAAAAGAGGTGATTGCCGCTTCCTTAAGTCTCATTCTTATTGTTCGTTCACTCACGTTTACTTCACGCACTTCATTCAGCTCTGTTTTGATGTTTGCTGACGTGAGAAAACGATTTCGTAGGGTAGTTGAAACAATTAATCGGTAGTAGTAACGAAGGGTAGTTGTTCGAGTTCTGCCGGTACCGGGTCTCCTTTTTAAGAACCTGTCTCTACAAACCTTCGGTATACTCAAGAAACCGTAGACTGGTTTAAATTTAAATTTCTAGCAATCGTTCGTTGATCCAAGCCTTCCCGCACCAATGCCACAATTTAAGCGGCTTGTTCGTATGAAGTATACATATTTATGGTTACGAAACCTTTGATGAGTTTAAAAGACTATTAATCAATACTATTGGTAACACCAATTTAAGTCGCAAATGAAAAAAAAATCAAAGAATTAATTTCAAACTTTACTCTCATAACACACGAATTTAAGACTATGCATAAATTTTATTTTCCCACCACAATTTTATATTTTACTGCAGTTCTATTTTTAAATTTTGTTTTTTTCTTATGATTAATGGACAGTCTCATCATTTTCATTTAGTTTAATGTAAAAAGTTTGCATATGCACGATGCAAATAACGTACAGTGTATTGCGCTGTGTCAGCGTTTTACGCCACACGCATTTATTTGCATCGGCCGAATAATTCAGTTCACGTTCAATCACCATTCGGTTCGCGTGTCCTCATAACCATTAACCATTACCATACCATTTAGACTTAGTCAATCTCAATAAACCATATTATTACCAAACCATTATCTTTACATTTACGAACCATACGTAAAACTCTGTACGGTTACCAAACACCGTACAGCATACCTATCAAAAATATTAATTCGAAAGCAATCCTGAAGTTTGATGCAGTTTATGAATATGTACACACATAATCATTTTGTGTGTTTGTCATCTAGCACCTCCTAAACGGCTGGATGGATTTTGATGAAATTTTGTGTGTATATTCAGACAGTTCCTGGATGGTTTAGAATTGGACACGGTAGTTGCTGCTGCGATCTGATTCCAGATTATTCAAATTTTTAGTACAGGGCAACATCTACTGGGCCCGTTAGTTAATATAAAAGCTCAAATGGTGTTAGATATATTTACACTAGACATTATAGACAGAGACTGTTGAGTACCACAGCTACGATCGCGACACACTTCTGCCTTTTTCACATCATACATGTAATTATACGCGTATTAAAACGTGGAGTAATTATTATTTTATGATATTTATTATTTATTCGGAAAACTTACAGCTAGCATTTACAATATAAAAACATAATATTATACACAAAAAGGCTTTAAAAAATCTGTTGGTCGGCTAAGGCACATAAAAAATTGGATGAAGTACACTAACTGGTAATCACTTTAGGTATTGAAATATTTTATTTTTTCGATATCCGGCAGATCTTCGCTTTAGCTAGTTTTCCTATTGCATAGATTAGCTCGACAGGGGTAATACCAACAATAGACAAATTACCTTCATTTTCAGAATTGTCGTTGTTTCGAAGTTCACTAAATAGACATAGGCCCAAAAATTCTCTTTGGCATTGTGGGGGGTTCCTAGGTAGTGTAATAATTTATCACCAAGTAAACCATTTGCCGTTTATCATGCATTTAACATTTTAAAGTATGTAAAAAAATACAAACGTTTCTTTGTAAATTGAGCAACATTAAAAAAGTACAAAGTAATATAATGGCGTGATTCACTCCATTTTTTATTAAATTGCTAACATTAAGGGATACATTTGGATGAAACGTTTTTTACGATGCTTATCTATAAAGAATTATAAATGAGTTTGCTGAGATTGCGACTTTCGGGAGTAAGAGGTTATAAAATTCGTATGTTTCACCATTTAATAATAAATAAATAACACCCAACAGTCACACACATAGCCCTGATCCCACACTAAGATACGAGTCTTGTGTCGTGGGCATCAGTTCATCAGTCTGTTTAATATGCATGTTTTTATTTTCTTTATATTTGTGATTAGTTAGAATGCTTTTAATTTTGTTTCTTTTTTAGTATTTATATTTATGTATTGAAGCACGCAGTATTTACATGTTAGATTGATTTATTTTATTTTGTTTTTTTAGTGTTTGTCTTGGAAATGTATTAATGTAAAAAAAGTTGGTAAATCAAATAAAAAAAACTTTTTGAATATCGAAGTGTTAGGAACATCAACAAAACTATGCAAGATGGATATTTAAAAGGCACAAATACAATATTTATTAATTGATTTACACGACACTGTTGCACATCTCAGTGCTTAATATCAACACACACGCATGTCAGGATTCACTTTAAGGCTTCTCTTTATAATTAATCTACCAGCATTACCCTTTTAAACTGAACAACGCCATTGAACTGATTACGATTAACTCTTACAACACCGAACCACGAATATACTGGCTATCGTCTCGTCTACTTTACAAAACAACTGAACTGAACCCCGGAGCGCGGAAGGCACTCTGTTTTATATTAAACATTTACTACTCCCACTTTGGTTATCATTATTAACTACCCCCAACTAGTCTCCTAAATACCTCAGTTATACCTTCGGTATTTCTAATAATAGTAAATACCCTAATAGAAGGGACATTGATATCGGTATCTGTATATTTTCTTAATATAATTTGCACCCGTGAGAAGCTGGGCCGGATTGCTAGTTCGTTATAAAAAATAAACAATACTAACAATACAAATGATTTCAGTTAACAACATATTATATATTATTGTAAAGTTAATGAAACCGCAATCGAGTTGTATGGACCCTTCGCCACTAGTTAGAGTGATGGCTTATTCTCCGGGGCTATTCTCCGAGCTAAGCAGATGTACCGGAGTGAGGTCGACGAGGGGAGGGATGAGGACTGGTTATCTGTTCTTATGTAACGTTAACGTGAAGCGACATATACGCGTAATACGTTACTATTTATACACAGTCAGGTCATAAGTATTGTCACACAGTAAAAACTTTTATTTTAGAATGCTTGCCACAAAAAAGTTTATTGAATTCGAATTTCAAATTGTTCATGGAAATAAAAATGTATACTTTTTAGAATTTTACTCATTTTTAAATATGGAGTGGAAGCTTAAAGAAGACCGTGTTGCAGTAATTGCGTTGCATCGTTGCGGTTACGCGCCAATTCAAATTTTTGACATACTGAAAAATTTGAATATAACCAAAAGATTCGTTTATCGTACCATCAAACGATACAATGAAGACTCTAGTGTAGATGACAGGTCAAGAAGTGGTCGCCCTCGGTCTGTTAGGACTCCAGCAGTGATAAAAGCTGTGAAGGCGCGAATTCAAAGAAATCCCAAACGTAAGCAGAAACTGTTGGCACTTCAGATGGGGTTAAGCAGAACCACGGTGAAAAGGGTGTTAAATGAAGACTTAGGGCTTCGGGCATATCGAAGAAAAACAGGACATCGTTTGAATGCTCGTCTAATGGACCTGAGACTGAAGAGATGCCGCGCTTTGTTGAAGCGGTACGCGGGAAAAAAATATCGGGAAATTCTTTTTTCAGATGAAAAAAATTTTACCGCAGAAGAGAGCTACAACAAACAAAATGATAAGGTGTACGCACACAGTAGTGAAGAAGCGAGCAACCGTATTCCGCGTGTCCAACGAGGTCATTTTCCATCCTCGCTCATGGCATGGTTGGGAGTTTCTTATTGGGGCTTAACAGAGGTACATTTTTGTGAGAAAGGTGTAAAAACGAATGCAGTTGTGTATCAAAATACAGTCCTGACGAACCTTGTGGAACCTGTTTCTCATACCATGTTCAATAACAGGCACTGGGTATTCCAACAAGATTCGGCGCCAGCTCATAGAGCGAAGAGCACACAAGACTGGCTGGCGGCGCGTGAAATCGACTTCATCCGGCACGAAGACTGGCCCTCCTCCAGTCCAGATTTGAATCCGTTAGATTACAAGATATGGCAACACTTGGAGGAAAAGGCGTGCTCAAAGCCTCATCCCAATTTGGAGTCACACAAGACATCCTTGACTAAGGCAGCCGCCGATATTGACATGGACCTCGTTCGTGCTGCGATAGACAACTGGCCGCGCAGATTGAAGGCCTGTATTCATAATCACGGAGGTCATTTAGATTAAACTTTAGTGTCATAAGAATCTATGTTTTGTTAAGTTCATTTTGGTATATAAATGGTTACATAATGAATAAACTTCTTTCAATTATTTTATATTAAACATGTGACAGAATTTATGACCTGACTAGGTATTAATGTAAATATATCTATCTATATAAATAAATAAATAACACCGAACAGTCACACACATAGCCCCGACCCCACACTAAGATACGAGTCTTGTGATGTGGGTATCAGGGACTACGAGAGAGTTCGGTCTCATAACACCCAGGCCCAGACATTTGTCCCGGTGTGTATAAATCTAATATATAGATATAATTACTGATAAATAGCATCAGATAGTGTGGTCACTTTGCAGTGCCAAGAAATATTTTACCAATATTATTGAAATACTGTTGGAATAAAAGAAAGAGATAAATAAAAGAGGAAATTATTTATAACACCTTTTGGAACGTATAAAAAGAACGTACTTATTCCCAAGTTTTATAAATATTTAAACAGAATTTACATCTTTTTGTACAATAAATGAAAGTAAATGGTCTTCAACAAGGATTAACTTAAAATCATTTATAATTCTCGCTGTGGCAAGAACATAGAAACTTTGCGGCTTTAAATCCCAAGTTTATTTTCGTATATTAGCAGTAAAGTAAAGATTTTCACGTAGATTTTATGACATGGAAGTTGTAGACCCAGGCTGAATTCAAAACGATAAAGCCCGTCTGCACTGGATTTATTAAGTCAGAGTTTAGCTAAGAAATTCTGAAGCAAAGGAGAATGCCCAATTCGATCCCATCTTTTAAATTAAGTGTATGGCCATGACACAAGATTCGTCATCCTCTCATTTGTCATCTCCTTTTATACATACAGATTATTCATTATTTTATATATCACCAACAAAATTTACAATTTCACATCGGTACATAGTACAATAATCAAACAATACTAAACTAAGTGCAATAAAAAAGGTAATAAAGGAGGGTTACGCATATCGCCAACATTACGTAGTATTAGAAAAAAAAATGTGAGTAAAAAAAGTAGCGGGAGACAATCTATCCCCGCTACTCAACATAATCATACCGGCCTGCTTCTTCACACTACGCCATGGGCAAGAAGGTGAAGAAGCGGTCGAAGGTCTAGTGTCAGAATACTCAGAAGGCCGCAAAACATTGTACCTCAACTCAAGACCCCCGACAAAAACCGGGTGTACACTGGCTGATCCCGGAACGCGACACACTTGCGTGTGCCACTATGGCGGGTTTTACACCTTGGGTACGGTGGTCGCTATCCGGGCGGATTTGAATATCCTACCATCAGCAAGACACAACACCACATAAAAATACAAAAAATATTTTAAATTAACATGACTTCATTACGAAACTTTATATAAATGTATTTAAATAATGTAGATGTAGACTGCCTCGATGGCGCAGTTGTAATTGCGTACTATGCGTTACGACTGCTGTGCTGAGGTCTCGGGTTCGATCCCCAGGTCGGGTAAAGTGATATTGGGTTTTCTTTCTAGAAATTCTCAGTATTAGCCCGAAGTCTGGATCCTGTGCCGGGTATGGCGATAGGCTCACCCCCTATGACATTATGGGACCAATAATTCGGCGAAATGTGGGTGTACTGGTTACGCCTCTGCCTACCCCTACGGGGGTTACAGGCGTGAATGTTAAGCTATTACGCCTTTCTATATGTTCTATCCCATAGGACGCGTGCGTTTTACAGCGATAAAAATATCCTATGTCATTTTATGATCCCTAAACTGCCACTATGCAAAAAATCATGTCGATCCCTTGCTCTGTGATAAAACAAACTATCCTACGGGAACTGTACATTTTTCCGGGATAAAAAGTAGCCTATGTGCTATTCTTTTTTTTAGTGCTTCGATAGGCAGACGAGCAGACGGGCCACCTGATGGTAAGTAGTCACCGCCACCCATAGACTTCTGCAATGCCAGGGCACAGCAAAGCCGCTGCCTGCCGTTTCAGACCAGTAGGCCTACTCTTGAAATCAATTCTAATCTCGAACTCGATACAGTTTCAATTCCAATCTAGAAGATATTGGAACTCTAACTCACTCAACTAAATGAAATAAAATATTTACAAACTAGCGATCGTAAATACTCTATTTCATTTAGTTACAAAAAAAACCGCCGTATTCAGTTAAATCGTGCGCTGGTGTTGCGTTCAAGAGTGCCAATTGTACAGTTTTCGAACGCAATTTTAAATTAGAATCGAGTATCAAGAATATCCCTTCAGATCCGTCCAGCCGTGATTGAGTAACAAACATCCATCCATCAATCCATCCAAACATTCGCATTTGTAATCAATAAATATTTGATTTTGATTTAGAATGTTGTAATACTACCTTATTAACCGATTACTCAATCAATATATATTTGTGCAATCTGTGGATGCTATACAAATGAATGAACAATTCATCATAAAGGTCGTGGCATCGTCGTTTGAAGTGATTACAACACCGCCCACACACCCGCCATTGTAACTCCTGTTTAGCCAGGAACAACAATGGCACACATTTTTTCGACACCAAGTAATGAAACTCGGTGAGTCTCTGGGTGCGTCTAGTGTGTTGAGTGCTTTACACAAATACTGCTCTTTAATTATACGAAAACACTCGATTGATTAGTCCACCATAATTTTCATAAACAACTTACTGGGTGTGGTGGATAAATATCCTACGTATATAGATCTAATGTTATTTTATGTATTGTAATTTCAGGTTCTTTTTTTATTCTGGCTGGGCAAAGTGACCACACTGCACCTGATGGTAACCGCAGTGCCGTTTAGTTAGAGTATCAGCGAGAGACAATCTATCCCTTGCTACTCAACAACCATGCCGGCCTGCTGTGTAGCTTCTTCATCATAGGATCTGCTGATTCAACATTAAAAGAATGTTTCGAGATTTCGTTTCATTTAGACTTATCGATTTTTGACCTTAGTGCAATGGATGAGTAGCCGGCTATGAAACAAAAGGCCGTGGGCTCGATCACCGCACTGAGATAAATATACCTATGTGTGATCTACAATTTCATTTTTCGGGTCTGGGTGTTGTGAGACCGACAAGCTCTTGTAGTTCCTTATACTTACTACAAAAGACTATCTTAGTTTAGGCTCTGGACTATATGTGACTTTTAGGTGCGTTATCGTATAAATTGCTGACGCCAAACAAAAACGTGAACATCCCTAGAATATTTCGATAAAATATAATTGCAAGGTCAGGATTTTTCACTCAGATATTCTATATTAATAACACAGTCGAAGCCTTATAAATACCTTACCAGGGATTTTTATACCATGTTTAATAAGCCCCTACAGAAAGTTGTACTTCGCATTATGAATAAATAACTAGATCACGTAATGCCACACGTGCAACCGAACGTGATAAAATAACTGACATTCCATTTATGCCGTACTTCGCATGAAATAACATGTCTTGACATGACTTTACATTAAATGTTTGAATGAATTATATATTTCTATAACCATCATTATTTTATACTACTAGCGGGACCGGCAGACGTCGTCTTGCCCGGTAAAACAGCGCCACCTATCGGGTTCACTTGTGTTTTGAAATTTTTATATTTTATACTATTTATATATTTCTTGTAAGTTATAAATAAACAGACATTCACAAACATTTCATTTAGACTTTCGTCCTCCCTCGTCCCGAACATAAATACATTTTCAGTTTAGCTTTAGCTAAACTGTAGCAACTGCTTGAACAAACTTTACTAATTACCGCGGCTAATTCCCAGCAGGCAAACATGTACTCTAACTAGCGTTTGCTCACTCTACCCATGTGACGGTCTTTTTCTGGGATAAATAGTAGTTTTCCTTATCTATATATATTATTAGGGTATTTCCTATTGTTAGAAATACCGAAGGTATATCGGAGGTATTTAGGAGACTAGTTGGGGCCACATTAATAATGGCAACCTAAGTGGGGAATAGTAAATGTTTAGCTTAAAACGGAGTGCCTTCCGCGCTCCAATGTTCAGTTGAGTTGTGAAAAAGTGATGGCCAGGATATTCGTGGTTCGTTCGCGGCAGTAAGTGAGTATAAACTGTTCAATGGCCGCGTTCAGCTTAGATGGTAATGCTGGTAGATTAATTATAAAGAGAAGCCTTAAGTGAACCCTGACATGCGTTTATGTTAATATTAAGCACTGAGATGTGTAACAGTGTTTTTTAAATCAATCAATAAAATGTTAAACATTGTATTTGTGCCTTTCTAAATATCCATCTTGCATAGATTTGGTGATGTTGCTAACAATATGTCGGAGTATAACGAATACAGAGACTGAATTGACCTTGCAAATAACTTGATATTTTATAAACTGTAGGTACCGTCAGTTGTTTTGCTATTTCGAAAGTAGTTTAGAGTTGTTTATTGGATGATCTCACTCGGAGAGTGAGGCACATGGAAAAATTACAATATTAAAGAGCGACTACTCATTTGAATCAGCATTCCGGAATAGTTTCGTAAATTGGAGTTAACGTTTCGGAACTAACAAATGCATAGCCTAAACGGCTGGGGCTAGAGACTTGAAATTTTGACAGTAGGTACCTTTTAAGACGTAGGCATCCACTAAGGAAGTGTTTTTGGTAATACCACCCCTAAGGGGGTAAAATAGGGGATGAAAGTTTGTATAAAAATCCGTCATTTTTGAAGTTGTGTTTTTTTCATAAAAGATAGTGTTTTATCCCACTGCTAGGGCCTCCTCTACCAATGAGAGGGGTCAGGCCTTAGTCCACCACGCTGGCCTAATGCGGGTTGGTAGACTTCAGTTTCATGGTTGAGTTATTACTGTATAAAGATATATTTTATGTTACAATATGGCTTCATTATAAAAAAATCTACAAGTATTCTCCAATAATGACCAACGTACACAGGGTGTAAACCCCGCCATTTCGCGCGTTCAGTGGTCAGTCAGAGTACATCCGGTTTTCATCGGGGTCTAGAGTCGGGGTACGATGTTTGGCCGTTTTGCGGCCTTCTGAGTACTCTGACACTAGACCCTCAACCGCTCCTTTACCTTCTTACCCATGCCGTGGTGTGAAGAAGCAGGCAGGCATGATAGTGTTGAGTAGCGGAGCATAAATTGTCTCTCGCTACTCTATACTCTAACTGGCCGGCACTGCGCTTACCATCAGGTGCAGTGTGGCCACTGTGCCGTGCCAGGAAAAAAAAATGATTTTCAACCACTACCGACTCCTTTGGTTGTTTGTTATGCGAGAAAGTTGAAGTTCATTCTGAATAATAATAGACTTTATTATTGTCAGGCTCACCCTTCACGAGCTAAACTACAAAGCTGCGCGCACGAAGACGAAGTTTGTGGCGTTGCCGCGCATACTCGATGATATCGTGCGTGCGGTGCGACAGCTGACCGGAGCTGAATGACGTCATGTCCACCAAGAAACACTCACCGCAGCCCAGTGAGTACACTCTTATTTCGACAGCTGATGCAGCAAGGGTTGCTTGTGAAAAAAAACGTTTGATTATATGCAGTAGTTTTCGGTTGGAACCCTTTATAATATGGAAAGAGAAAAGCAACATTGTCGACATATTTCAGTTTTTTACTTTCGAAAGGGTAAAAATGCCGTTCAAGCAAGAAAAAAATATTCAATTTGTATGGAGAAGATGTATTTACAAAATGCCAGTGCCAAAACTGGTTTGCAATATTTTGATCCGGCAATTTTGATGTTAAAGAGCAACACGTCTGGAAGGCCAGTTAAGGCTGATTAAGACACAATAAACGCATGAATCGATGCAAAACGGGAATAATAACATAAAATGGCAAAAAGTACTGAACAAGTATGGAAAACATATGAATTAACAAATATTTATTCAAATATTAAAAAATTACTCTTGCATTTTTATATGACGAAACGAATGCGACGAAATGACTTTCCGAACAAACATATAAACGGCTTTTTTTATCCTGTCACGGCAAAGTGACCACACTACACCTGATGGTGAGCGAAGTGCCATCCAATTGTATCGAGAGACAATCTATCCCCTGCTACTCAACACAATCATGCCGACCTGCTTCTTCACACTACGCCATGGGGTAACCATGTGAAGAAGCGGTCGAGGGTCTAGTGTCAGAGAACTCAGAAGCTGCAAAACGGCCAAACATCGTATCCCAACTCTACACCCCTGTCAAAGATAATGTAAGGACCTGATAGAGCCCTAAATGTACACGTTTCTCTCTTATTTAAATCTGTTTTCCATCCAACAACAATATCCAACTCTAGACGCCCGACAAAATCCGGATGTACACTGGCTGATCCCAGAACGTGACACTTGCGTGTGCCACTATGGGGTATTACACCACGTGTACGGTGGTCACTATCCGGGCGGATATGAATATCCACCACCAGCTCTAGGTTACTCGTCGTATAGTGTATCTGTACCATTAAAAGATTAACTGAATCGAAATAATATATAACATTTTATGGATTTATTAAATACTTTGAATTTTTATATTAAATTATGAAATAATATTTAGATGGGTTGTGTACGGAGCGGCGCGCGTGGCACGCATGTAAAGCTAACAAAGGAAATTTTCATTTTCACGTAGCACGAGGTTATACGCATGTGAACGCTTTCAGCCTCAATACTACAAACATTGTTTACTCCAAAAGCCCTTGTAATGGCAAAGAATGTGTAAAAATATCTACACAAAAATTTACTTATAGCTATGATTGATGAGATCACTTTGTAAGTGTAATCAATAGGTCTATCAAGCTAGCAGTGAAAAGTTAGCAGAAACATTTGAAACTTATTTAGGAATTAGTTGCTAATTAGTTGCTGCTATTTCGATTTTGTTGCTCAAGCCTGTTCCTCAGAAATCGAGTCACTGCTATCTTTCACATAAGCTAGCAGTAAAATAATGAAGTGAGCACATATTGAGTCGGTTATAGGGCCTGAATTTGTTGCTAATTTGTTGCTGTAAGATAGTATAAAAATATTGAAAAAATATTATTTTTCATTTTAATTTTTTAAGTCGATTATTTCCTCTTAGGACAGCGGTTGTTTTTGTTGCTGGGCGGCACAATATCTATGAAGGTGCACAGGACCAGCAACTAATTAGCAACAATAATTCTGCTGAGCATTTAAGCCGTTATCAAGGTCATTAAGGAAAAATGTATTTTTTTCAGGTTATGACAGCGGTGGATTTTGTTGCTGTGCGGCACAATATCTATGAAGGTGCACCGGACCAGCAACTAATTAGCAACAAAAAATCTGCTGAATACCTAACCCGTAATCAAGGTCATAATCGAAAAATGTAATTTTTTCCGGATATGACAGCGGTGGATTTTGTTGCTGGGCGGCACAATATCTATGAAGGTGCACCGGACCAGCAACTAATTAGCAACAAAAATTCTGCTGAATATTTAACCCGTTATCAAGGTCATTAAGGAAAATTTTCATTTTTTCCGATTATGACAGCGGTGGATTTTGTTGCTGGGCGGCACAATATCTATGAAGGTGCACCGGACCAGCAACTAATTAGCAACAAAAATTCTGCTGAATACCTAACCGGTAATCAAGGTCATTATCGAAAAATTACATTTTTTCCGGATATGACAGCGGTGGATTTTGTTGCTAGGCGGCACAATATCTATGAAGGTGCACCGGACTAGCAACTAATTAGCAACAAAAATTCTGCTGAACATTTAACCCGTTATCAAGGTCATTAGGGAAAAATTTCATTTTTTCCGATTATGACAGCGGTGGATTTTGTTGCTGGGTGGCACAATATCTATGAAGGTGCACCGGACCAGCAACTAATTAGCAACAAAAATTCTGCTGAATACCTAACCCGTAATCAAGGTCATTATCGAAAAATGTCATTTTTTCCGGATATGACAGCGGTGGATTTTGTAGCTGGGCGGCACAATATCTACGAAGGTGCACCGGACCAGCAACTAATTAGCAACAAAAATTCTGCTGAATACCTAACCCGTAATCAAGGTCATTATCGAAAAATGACATTCTTTTTCCGATATGACAGCGGTGGATTTTGTTGCTGGGCGGTACAATATCTACGGAGGTGCACCGGACCAGCAACTAATTAGCAACAAAAATTCTGCTGAATACCTAACCCGTAATGAAGGTCATTATCGAAAAATGACATTTTTTCCGGATTTGACGTCGGTAGATTTTGTTGATGGGCGGCACAATATCTACGAAGGTGCACCGGACCAGCAACTAATTAGCAACAAAAATTCTGCTGAACAGTTTACCCGTTATCAAGGTCGTTAAGGAAAAATGTCATTTTTTCCGGATATGACAGCGGTTGATTTTGTTGCTGGACGGCACAATATCTATGGAGGTGCACCGGACCAGCAACTAATTAGCAACAAAAATTCTGCTGAACATTTAACCCGTTATCAAGGTCATTGAGGAAAAATGACATTTTTCCGATTAAGACAGCGGTGGATTTTGTTGCTGGGCGGCACAATATCTATGAAGGTGCACCGGACAAGCAACTGATCAGCAACAAAAATTAAGGTTATCATCTTTCTTATTAAAACAAATGTTTGTAATTTAACTTTTATTAAATTTTTACGTATAACAATAATTGAATGCGGACTAGGGTTTTGGACCTAATTATCTTTCCAGCCCGCAGCATGTCGTCGTACTCGATCCAGTCTGTGCCTCTTAAACAGACTGCCTTGTAATGCCCTATTTGTTTTCCATATATAATATTTTTTCAATATTTTTATACTATCTTACAGCAACAAATTAGCAACAAATTCAGGCCCAATAACCGACTCAATATGTGCTCACTTCATTATTTTACTGCTAGCTTATGTGAAAGATAGCAGTGACTCGATTTCCGAGGAACTGGCTTGAGCAACAAAATCGAAATAGCAGCAACTAATTAGCAACTAATTACTAAATAAGTTTCAAATGTTTCTGCTAACTTTTCACTGCTAGCTTGATAGACCTGTAATAGATCAGAAGAAAACGATTGAAGTTAATAAATAATAATGTTTTTCACAGGTTTACTCACTTTTACTTTTAGCTATTATAATAAACCAGTTGACTGATTTTGGGAAACCGTTTTATTTCATTCTTCATGGTCTATATTATTAAAATATGTATTTAAGGTTTAATTTGCCTTTTTAAAAATCAACTTTATTTTTCCCACCAAAACGCTACCAACTGTTATGGCCTCTCGCGTCACGCGTGATGTGACCATCCGCAAAACTAATAGACGTTTGGCTCAGCGTTTAATAGATGTTTCGAACAGTGACGTCATTCATGTATGACGGGTGTTTCATGTCACGTGACAAACTGCTTTATTTTTTCATATTTGTTTCTTAAAAATATGAAATAATGACATATAAATTAAGAAATTGGATTAATATTCAATATTTTTAGACTAAAATCTACAATAAAAAAACTCAATTCTATCAGGTTTTCACTTACTGTCAACTACCCTATTTAATAGTGTTAGCGTTGTAAGTGTGATTGCGCAAGCGGTCAATATTTTTATAATTGCTGTGTTTTATATTCATTCAAATCACTAAGCAACGAAAGCACAAAGAAAAACGCACTTTATTACATCAACAAACAGTATGTATATCTTTATAACTTAGCTTAGCTTACCCTTTAATGTTATCTTTATGGAAATTACGAAAGTTATTTCTCCAATTTATAGGTTAAATATAAAAAGTTGTAAAAGTAGAATTTGAGGGAGATAAGATTGCCGTACAGAATTTCGACGTGATAGTTCTACTGTTGAGCTTCGTGTGGTCATATATCATTAATGAAGATGCGGACACCTTAACTCATTCAATTTTTTCTTGAAATAAGCAACGTACCTACATCAGATAGAGTGTGTTTATCGGCTGTAGTGGCTTACTGTAACTATTTACATGAGATGTCAAAAAGTTACGATAGGTAAACAAAGTCGCTAACGTTCCAGCGTTGTTTTTGATGTGTAACATCTTTGCTATCGGTTTCTGGGAGTGATTTCGTGAAAAGGGACGGAAGTGTGTAACACGAAGTCGGAGAAGCGCGCGCTATTTGAGCGCGGGGTGCTAGAGTTGGTCGTCAGCTGGTATCAACCCATTTTCTGAGAGATTTGATTTTGGTTTTCGAATGGAATCGAGTGAATGGAAACGAATAAATTGAATCGAATGAATGGATTCGAATAAATCCAATCGAACGAAAGGAATTAATGAATGGAAACGAATAAACGGAATCAAAACAATGGAATCGAACGAATGGAATACAATTTTTATGAAGAGAATCGTTACGAACAATCATTTAATTTTTTTTTGTTGCTTACTACCAAGGTCAGATGTCAGACGTTACACATCATATACGGCTACTGTAAGGCCCGTTCGTTTTTTATTTATCGAATGTTTTGTTCTTATCGCACTAAATACTTTCTCTAAACACCAAATTTATTTGTGACGTAACCACATTAGAAGTTTAGGTTAAATTTAAATTACTTATTAGTCCATAGACTAGATTGTAATTTTAAAGATATACTGCATATGGTAAATCATTTATGGAAAAAAAAAACCATTAGAGGCGCTGTACATTTTGTCATATAAATACTTTACGTTATGTAACTTCCAAGAACAGACAATCTCCTTTGTTTCTCTTTTACCACTAACCAAGGCACAGAACTAAGGCCTTCATCGCAAAGACATCAACTATTTAATGTTGGAACTCTTCGCCATCAAACAAAGAAGAAGAAGAATACTTCACGTCGTCTGTAGTGAATATACGTGAATAACTCATGGTTGAGGTGACCCGTAGTATTAGTGACCCCATGTCCGGTTAGAATTATAGTAATATATTATATAATATATTATAGCCAAAGATAACGAAATAACGCATATAAATCATTCTAATTTAAGTCAGCTTTATAAGTAATTGTTCAGGGTTTAAGCGGTTTATTTTGTAATTCCAGCGATTATCTCGTTGAAAGGGAATAAATTGCTTCCTTACTTGCCATCGGATTAAAAAAATCCGCTTGTGGAAGGTGAAATGCGCTGCATGTTTTTTGTAGGCAATAAATACACATGGAATTTATATCGTAGAAATAAAAAACAATAACATACACATTATGAGTTAGTTATAGAATACAAGCAGCGATAACCTAATTAGGAGTGAGACACTCTGTTTGGTTGAGTCAAAAGTTTAAAACCAGCTCCTATGGCATATTCTATGACATTTCGAAGCTACGCGTGGATTAATTGTTCACTAGTTTTTGCTCGCGGCTTCGCCCGCGTGGTAGTTATTTTTGAAACAAAAGGTATAAACTCCATGGAAGCATATTAAGCTATTACATCTTTCTATAATAATAATAATATATTTATTTGTTTGAATACTGTTACATTGTTGTTACATATTTTGCTATACCATATATTTTGCTATACCATAGAAAAAGTGGATTTTCCCGGGATAAAAAGTAGCCTATGTCATTCTCATGCAAAAAATCATGTTGATCCCTTGCTCTGTGTTTACCTTTATTTCCTTCAACATAAAGTTTAATTTATTAAAGGCGGATTTCCTGTATTGTTGCATTTAAAAATAAGCCTTAATATTTATGTTTTAAATTAAAAAAAATACTAATAAAAAATTACCGAAATCGATTCAGTATATCCATACTAATATTTTAAAGAGGGTAGATTTGATTGTTTGTAAAATTGTTTCTAATGGATAAACTCAAAAACTACTTAACCGATCAAAAAATATTTCACCTATGGATAGCTACATTATTCCGGAATAACGTAAGCAAGCGATAATTAACACCGAATACACACGTAACTTTATAAAAGTGAGAGGTGTATGCCATTTGTGCTGGTTTCGTAAATACGATTTTCGTCTTGACTCGTCCGTACCGCAACCAACTAGGCTACTGCTGCTCTAGAATATTCACAAAACTATGCAAGATGGATATTTAAAAGGCACAAAAACAATGTTTATAATTTATTGATTGATTTACACGACACTGTTACACACTTAATATTAACACACACGCATGTCAGGATTCACTTAAGGCTTCTCTTTATAATTAATCTACCAGCATTACCCTCTAAGCTAAACTACGCGGCCATTGAACTGTTTACACACTTACTGCCCCGCGAACAAACCACGAATGTACTACATTACCAACTCGCTACTACATTACTAGTCTTCTTCACAATTCCACTGAACTGAACTGAACACCGGAGCGTGGAAGGCACTCTATAGAGGCAATAAAATAAAAAAAAAACTCTGTTTTATATTAAACATTTACTACTCCCACTTAGGTTGTAATTATTAATGTACCCCCAACTAGTCTCCTAAATACCTCCGTTATACCTTTGGTATTTCTAATAATAGGAAACACCCTTATATACAGAAACTTTTACATTTAAAATATTAGTAGGATGTTGTATAAATTCCTTGTCTACTAATAAGTCCAAGTAAGGATCTAAATTCATTAGCCTAAAGGGAGTAGACTTTATAATAATTAATCGACAGAGGACTTTTTCGCCAATAACATAAAGTAATAGTGCAAATGTAATTTTAATTACTAATAACACGCCATATTCCATGTCGCATGTTAATAAACTAGTACAATGTACGCACGTAGGTGCGACGTGTACTCTGAACAGTTGTCGTGTCGTTTTACCTATTAGAATTTGTTGAGTGTCTTTATTTACACTGCTGGTTGGATATGCATATCCGCCCGGATAGCGACCACCGTACACATGATAGTGGCACATGCAAGTGTGTTGCGTTCCGGGGTCAGCCAGTGTACATCCGGTTTTTTGTATTTTTTTAACGCAACGAAATGCACGCCAACACACTAACACGCCAACACACCAACACGCCAATACGCCAATACGCCAATACGCCAATACGCCAATACGCCAATACGCCAATACGCCAATACGCCAATACGCCAATACGCCAATACGCCAATACGCCAATACGCCAATACGCCAATACGCCAATACGCCAATACGCCAATACGCCAATACGCCAATACGCCAATACGCCAATACGCCAATACGCCAATACGCCAATACGCCAATACGCCAATACGCCAATACGCCAATACGCCAATACGCCAATACGCCAATACGCCAATACGCCAATACGCCAATACGCCAATACGCCAATACGCCAATACGCCAATACGCCAATACGCCGACACACCAACACGCCAACACGCCAACACGCCAACACAACAAACAGAGTTACTTTCGCATTTAAAATATTATAGCTCTTTTTTTATTTCGATCATGACAAATAAAAAACGTATTAATAAAATTTTGAACTCAAAATGATTATTCACAAAATTCATTAGTATTATTCACGCCCTAACCTCTTGAGAATTGAAACAAATTTGATTATGATGTAGGGGTGGTAGTCTCTGCCGCGAATGTTTTTTCATGATTATGAATGTTGGCAGTACAAACATTAATTATCAACAATGTCTTTTTATCCTGGCACGGCAAAGTATGCGGCGCGTTACACTTACTGTTATAGTGTGAAATTATTAATATCGGTCTCCGCAGCGCAGCGGGCGAATAGCCGGCTGTGAAACGATAGGCCGTGGGTTAGATTTCCGCACCGAGACCAGTGTTTGTGTGACAGACAGATATTTGTTTTGGGTCTGGGTGTTGTGGGACCGTAGTCCCTCGTAGTTGTTGATGCCCACGATGATGCACAAGATGACACATACTTCTGACCCCACACAGGTTTCACCTAGTGTAGGGTCAGAAGTATGTGTGTGACTGTTGGGTGTATTTATTAACCCTTTAACCGCCATTGCCGTAATATTACGGGGTTTAAGAATAATACACCAAGAACGTAATATTGCGTGAAGCTACTTTAATTAAAAAAAATACATCGGGTCCATCACCAGAGTTTTTTTTATTAAGAATCAACAGACTGTTTCACGTATGCTTGAAGACGATTTATGTGCGGTACTAATAAAGAAATAAACCTTTGTTTTAAATTGTGTACATTTTAGATAACTATATTTTACAACATTATGCAAAATTGCTGAAAAAAAAGGTTGCTGGCGCTAGAGGTACGCCACACGCATTATGACATGGTGGTTAAAGGGTTAAGAATGGGTAAAAGGGTGAATATAGAATCCCGGTCTTTTGGAAGGCGTGCGTGGGGCCGAAGCCAATACGTAGAGGCCCGTTAGACAATTTTAATTTATATTGTGACTAGCTGTTGCTCGCGGCTCCGCCTGCGTGGAGGTTATATTCGGGAGCAGAAGTATACAATCCAAGGAGTTGTCTTCTGCACTGAGGCACCTGTAGCGATTGTCCAGCCTCTCAGGTGTTATGCCTGAATCTTGAGATTGCATTTAAAGAATACCCCATAAGTTTAACCTCACTTTGCCCCTTTTAGGGATGATTTTTCAAAAACGTTGAAACACGTATTTCTTTCTTTCCTACCAAAAGCCTAAATATGAATTTACAGATCCCTAAGTCGAGGAATTATGGATTTCCCATACAAATTTTGAACTCCTATTTGACCCCTTTCAAGGTTGTTTTTTGAGAAAAAGATAGCCTATGTCCTTCTCCAGGATATAATCTATTCCCTTACCAAATTTCATTACAATCCGGTCAGCCGTTTAGTCGTGAAGAGGTAACAAACAAACAAACAAACAGAGTTACTTTCGCATTTATAGTATTAGTATGGATGTGACACCAGCCGAAGGTTATCCCTACTGAGCCTCTGCGGTGATTGATTATGCAAAACAAAATTGAATTTTTGATTCAAACACGTATTTCTTTATTTCATACTAGCTGTTGCTCGCGGCTCCGCCTGCGTGGAGGTTATATTCGGGAGCAGAAGTATACAATCCAAGGAGTTGTCTTCTGCACTGAGGCGCCTGTAGCGATTGTCCAGCCTCTCAGGTGTTGTGCCTGAATCTTGAGATTGCATCTAAAGAATACCCCATAAGTTTAACCTCACTTTCCTCCTTTTAGGGATGATTTTTCAAAAACGTTGAAACACGTGTTTCTTTATTTCCTACCAAAAGCCTAAATATGAATTTTCAGATCCCTAAGTCGAGGAATTATGGATTTCCCATACAAATTTTGAACTCCTATTTGACCCCTTTCAAGGTTGTTTTTTGAGAAAAAGATAGCCTATGTCCTTCTCCAGGATATAATCTATTCCCTTACCAAATTTCATTACAATCCGTTCAGCCGTTTAGTCGTGAAGAGGTAACAAACAAACAAACAAACAAACACAGTTACTTTCGCATTTATAGTATTAGTATGGATCTAAATATGAATTTTCAGATCTATAACTTAAGGAATTACGGATTTCACATAAAAACTTTCAACCCTAGAGAAGCCTATGTCCTTCCCAGCGATACCTATAATCTATCTCCTTGCCAAACTTCTTTACGATCCGTTCAGCCGTTTAGGCGTGAAAAGGTAACAAACAGAGCTACTTTCGCTTATAATTTAAAATAGTCTTATAGACTTGTAGAGAATTTAATAAAAAAATATAAAACTCAAACTAATAATATAATTCTAAATATTTTTAACAAACAGAAAATGAATATTCTAAACACAACGTAATCTCTTAACTGTAGGCAGCGGCTTTGCTGTGCCCTGGTATTGCAGAAGTCTATGGGCGGCGGTGACTACTTACCATCAGGTGGCCCGTCTGCTCGTCTGCCTATCGAGGCACTAAAAAAAAAAAATGTCCGCGCGCTCCGATCGTCCGAGCCAAAAGTGATTCGTCCACCGCCACCACTTCTCGCTCGAAGCCTCGAAAGATTTGGTGGCGTGATCTTTGGCCACGCCCTCTGGTTCTTAGTCATCACGTTACAATAGTTAAAATTGATTATAGTTGAAATAACATATTCTAAGCAGTTAAAATATCCATGAAGTTGTCAAATCCCGATTCACTATAAAAAGACGAATCTTAATATAAAATTAATTTATCACACAGTGATACAAGTTTTATTTCATTGTTATACGAATGTTGAGATTGTAAGATAAACTTGTTGTAGCGGGTATTTTACTGTAAATCCCGGCTATATATTATGGAAAAGAAGCCCTTGTAAGGGTCAGCGTAGACATGGCAGGAATCCACGCACGGATATTACTACGGATATTAGATTTTAATAATGGTGACAATATCCTGCAGGATACAATCCTCATTAATTATTGGCATCAAATGTAATTACCAAAAAAGTCTTTTAGCTATGTTCCGATTCAAACAACAATTCAAGCTATAATATCTTTGTATTGTCATTTCTCTCCATTTTACGTATCAATATAAGCCACCATATTGGTCATATTGGTTTATTTCTTTGGAAAAGGCCAAGGGTACAACCATACAGCCTAGTCTTCAATGATAATGACCACAGAACTTTTATTTGTTTCATTCTCTTTTTTTATATAAAAGAGAAGGCAAAGGTTCTCCACTATGCAGCCTTGTCTGTCGTAATTTTTTCCCAAATCTGGGCTAAATTTGAAAATCTTCTTCTTTGTCATGTCTGTAGTTTTTATCAATTTAAAAGAAGAAAACCATGTCTTATATATTTCCATTCTAAAAGCCGAAGCCATGTCTGAAATAGTGACAATTCAAAAGGCCAAAGCCATGTCTGAAATAATTAATTCACTTATTAATCACAAACGCCACATCACATTCCCGCCATTCTTTTCATTTTTGTTTTTCTCGTTATGATCCCAGAAGTAGTAAACTTTTTTGTTTATGATGCTTAACTGAAAAGTAAAATAAGCCGTTGGACGAAGTATAGCATGTCAAAACAAGCTCAACGAAGTTTTCACTACAATAATATGTCTCGCCCGTAATTTTACAAAAAACGTACGCAACCTCGAGCAAACTTTTGCTTGATCTGCGTCGACCCTTATAGAACCCTATAGCGAAAAGTGGGTTTAATGTTTTATTCATGTAGGTAAACAGCGTTTTGTTGATGGCTTCGTATGTTTTTGACCTCGCTCACGTGTCCAGGGTGTGATTTGTTATAATAATTTATTGTTAAAAACTTCTTTTTAATGAATTATTTACGACTTGTTAGTTCTGATAGCTAATAAAGCGTGTTTTTTTGTTCTTTTAGACTATAATTTATTTTATTGTTTTTAGTCTCAAAACAACATCGTTTATAGAAGATAAAAGACTCGATTATAAATCAAGGCCACATGATATAAAAATATGATATTTTTTGTTATTCTGGTGATCTTAGAGTTATGAAAATGCAAATTTTCAAGTAAATTAGACGTCTGGAAGTTTGTGAAAATTACGTTGAAAGATTCCTTTACATACAAACATACATACATAGATACAGGTGAAACTAATTTAAAGCGAGTAAAATAAACTGGTTTTGCAATTCTATTCGGAATTGATGCACCTCAGAGAGAATGGCGTAGCTAAACAACACTAACAAAACTATTTATATTCATAGTCTTGCAAAAAAGTTGACCATACATAGAGCTGAAAGCTGAAAACGAAATTAAAATCTGTTTGAATTCAGAAATATGGTAATTTAATTTAATAGAATAGAATGGTCATTTTAATGTTCTTCTGACAAGCGCAATATTGTTACAAATGATGTCACTTGCATGAAAACCATACATTTTTTTATGGATACACGCTTTATGGGAGAAGAACAAAGCATCCATTCCTTACCCGACCAATAACTTTAACACATAAAAGTGGGAAATTTTATTAGACGATTTGAATAAATTATTTGGAGTAAGTATTTTTAAATGACCCTGCTATTTTATTCATAGCGGGCGTGACGATTTTTTTATTTATTTGAATAAATAAAATAACACATGTTTTTTCATTTTTTTACACGATGATGGTGGCAAACAAGCTTACGTACCGCCTGATGGTAAGCGGTTACCGTAGCCTATGGACGCTTGCAACACCAGGAGCATCTCATGCGCGTTGCCGACCCTTTTTTTCATGAATTCATGCGCATTTAATAGTATTAAACACTTTACAAACAACAGCCCTGTATTAAATTGTCCCACTGCTGGGCACGGGCCTCCTCTAATAATGAGAGGGGTTAGGCCTTAGTCCAACTCGCTGGAGTCGTGCGGTCAATGGCCCTGTACGGATGTCCCGTATGGGCCGAGTCCCTGAACGCCCGCTGCGTCGCCCTGCTGCGCAAACCGCAGCGTTTGGTGGCGCAGCGAATAGTCAGGGGCTACCGCACGGTCTCCCACGAGGCGGCCTGCGTATTGGCCGGCACACTCCCTTGGGAGTTGGACGCCAAACTCCTCTCGTCAGCGTTCCTCTGGCGGGAGGAGGCGTCCAGCCGCCGTCAGGAGAGACTGGCCCCGAGGGAGATTGCGGCCCGGTTTCGCAGAATCGCCGTGGAGGAGTGGCATACCAGGCTGGAGAGCCCGACTGCGGGCTTGAGGACTGTCGCGGCAGTGCGTCCTGTCCTAAAGAGATGGCTAGACAGGCGCCACGGAGCGCCTACGTTCCGACTGACACAGGTATTAACGGACCATGGGTGTTTCGGTTCGTTCCTGTGTCGGATCGGAAAGGAGGTGTCCGCCGTGTGCCACCACTGTGGCAACTGCCGCGAAGACACGGCCCAACATACGTTGGAGGAGTGCCCAGCCTGGGACGAAGAGCGCAGCGCTCTCAGAGCAGTCGTCGGAGGAGATCTCTCGCTGCTGGCCGTGGTGTCGTCCATGGTCGCCAGCCGGAGGTCCTGGCGTGCGGTGGCCCACTTCTGCGAGAACGTCATCTCGCAGAAGGAGAGTGCTGAGAGGGATCGGGAACGATATGATCCCTCCCGCCGCCAGAGAAGACGTAGGAGGCGCCGGGTGGACGACTGACCGGCGTCTCCCGCCCTGTGGAATGGGGGCGTGTTGAGAATTTCACCACGGTAACCCCTGCCTGTCGTACGAGGCGACTAATTGGGGCCATCGGGGGTCGCGGGCGCGCAGCGGAGGGCTGTCAGCCCGTATCGATGCACTCCCAAATTCGGGGCATCGTGCGACCCCGAGATGGACGGCAGCGCGGGTGGTAAGGCCTCGTTCGCTGTCGTTGCTCGGTGCGCGGGGGCTCCTTAGCCTCCCACGGAGATGGGCCCGTAAAGGGCACCGCGCAGGGGCGATTCCGGCTGCAATTCTAGCACTCCTTAGAATACCCCGGGATCGCTCCGCAAGCGCCGAAGAAGGCCACCGCGGGGTTTTAGCTGGTAGTGTCGGGTGGGGTGTACATAGGGGTTAGGGACTCGGCCCAGCGGCAGCACGGATAGCCATCATCCGTGCGAGGGGGATGCTGGGTCGTAAGACCGGCTAGTCCAGCATACCCGTTTTATTCTTAATCCGCTTCCCTCCGGAGCGGGCGGCAGTAATAAAACGCTTTCCCCGCGACAACAAAAAAAAAAAAAAAAAAAAAAAAAAAAAAAAAAAAAAAAAAAAAAAAAAAAAAAAAAAAAAAAAAAAGGCCTTAGTCCAACTAATGCGGATTGGTAGACTTTTCATACCTTTGAAATTCGTATGGAGAATTCTGACGTATGCAAGTTTCCATATGATTATTTCCTTCGCCAAGCAAATGGTAATTAACAATGAATACACACGTGACTATAGAAAAGTCAGAATTGTGTGCCATTTGGGTTCGTTTCGACCCAACGACTTTCGTCTTGGCACTTCGTACCTATCACTTCTAACTAGGCTGTCGCTTATATGCTGGCTGTTGCGTATTTAGTATGACAAAATATCAATAATAAATAGTTACATTATATTAGAACGCAAGTGGTATTATTCTCTGTGCCGGTTCAATGGAACCGTCTAGAATATTAATTAAATGGAAACATTTGTTTGAATATTGTTTGATGACTGGCATGTAGATTTTTTTAGTCATCTGAAATTGTGTAAAAAAAATCTCATTCTACATGTGATAGAATTAAAATTGCGCTCTACAAACAATTTATTATTTATATTTTTCCCACATGTCTGTCATAGCTACCACTTATATTCTTGTACATAATAGATTACCGTTTATCCTCGTTTTATCATTGAAATATTTTTCCATCAACTTCACTTAGGGGTACTTGTAAAGGGCACGCGATATGGCGTGATCAAAAACTTAAATATGTCACAACTCTAACATGTATATTTACTACAGGAAACGATGTTAATAGTGAAAAAATGTTGTAGGAGGCAATTTCATTATATAATAAATATATTTCCAAGAAAGTTTGTTCGTAACCATGTTATAAGAATAATACCGACGCGACGGTTGGCGGGCTATTTGTGATAATATTTTTTGAGCCTAGTTTTAATTTATTTGTGCACTTTTTTAGCGCTTAAATCAACTGATAAAAGAGGGCTTTTTAGGGCACATTTATTTATAAAATACTATTTTATGAAGAGTGCCTCGGTGGCGCTGTTGTAATTGCACATGCGTTGCAACTGCTGTCCTGATGTCTCGGGTTCGATCCTCGGGTCGGTTAAAGTGATATTGGGTTTTTCTATTTAGAAAACTCAGTATCTGTTATCTGTATATATATGTAAGTACTATTTTATGCTCATAACTGCATGAAAATAAGTGATAAAGTTTCAGTTAATCAGTTCGTCCATTCAACCTTACTCTACAACTGTCCACAGTTAACCTTCTTGTGTTACTTACTTACATTTACGTTTTGTACTGAATGCCTTTATTTAATTTTACATTATATGATATCTTTGTCTTATAGATTAACAATTAATTCATTCAGTGTCCCATTATGTCAAGAATATAATTGAGAAGAGAATTTGCAACTCTACAATTAAACACGAATCCTTTGTTATTAAGCTTCCAATACGACAATAAAAACATTGTAATATTATAGACCAAATTAAAATAACCCAAATATTATTCAAAACTTAACATACATACATATACACTCACGCCTGTAATCCCCGAAGGGGTAGGCAGAGGTGTAACAAATACACCCACTTTTCGCCAAATTTCGGTCCCATAATGTGATAGGGGCGAGCCTATCGCCATACCAATTTCTAGATAGAAAAACCCAATATCACATTACCCGACCCGGGGATCGAACCCGAGACCTCAGCACAGTAGTCGTAACGCATGCGCAATTACAACTGCGCCACCGAGCCACAGGAACTTAACTTGTATCGCGAATGCCTGAGGTGGGATTGAATCTTTCTGAAAACAAAGATAATTGGACCTCTATTATGTTTCCTTTTTCCTTGAAAAGGATAAACAAGGAAAAAATCCGACCGTTTCAGCCATACCAAAAGACGGATTGATTCTGTTAAGTAAATAATTATGAAATCACTCAGAATTCAATCAACTGAGAAATGAAAGGGAAATAAATTAAGTCCATTAAGTGCTAACTCTGATATCAGTTACGTGCAGACGTTACGTTTGTGGTCTTTTTATTTGACTATACGAGAAAAAGAGGATTTATTTAGTCTCTTGGTGCATATAGTGCTTGTTTGTTGCCACTGTGGCGCTATGGTCGAGTAGCCAGCATAAACAAGAGGCAATGGGCACGACGATTCCTGCATGACAAATGTTTGTGTGAGACAAATATTTACACATGGTGTAAAACCCGCCATAATGGCACATGCAAGTGTGTCACGTTCCGGGATCAGCAAGTCTACATCCGGTTTTTGTTGGTGGTCTAGATTTAGGGTACGATGTTTAGACGTTTTGCGGACTACTGATAACTTTGACACTAGACACTCGACCGCTTCTTGCCCATTGCGTAGTATGATGAAGCAGGCCTGCATGATTGTGTTGAGGAGCGGGGATAGATTTTCTCTTGCTACTCGATACTCTAATTGGGCAGCACTGCGCTTACCATCAGGTGTAGTGTGGTCACTCTGTCGTGCCAAAATAAAACAAAAATTGTTTCGGGTCTGGATGTTTTGAAACCGAAAGTCTCTCGTAGTTCTCGATACCTACGAGATTTTATCTTACTGTGGGGTCAGGGCTATGTGTGACTGTTTGGGTTTATTAAAGTATACCCTTTTATCAAAATGTTTTTTTTACAATTCTATATAAATTACCTTATAAAAAATACATTTAAAAATGTGCACCATCCGATGGCGAAGCCTAGGACTCAACCCACCGGCGGTTATAGGGCCCCAGAGAGAGGAATCTCCTCAAAATACGTGGCGTCTTCCATAGTACCGCCTTTGTTTCTGGCTTTAGACCCAACGACCATTGAGAGCCTTTGATGTTGGCCGAGGCTCTTTAGTATCAGCCCATTGGCAGTAACGACTATCGGGACAATGATAGCCGAGTCAACATTCCACATGTCAACAACCTCGTGAGCCAGATCTAAATATTTGGTCCCTTTGGTTTTTTAATTATTATTTATAACGCAGGTCGCAGAGATTAAGGTTGAATAAGTTCGTGAACCACAGTGCTAATGTTACCAGCTATAAGTATTTAATTTTAAACTGGTTTACCTATGCCGTTTTCTATGAAATACTAGCGTCCCACCCTTATATCGTAAATTTTTAAACATTTAGGAAACATAAAATAAATCTAATTTTATATTAATTTGTAGGGAAAATATGACACAAAATTACCAAAAGCTAAAAAAAAAACTGTTGATCCGATTGCAAATTTCACGGTATCACGCTGGGCTAATCTGAAGAATACCTGATAATTTCACAAAAATCTTCAGTCAATTTGGAGTTCATAAAGATTTTCATTGGAAACACAGTACGTAAATAATAATTGAAACATTCATTCATGATATTTCCTGGCGTGTCTGTTATGTACATATTTAATTTTCATTTAAATTTAATAATCCTATTAGATTTCTATGCGTGCAAATACGTTAACTTAAAATTACCTATTATAACAATCCCTTCACGTCAAAACACCGTAGGGCATATTTATCTCTGAGTAGTACAAAGAATATAAAATTACGCCCCCGGGAATCACGGGGAGTGGAATATCTTTTGAAAGCCTATCTTGTAAAATTAATATCACGTCGTTTAGTGACACTGGATGACTATAGACCCTGTCTCTCTGAAACGAGTCACTAATATGATTTTTTCACAATTTCATTTTGCAGTATTGTAACGTATAAATCTCATAAAATTAATGCGCATTGTTTTAACTACCGCATAGTGGCACACACAAGTATCAGCCAGTGTACATGCGGTTTTTGTCGGGGGTCTAGCGTTGGAGTGGGATATTTGGCCCTGCGAGTACTTTGATACTAGACCCTCAACCGCTTCTTCACCTCCTTGCCCAATGGCGTAATGTGAAGAAACTACACAGCAGGCATGATTGTGTTGAGTAGCGAGGGACAAATTGACTCTATCTACTTGGTACTCTAACTGGACGGCACTGCGCTTACCATCAGGTGAAGTGTGCTCACTTTACCGTGCCAGAATAAAAAAAATAACTTATTACAATTTTATAGTAAAAACTGACAAACTGAGCTACTTAAGTTATTTTCAATTATTTACGCTTTACTATACAATATGTAACCCCATAAACACACATCCTGAAAGTGGTTTGTGGAATATGGGCGACTGAATCGATTTCAGATTTTATATAAAAGGAAATACATTCTAAAAATAATTAGGACAAATAACGGTCACCATGCGAAGAACACTCAAAACAAATGGAATTGAAGCATAAATCCTGATGAGTAGGCCTTTTTTAATGAAACAATAAACGAAATCCCTTATCAAATAACATAAACTTAATGTCGAGGGAAATAAAGATTTTTACGAATACAATTCCAGATACATAATACTTAAGTTGATGACAGTAATTTTAGGGTAGTTTTATATTTATGTCAAGAATGTGCATTATTCTCGTAATAGGCTAGGTCACTGTTTTTGCGAAACCGTTTTATTTTAATCTTCATGGTCTATATTCTTAAAATATTATCATTAATAAACATAAAACATAAGTTTTCAAGATTTCATTTGCATTTTTATAAACCAACTTTATTTTTCCTACCAAAACGCTACCAACTGTCATGGCCGCTCGTGTGACGTGACCATCCGCTAAACTAATAGACGTTGGGATCAGCGTTTATTAGATGTTTCGAACGGTGACGTCATGCATTACTGAGTTGTGTTTCATGTCACGTGACAAAATGCTTTATTTTTACATATTGATTTCTTGAAAATATTAAATAATCAGATATAAATTAACAAATTGTTTTAATTTTCGAAATTTTTAGACTATAATGTATTGTAAAATACAAAATTCTATCAGGTTTTCACTTACTGTCAACTACCCTATTACTCTATTATCTATATTCCGTAACCTGTATCTATTAATTAAGGAATTGTCTTTTATTTATGTAATATCTATACAAACCGCTGTCAATATAGATAATGTTACTTAGTTGGTGCAATAAATAAATAGAACTAAATCTACACATATCAGACTTATGTATACAAAATGCGTTCTTTGATGTCTTGTAAACTAGTGTAGCTAGTCAACCCGCTAATAAGGTTTCTGAAGCGGCTTACTGACTGATAATGCAATTTCATTGTCTCTACTATCTATTCTAAATATAGGCTGCACATTATCAAGCCAATACTATAAATAAATAACACCCAATAGACACACACATAGCCCCAATCCCACACTATACAGATACAAGTCTTGTGTCGTGGGTATCAAGGACTACGAGAGACTTTCGGTCTCACAACGCCCAGACTCGACGCAAATGTCTGTCTGTCACACAAACATTTATCCTGGTGTGGAAATCGAACCCATGGCCTTTCGTTTCATAGCCGGCTACTCGCCTACTGCGCCACGAAGGCTATAGTACTGTATTATTTAATACCAGCAACAGTACAACTTCGCACGTTTACAATAAGTAAACCTTAAGAGATAGATATTTCGAAGACATGGTGATCAATGTTTGATGGCCGAATCTTATTTTTTCTTGATAGGCAGACGAGCAGACGGACCACCTGATGGTAAGTAGTCAGCTTCACCGATAGACTTCTGCAATGTCAGGGCACAACAAAGCCGCTGCCTACCGTTAATTCCGGTTCCGGTCGCAATTGGAGGTATCACCTCACGGTACCCTGGTGCCGACCCTTATACATCGAAGAGGGCCACCTCGGGGTTTAAGTCGGTACGCCGGATACACAATTCGGTAAATCCTGCCCCAGCTTCGATTCGCGGGTCGGTGGGGGATCTTAAAGTGATTTCCCAGCAAAAAAAGACGGTGATCAATGTCGAGGCTTTGAGGGGGTTTATACATCCCTCTTTGATCAGCAGATATAGTCAGGATGCACATAGTATGCGAGTTCGGTAGAAATAACACAAGTTTAACACTTCACAGTATATGAAGCTACTGCCAGGTCGAAATACAGTTTCCTATGAGGAAGAACTGGCAAGAAACCCCATGGTCTCATTTAAACAAGTCACACGTTACATTACAATTCACAATTACATTTAGAGCTAAGTAAATGACAGTCATCCTAGGTAAAACCAACGAAATTGAAACGAAAATCCAGGGGATAAAGCATTTTTCAATGCAACCGTAAGCGACATCAGTTATAATATAAGTAAAAGTTTTTTAATTCATAAAAAGTACACCGACTTCAATAAAAAACAAATTAAGCGTCACTATAAAATTTGATTTTCCTTGATTTTTCTGAGATCCCATCATCAGATCCTGACTTGGTGCCAATGAGACCAACTGGGAAGTATACCCTTTTAAACAAAAAAAGAATTTCTCGAATCGGTCCAGGCGTCTTCGAGTAATCGGGTAACATACATAAAAAAAAAGATTCCGACGAATTGTTAACCTTCTCCTTTTTTGAAGTCGGTTAATAAAATGAATTTTATGTCGAGGAAAATAAAGATTTCTACAAATACATTTTCAAATATGTAAGCAATACTTAATTACACAGTATAATTTTAGTGTATTACATTTTTATGTTTCAATACGGTAGTTGACACGTTGTTTTAATTTTATCAACAAGTTACATCATCTAAAGCCTATTATCAAAAGAATTTTATGAATCCGAATAAAAACAAATGAAAAGGACGCGCCCAATCAAATAAGCTGAAAGGTGTAATTGTCAAATGACAGTAAAAGGATGCACGATATGTACCGTGACGTCACCTCTCAGAATGGCCAGTACTGTGCCATTGAGCGAGAGAGATAGTGATATTTTCCCTCTACGCGACCATTTTTGCTCATACCAATATTTTAAATAAACATTGTAACCTCAATTTTCAAACAAATTTGATTCTGTTTTCGCAAAAGGGTTTCTTTTGCGTATTATAATCGGTTGCATATCGAATAATGTACAAAATTAAAAACAAGGAACTACACTATTGGTTACTGTTCGTTATTCCTACGACATGCTGTGTAGTTTTAAGATAATATTTTACGGTCTGAGGAGGAGATCAACAAGAATGGACGATGTTCAATATATTAGGGTAGGGTAATTTTATAATTCAGACCGAAGCTTCTAGCTCTTAAGGAGGTCAATATTATATCAGTTGTATAAAATTGTATCAAATCTTCTTACATTTCTGCTAGCCTGGTACTTAGGAAAACTTCAGAGATGGACTTTTGTGTCACGCGCATCTTAAAATTTCACTTCCATAATTTTTTCATAACGCGCCTAAAGAAGTATAACTTTAAAAAATAATTTCTCGAATCGGTCCAGGCGTCTTCGAGTAATCGAGGAACATACATAAAAAAGAGTGTGACGAATTGAGAACCTCCTCCTTTTTTGAAGTCGGTTAAAAATGACAAACATTGTATTTGTGCCTTTTTAAATATCCACCTTGCATAGTTTTGTTGATGTTGCTAACAAATGTTATTTTGTTGTAGAGCGGTCGGAGGCTCTCAGCGGGCGGCTGTCGAAGTCCGCATCCGAGCTGTCATGCTCGGCGCCTGCTCCCGCCACGCCGCCGCCGCGTGCTCGCTCCGCTCATCATCACACACCGCTTTCAGTCGTGCACAGGACTCAGCACTTCTTCACAAATTTAAAGGTGAGATTTATGAAATAAGTTCCTATAGAACTAAAACCGAGAGTTTATTAGTTTTTCCTCTCTATAGTTTACATAGTCAATTTGAGGACAATGTTGTGGACAGTACAATAGGCAAGTTGACTGTTTATAACCCAACTTTATTTTTCGCACCAATACGCTACCAAATGTCATGGCCTCTCGTGAGATGTGACCGTCCGTAAAACTAATAGACGTTTGGCTCAGCGTTTAATAGATGTATCGTACGGTGACGTCATACATGACTGATTGTGTTTCATGTCACGTGACAAAATGTTTTATTTTTGCATATTTATTTCTTGTAAATATAAAATAATCATATAAATTAACAAATTGGTTTAATTTTCGATACTTTTAGACTAAAGTCTATTCTAAAAACAAATTTCTATCAGGTTTTCACTTACTGTCAACTACCCTAATAGATAATTCCTCTGTACCTGTGTTTGACACCTAACTCCCAAAAGGCTGAACCGGTTTGGATAACATTTTGTGTATATATTTCAATGGTTTCCTGGATAGTTTGAAAACACAATTGGACCCGGTAGGTGGCACTACTGTTGTAATTTGTGCGAGAAATGACAATGATTGTGATATTTAAAATATCATATTTAATGTGGCGCTGATTTTCCGGACAAGACATCTGCCAGGCCCGCTAGTATGTATATATACTATTAGATAAGACACTACTACAGAAAAACAGATTTATAAAGATTACAAGTTGTTTATCACTCATTAGTTTAGTTTTTACTCGTTATAGTGTCTGAACGTATTTTGCATCGCCCGCCGCTTCCTTTTTTTTATCATAGTCCGACTAACGAGCCAGTGGGTCACCTGATATTAAGTGATCTCCACCGCCCATGAACATCCACAATACCGAAAGTATCATTTATGCGCTGTCGGCCTTAAAGGACAGGAATAGGGATTAGAGAAGGGAAGGGGGAATTTGGGCCTCCGGATAAACTGTCACTTTACGTTGGTTTTCTGTGAGACAGTGGTACCACCCCGGTCGAGCCGGCCCATTCATGCTGTAGACAAATATGTCTACAGCGTGGGTCTACCCGTTAATTCTTGACATCTATATTTGATTCTTGAAATTTTACCCATATTGTATCAGTAAAAGATTTTAAACTGCCATCATTCAGGCCGCTATTAACCCTTTCAAGTTGTATGGCATCTAGTAGTAAGTTGGGGGCATTCCGCCTACGCGAGCTTTCGTTCAATCAGCCCCTGATTCGTCAATGCAGCAGAAATTCAATTTGGGCGTGAGAAAATCAACACGTGTTTCAAACGAGCGGTGACTGTTACATTTTATTCAATCAACATAGGGTCGTCCAGTATAACAAAGCTATTAGAAACGTAATGGATTTGGTGAGGGGGTACCAAAAATTATATTAAATTTCAATTTGACAGAATAATGACCGCCGTACGCCTAAATAGTTTTTTTTTTAATCTGGCACGGCAAAATAGACCATACTGCACCTGATGGTAAGCGCAGTGCCGTCTAATTGGAGTATCGAGTAGCGAGAGACAATCTATACCGCTCTACTCAAGACCATTGGCGATAAGGTGCAGAAGCGGTCGAGGGTCTAGTGTCAGAGTACTCAGAAGGCCGCAAAACCAAACATCGTACCGCAACTCTAGACTCCCGACAAAAACCAGATGTACACTGGCTGACCCCGGAACGCGAAACGCTTGCGTGTCCCACTATGGCGGGTTTTACACCCTGTGTACGGTGCGAGCTATCCGGGTGGACACGAATATCCTACCACCAGCAAATTATATAGCTAATTAATTGTATACTAATAATTATAGAGGTATATTCTTTGACAAAATAACCTCATTAACGTTTAAACTGAAAAATCATGAATTAGGGTTCAATTTCGACTACTCGGCGACCACCAGTTTACCATAAATTGTCCCCACTCGCTCGTTTACCGCCGACTGCTATAAAATATGCAAATAGTTGTTACAGTTCTGAGAATCATTTATTGCGTAGTAAGATACGGCGATGGAATTTAGAATATACATACACACGCTTGGATAACATGGGGGTAGACTGAGACTATTGAGTGCCACGAGCTACATTTATATGGTGACTGTTTAATTATAATTTGGCGACATTACCTTGTTTTAATAATGTAATATATATTAGAATATTTCCTATTATTAGAAATACCGAAGGTATAACGGAAGTATTTAGGAGACTAGTTGGGGGTAGATAATAATGACAATCAAAGTGGGAGTAGTAAATGTTTAATATAAAACGGTGTGCCTTCCGCGCTCAGGAGTTCAGTTCAGTTGTTTTGTGAAGTTGACTAGGTGATAGCCAGGATATTCGTGGTTTGTTCGCGGGGTAGTAAGTGTATCAATGTGTAATCAGTTCAATGTCCATGTAATGCTGGTAGATTAATTATAAAGAGAAGCTTTAAGTGAATCCTGACATGCGTGTGTGTTAATAATAAGCACTGTGGAGGTTACTCTGGGGTCCTAACCGCCGGTGGCTTGGGTCCTAGGCCTCGCCATCGGAGGGTGCACATTTTTATATTTTTAAATGTATTTTTATATTATAATTTATATTTAAAAATGTAAAAAAAACCTTTTAAATAAAGAGTACTGTACAGCACTGAGATGTGTAACAGTGTCGTGTAAATCAATCAATAAATTATAAACATTGTATTTGTGCCTTTTAAATATCCATATTGCATAGTTTTGTTGATGTTCCTAACATAATTTGCTATATTCGGTATTATTCTATTTCTATTTTCGTGCTCACTCTTTTTTTATGAATGCCGTGTATGTCTTTATTTGATATTCATACTGCAATGTAATTTATAGATATTGTTGATGTACCTTATTTAATGAATAAAATACAATTCTAACACAGTTTCACCTCCTACATACATACATTTTCGAAGGTTAAAGGTACCTACTCTGCTTTGCTCTTTTCGGAGAAAGTCATTTAAATGTATAATATGAACATCTATACATATTATAAAATGAAGTCGCCCTCCGCGTCTGTCTGTATATCTGCTAACTCCTTCTAAACCACGCAACGGATTTTGAAACGGTTTTCACCATCATGTAAATAATTTTTCCCGGAAGCTTGACATCTAATCCCTATTAAAATTTCGTATGTGTAAATCATTAAAATTTCGGAGCCAAATTGCCATAAAATTTACATTCATGGCTTATGTAGGCTAAGACATAACACATACATCAATGTATATTTTTAAATTTGAATTGAACCCGAAGGAAGCCGGGCCGGGTCGCTAGCGTATATTGTATATACACTAGCTAGTGTATATTGTTATACCTATTCAGCTTGTGAATAAAGTTAATCAAAATCAAGTCGTTAATAAATTTTCTTCACGTTTGCACTAGCTAACTGAAATGATTGAAAGTTTTACTAACTAGGGCAAGTTTGGTCGTTCAAATCAGATTAGATTCTCTTAGATAAAGTCATTTCAAGTTACAATGTTAGTTTTGAAATAACTGTTCTTGACCTACTTAATATAGACAATCCGATAGTTATAGAATATAGAGGTATTGAGTGGAAGCAACTCGCCCTAAACATGTTTTGGGAGATCCAAATGATCCCATCACGGTCGCTGTCGTGGCAGCACTGTCCCTGCCCAATCGTAATCAAAATTGTACTCTGAATTCACGTCGACGTAGGACTCGCCGGCGAGTCCAAGGAGCCCGGCCGAGGCCCGGATTTTCGATACACTAGTATATCGAGATGGCCCTAAACCTATTCAAGCGACGAGACGGCTTAATTGAAGGCCTTTTAGAAAGCGTCTTTGAGCTTAACCGTTGACAAATGTTGCGTTTTCTGGCTGGAGCGCCATAAGCGCCGGCCACAATGTTAGGTGAAGCTGTAAAAGCAACTGAGCTAACAGCACAAATCCATACGAAAAACAAAGCAACTCGCAAGAGGGTACTATAAAATTTACGTTAACATTTATTTAAAGAGCGTGTCTTTAAATAAATATTAACGTTATCTAAAGACATAATAATATCAGCTCTGTATTAAACACTGCTGGGCACAAGCCTGCTCTATCAATGAGACGGGTTAAGCCTTAGTCCACCACGCTGGCCTAATGCAGGTTAGTAGAATCCACATACCTTCGAAATTCTTGGACATGCAGCACTCCTCAGTATATTTTCCTTCGCCGTTAAAACAAGCGATAGTCAACAATTAATACACACATAACTTTGATAGGCATACTAATAAAGATTATAATAATAATACTAGCCCTGTATTAAACATTGTCCCACTACTGGACACGGGTCTCCTCTACTAATGAGAGGGGCTAGGCCTTAGTCCACCACACTGGACTAATGCGGGTTGGTAGACTTCACACACATTTGAAATTCGTACGAGAATTCCCAGGTATGCAGGTTTCCTCACGATGTTTTCCTTCACCTAACGGTAATCAATATAAATATAAACAAGCGATAATTAATAATGAATATACACGTAAGTTTTGAAAAATCAGAGGTGTATGCCATTTGGGTTTCTCATACGACTTTCGTCTTGTCAGTCCGTACCACAATCAACTAGGCTATTGCATATTTAAAGAATGTAGAATCTCATTTATACCTGACAGCCTCAGTGACGTAACGGGCCAGAAGCCTGCTATGTATGAAACGAGAGGCCCCGGGTTCGATACCCACACTAAGTCTAATGTTTGTGTGGCAGACAGATATTTGTTTCGAGTGTGGATGTTGTGGGACCGTAGTCCCAAGTATTTCTCGATACAGGTTTGACCTAGTGTGGGGTCAGGACTATGTGTGTAAGAAGAGACGGGCCGTAAAGGTTCAGCTGGTGGTAGGATATTCATATCCGCCCGGATAGCGACCACCGTACACAGGGTGAAAAACCCGCCATAGTGGCACACGCAAGTGTGTCGCGTTCCGGGATCAGCCAGTGTACATCCGGTTTTTTTGGGGGTCTAGAGTTGGGGTACATGTTTGGCCATTTTGCGGCCTTCTGAGTACTCTGACAATAGACCCTCGACCGCTTCTTCACCTTCTTGCCCATGGCGTAGTGTGAAGAAGCAGGCCGGCATGATTGTGTTGAGTAGCGGGGGATAGATCGTCTCTCGCTACTCGATACTCTAATTGGACCGTACTGCGCTTACCATCAGGTGAAGTGCGGTCACTTTGCCGTGCTAGGATAAAAAAAAAAAAAGAAAGACCCGATGTCACCTTACCCACCCGGGGATCGAACCCGAGACCTCAGCACAGCAGTCGTAACGCATGTGCAATTACAACTGCGCCACCGAGGTAGTCACTGCGCTACCGAGGCTGTAGGTATAATAAGGCAATTTTAGAAAAAAAAATAATAGCATTTATTTAGAAGTCTATTATCAACAAAGATGCTCCCGTCTTTGTCTACTCACCGTTGGTTGGCTTTTACCGCGGGCTTTTACGAGCATTACGTCCTTTATAGCTCCTCAAGGTCTTCATTTGAAAGGTTTACAGCTTCATGATTCTTATGCCTTAATAATCTGGATTTTGTAACATATTTACTGCCTCGGTTGCGCACTTGTAACTGCGCATGCGTTACGACTGCCGTGTTGAGGTCTCGGGTTCGGAGATCGGGTTTTTCTATTAAGAAATACTCAGTGTCAGCTCGGAGTTAGGAATTGTGCCCGGTATGGCGATGGGCTCGCCCCCTATCACATTATAGGACCGTAATAAATTCGGCGAAATGTGGGTGTACTGGTCTGTCACCTCTGCCTACCCCTTCGGAGATTACAGGCGTGAGTGTATAATTTATATGTATGTATGTATATAAGATATTTTGATTGATTTCCATGAAAAAGCTCATACCTACATACATAGGTTTTACCAGTTAGATACAATAAGTGACTTCATCAACAAAAATACTGGATACTTGACAGAACAGAAAATTCTTTCACAATTTAAAGTTCGATTTGTAATTTTTTTGTTGTTGATATGGATACGAAATGAGCACATGTAGGTCCCCTGGCTCCCAAACTAGGTATAACCTGAATCTTGGGAATCGGTGTTCCTCCGAAAACAAGTTTATAAGTTTAAAGACGTAGCATCACATATATCACGTTATTTTATTAAAATATTTATGATATTCTTAAGCAGATTCTACAATAAATTAATGTTCAAACTAAAATTTTATTAACAATAAAAAAATTAAATCAAAAATGAATAAAACATTTTAAAATACATTCATGTTTGTGTGTGAGTGTTAGTGTGTATAGTTTAATAGAAAAACAAAATGGCGGCTAATTTTACATTGTACAATTTTAAATTTTTTTATATTTTTTTTGGACAGCCTCCGCGGTCATGTAGTAGACGGCTATAAAACGAGAGGCCGTGAATACGATTCCCGCACCGATACAAATATTTTTATGGATGTCGGTGTTGTGAGACGGATGGTCTTATAGTTTCCAATACCTACGATAAGAGACAAGATGATCGTATCTTGCTGTGAAGTCGAGCCTACGCGTGTGGCCATTTTTTTTCAGCTAGCCTGTTTAATGTCACACTGCTGGGCAAAGGCCTCTCCTCTATTCTTCCACTTCATTCTCTCCATCTCTTCTTTGGTCGTTCACGTTTCCTATGACCATCCGCCGGGATCCAGTCTGTAACTTTTTTTGCCCAGCAGTCTGACAGTGTGCCCATTAGGTGTATTTATTACCAGCTGTTGCCCGCGGCTCCGCCCGCGTCGAAGTTATTTTTGGGAGAAAGAGATCCATCGGACCCTAGATCTCATTGTTGCATGGGATATTAAGAATAGGGTTGAATTTAGGGTTGAATTGCTGGTGGTAGGATATTCGTATCCGCCCGGATAGCGACCACCGTGCACAGGGCGAAAAACCCGCCATAGTGGCACACGCAAGTGTGTCGCGTTCCGGGATCAGCCAGTGTATGTCCGGTTATCGTCGGGGGGCTAGAGTTGGGGTACGATGTTTGGCCGTGCGGGTATAAGCCGGTTCACAGTCGGTTGGAGGCGTGTTGATCCGTCGGCCAGGGAGACCTGTAGAAACGGTGGTACCGCTGGCCGCCCGCGGTACAGTACAGGGGCCCAATCGTGGCTAACCACCACGAGAGGCTGCCCCACCATGCCGCGCATAATCTTGGGTGGGTCCGTCGTGCCGGTTGGTGACCGGATGTGGGGTCCCGGCGGCCTATCCCGGGAGGGTACGGGGGCCCTTCCGTCCGGCGGATCAGCTCACCTCCTCTCGGCTCTTTTAGTGGACCGGCGCTTGTTACGGCCTTCTGACTACTCTGACACTAGACCCTTGACCGCTTCTTCACCTCCTCCTCCCATAACTCCATGTCAGTGCATACAAAGAGAGCAGGTTTTACAGCGGTGCGTAACCCCACCACCGCCTTCACAATGGAGTTCGCTAACATCCGCGGACTCCATTCTAATCTTAATGCCGTCCACCACCATCTTGAGACGGCCCGGCCTGCTCTGCTCTTCTTGACGGAGACGCAGATTTGTAGTCCGACCGATACTTCATACTTGCTTTACCCCGGATACTCGCTTGAAGAAAGCTTCAGGCCGAGGGCCGGGGTATGCCTGTATGTTCGGTCGGACGTCTGCTGTCGCCGTCTGCGCTGCATGGAGGACCCCTCCTTCTCCACCCTGTGGGTACACGTCGACCTCGGCTCCCAGAGTCGGGTTTACGTGTGCCTTTACAGGTCACACGACGGGGACGTTGAGACAACTCGGCTATTTAATTATATTAGCCAGGCGACAGACGACGCGCAGGAGCAGTTTCCAACAGCGGAATTGGTAGTTCTGGGGGACTTTAACGCACACCACGAGTTGTGTGCGTGCGTGTGGTTGGGCTCCTCCAGAACTGACCATGCCGGCAGGACTGCTCATGCATTCGCTTTGACGAATGGCTTGACACAGCTGGTGGACCAGCCTACCAGGATCCCAGATGTGGCAAGTCATGCGCCCTCTCTGCTGGACCTACTGCTGACGAGTCATCCAACCGGGTATAAAGTGACGGTTGGTGCTCCCCTGGGTACCTCTGATCACTGCCTGGTTGGGACGTCGGTTCCTTGCGCTTTGCCTCCACGTCCCGTGAAGGTCAAGCGCAGGGTCTGGCACTACTCGTCGGCAGATTGGGATGGTATGCGGGATTACTTCGCATCCATCCCTTGGCAGCAGCGCTGCTTTGATGGAAAGGATCCTTCAGCGAGTGCTGACGCCATTGCTTGCGAGATCAGAATAGGAATGGAATATTACATTCCTTCCTCTGAGATCGCAGGCAAGGGCCGAGGACGCTCCTGGTTCAATCGTGCATGCGCCGATGCTGTTGGCAAGAAACAGGCGGCGTATCGTGCTTGGATCGGGGGTCGCGCTACGAAGGATCCCAACCTCAAGTCACTCAAAGCAGCCTATAACCGTGCTGCCAAGGTCTGCAAGAGGGCGTATGTTAAAGCGGATGCCCAGCGCGTCTCCAAGATTGGATGTGCTTTGGCCGATAACCCAACAAGCAGTCGTGCTTATTGGAGCTTGGCTAAGGCCGTCCAATCTAATTTCTGTCGCCCTTCGCTGCCACCGCTGAGATATCGAAATGGAACACTAGCCCATAGCTCGCAGGAGAAGGCCGATTTACTGGCAAACCTCTTCGCGGCTAATTCGAGACTCGAGGACTGCAATGCTCATTTACCAACTACGCTGCCCGGTTGCGGTCACACAATGCCTGATATCCGTATCAGGCATTGTGATGTGCGGCGTGAGCTGCAGTCTCTCGACGTCCGGAAGGCTAGTGGTCCTGATGGTATCCCAGCGCTTGTACTTAAAAAGTGTGCAGCGGAGTTGTCTCCTGTACTGACGCGCCTATACCGATCGTCCTACCTCTCAGGTATTGTGCCTGAATCTTGGAGGGAGGCTAATGTGCAGCCAATCCCCAAAAAGGGTGATAGGTCAGACCCTAACAATTATCGCCCAATCGCCATAACCTCAGTGATGTGTAAAGTCATGGAGCGACTGATAAACAGCCAATTAGTTCGCTACCTAGAGGATCACTCGTTGATCAATGACCGCCAATACGGTTTCCGTCATAACCGATCAACGGGTGATCTTCTAGCGTTCGTATTACATCACTGGGGGGAGGCGATTGACAAGCATGGCGAGGCTCTGGCTGTGAGTCTCGACATAGCCAAGGCGTTTGATAGGGTCTGGCATCGTGGCCTTCTCTCCAAGCTCCCGGCATACGGTTTGCCCGACAACCTGTGCAAGTGGATTTCCGGCTTTCTGCATGAGCGTAGAATGCGTGTCCTCGTTGATGGACACGTTTCGCAGCTCATGTCAGTAAATGCCGGAGTACCACAAGGTTCTGTGATTTCGCCCACCTTGTTTCTTCTGCATATCAATGATATGTTGTCGCTTGGCAACATTCATTGCTATGCAGACGACAGCACGGTTCATGGGCGTTATAGCAGCAAGCCTCCTGGTTGCCGGGCGGATACTGAGAGGAGACGAGAGGATCTTGTCGTTGAGCTCAACCAGACCTTGGATCTCATCTCATCATGGGGTACCAGGAATCGGGTTGAGTTTAATGCCAAGAAAACCCAGGTGTGCGCGTTCTCGTGCAAGAAGTCTCCGTTTTCTCCAATCCCCGTTCTTCAGGGTGTTCCACTCGCAATGCGGAATGACCTTAGTGTCCTAGGTATGGATATCCGCTGCGATCTTAATCCAAGGAGTCACATCGAGGGCGTAATATCCGCCACTTCACGCAGGGTCGGAATCCTGAACAGGGTGCGGCGGTTTTTCACGCCCGGTCAGCTCTACCGCTTATATAAAGCACAGGTGCGGCCGGGAATGGAATACTGCTCGCACCTCTGGGACGGTTCCGCAAGGTACCTTCTCGATGCCTTGGATGGGTTGCAGCGGCGGGCCATCCGCATTGTGAATGATGCAGACGTGAGTAACAGCCTGGAGCCGCTACAGCTGCGTAGGGATATTTCCTCGCTTAGCGTGTTCTACCGTCTGTATCATGGCGAATGCTCTGAAGAATTGTTTGATCTTATCCCATCCTCTCCCTTCCATACCAGAACCACGCGTACTGGCTTGCGGAGCCACAGCTTCGTGGTGTCTACTACCCCGGCCCGAACCAAGAGGTTCGCAAACTCGTATTTTTGCCGCACCATCAAGCTGTGGAACAGTTTGCCAGCTACCGTGTTCCCTCCTTCCTATGATCCTGGGTCCTTTAGGCGTAATGTGAAGAAGCTAAACAGCAGGCCGGCATGATTGTGTTGAGTAGCGGGGGATAGACTGTCTCTCGCTACTTGATACTCTATCTGGACGGCACTGCGCTTACCATCAGGTGCAGTGTGGTCACTTTGCCGCGCCAGAATAAAAAAAAAAAAAAAAAATTTAATGCCAAGAACTAGGTTGTGCCCGTTATCATGCAAAAAATCCCCATTTTCTATTAAAAAATAGGGGTTGGTGATAGAAGGGTGAAAATTTTGGGTTGTATGTATTTTTTAATGCAACATATTAAAAAAAATTCCAAAAAATAAAAAATAAATGTTAGGGGTGGACAAACCTTATCACTTAGGGGTATGAAAAATAGATAGTAGACGATTCTTAGACCTACTGAATATGCATATAAAATTTCATAAAAATCGGTCAAGCCGTTTCGGAGGAGTATGGTAACTAACATTGTGACACGAGAATTTTATATATAAGATTATGCATGAGAAACGCAACACACTTTCATAGCATTTTGTTTCAGAGCCGATGGCAGCGCAGCAGGAGTCGCGAGCGGTGTCCGGCGGGCACCGTGTTCACTTTAGCACCTGGACCCGATAGCAGCGGCACCGAGTACGCTGGGGACCAAAGCTCCGACCACAGCACACCCGCCAACTCGCCACGACATCGGGTTAAACGCGGTAAGCTAGATTAACAGATCTAAAAAAATTATATTTAAAACATGGGTAAAAAGAAAGATAAAAGTTTTTTAATTCATAAAAAGTACACCGACTTCATAACGTACAAATTATGCGTCCCTATAAAATTTTAAGGGTTGCCTTCGATTTTTCTGAGATCCCATCATCAGATCCTGACTTGGTGCATATGGGACCACCTGGAAAGTATACCCTTTTAAACAAAAAAAGATTTTCTCGAATCGGTCCAGGTGTCGTCGATTAATCGGGGAACATACATAAAAAAAGATTCCGACGAATTGAGAACCTCCTCCTGTTTTTGAAGTCGGTTAAAAATAAAAGAAAGAAAGAAAAAAAAAATTATTTGGTCAAACAACAACACTTTGGATGACATACAAATTAAAAACACAAGGAGTAAAACAGCAAAAAAAAATTATAAACCCTAAGTACACCCGCTACTCCTTAATTTAAAACACCTGTGTCTAAAGTATGATCAAAAAGGCCATAGGCTCAGAATTTGCCAGGTAGTAAAGTACTGCCTAGCGCTGGTATTCTGCCTAGGCCTTGTCATGAAAGGCTAATGTTTGTAAGGAAATTAAAAAAAAAAATTATATGAGCGTATATTAAAACAATCTACGTGCTTTTAATAGATTAATAAAAAATATGGAAGTCTTGAAATGTAATTGCAATCAGTAGCGTTACAGCACAGAGAGAAAAATATAATATTATATCAGCGATCTATATGTACTACGTACTAGATGCGGCGACCAGAACAAACATTATGTTCCACCGAGTTGAGGTGTATACTCCGCATCGACGTTAATTTGCTTCATGCCACCTAAGCAAGCGCACCACATTGCATCGTTCAGTGTCGAGTTAATTTTAATTATTTGTAGCGACATTCCCAAACAAATCTGCCTTAAATGGATTTACAGTGAAACTGAAATAGTATATAAGGTAAATAACATAATTTCATAACGTTTAGAACGTAATATCAATAAATATTAATTAATTTTAATTTTGAATACGGGAAGTCTATATTTCAAAACAAAATTCATTATATAGTTTGTCCCGTTTTAGCGAGCGGAAAGTCCAGTTCGAGTAAAAGCGACGGAGTTATCAAATAGTTCTTAGTAAAATAAATAGATGGCAATTTCACAACAAATTCATTATATAGTTTGTCCCGTTTTGGCGCGCGGAAAGTCCCGTTTGAGAGACAGTGACGGGAGTTATAACTTCCAAATAGTTCTTAGTAAAATGATAGATGGCATTAGTGGGCGGACAAGGTTTTCGGAACATCTTTTTTCTTCGACAGTTCGTGTCTATACAATATAAGTCAATGTATTATATAAATATGTTTAACAAATCTGCGTCAGTGAAAGAAAGGAAAGTATTTTTAGTCTTATGGTGATAACTATAAAGTTCATAATGAACTATGTCGCCTCATAGTATGAATCAGCATGTGTTTACTGTATTCGGTTTTTGTCAGGGGTCTAGTGTTGGGGACGATGTTTGGCCATGTTGCGGCCTTCTGAGTACTCTGACACTAGACCCTCGATCGCTTCTTCACATGGCATAATGTGAAGAAGCTACACAGCAGGCTGGTATAATTGCGTTGAGTAGCGGGGGATTGTCTACTAAGCTTACCATCAGGTGCAGTGTGGTCACTTTGCCGTGCCAGGATTAAAAAAACGGTTATTCTATCCCATAGCTTTGACGTCTGCTATATTACACTAAAGTTCTAGAGACATACATCAAAAATATAAGAGATTAATTCATAAAAAGTACACCGACTTCAATAAAAAATAAATTTTGCGTCCCTATATAACTTGAGGGTTTCCCTCGATTTTCTGAGATCCCATCATCAGATCCTGACTTTGTGCCAATGGGACCACCTGGGAAGTATACCCTTGTAAACAAAAAAAGAATTTCTCGAATCGGTCCAGGCGTCTTCGAGTAATCGGGTAACATACATAAAAAAAAAGATTCCGACGAATTGTTAACCTCCTCCTTTTTTTGAAGTCGGTTAAAAAAGGAAAGCGAATATCTTAGAGTATGCGAATATACATAAAAATGAATTTGTTACCTGTACGATGTCGTCAAATATGAACGTCAAACTATTATAGTTCTAGAGATAATTTTAAAAATGTACAACAAAATATTCTCTACCATATTACATTAGATGAGGTTTATTCTAATGCCAAGTTTACAAATCTGTATAATATATAATTACACAAAATAGTAAAAGTTTTTTAATTCATAAAAAGTACACCGACTTCAATAAAAAACAAATTATGCGTCAATATAAAATTTGGGAGTTGCTATTGATTTTTCTGAGATCCCATCATTAGATCCTGACTTGGTGCCGATGGGACCACCTGGGAAGTATACCCTTGTAAACAAAAAAAGAATTTCTCGAATCGGTCCAGGCGTCTTCGAGTAATCGGGGAACATACATTAGAAAATAAGATTCCGACGAATTGTTAACCTCCTCCTTTATTTGAAGTTAAAAAGAAGAAACTGACTGACTCACTGACTGACTGATCGATCAACGCACAAACGGCTAAGGTTAGAGACTTGAAATTTTGACAGTAAATACGTTTTATGACGTAGGCATCCACTAAGAAAGGGTTTTTGGAAATACCAACCCTAAGGGGGTAAAATAGGAGATGAAAGTTTGTATGAAAATCAAAATTTTTGAAGTTAAACGCATGAAAAATTGTATTTTGTATTGTATACTTTTTCTCCCAAACACAACTTCCACGCGGGCGGAGCCGCGAACATCAGCTAGTAAATACTATAAAGTTACTGTGTTTAAAACAACTATAGAAAATAAACTTAAATCAACGTAATTATATGAAATGGGGTCTCTATAAATAGCATCAGATACTTATAATTAAGAGCCATCATGAATATTAAACACGTACAAAACGGCATGATCGACCAATTATATTTTAACAATGTTAATAAGGATTAAGTGCCTCCATGGTAGGGCGGAACAATCGCCCCCGATCATCGATCGATCATAATTGCATATAAATAGCTCATTCTGTTCACACGATGAAGAGATGCTAGATATAATCTAAATATTAACATATGAATAGAAAAATTTGTACAAAAAATCACGCAGCCGGAGGAGTATGAAATTTAGCACCGTTAAAGTTTATATAGAGCAGTGAGAAAGCAAAAATTTTGCATAAGTCATTTTAGAAATTGCCTTCTCAGGAAGGTTATTTATTAATATCTTTTATGGATTATAAAATATATTTTACCCACTCGATCCCACTCCAAAAATATAGAGATTATGGAACGACGAAAGGCGAAGTTTCATACTTCGCCTTTCGTCGTAACGTAACGTTACGCGGTTTTCCGTCCCCTATGAAGTTATCACTTCAAAAATTATACGCATAGATCATAGAAGTAAATTCAATCTGAGAAAAGAACATGAAAACGCAACTTATTTTTTTAAAATTATGGTGAATTTTGGCCAGTAGGCGACCTCTCGTTACATATACACATAAATTGCTACATAATATTGATAATCGAAGATCAGCAATGTTCATTACATAGTATATTTAGGCAGGACTCTAGAACTCTCTCGAACGTGCAACTTTTACGCAATTTTCACTATTATAAGCAGTAGACGATGGGATTAACTCATTTGAAATGACAGATAAATGAGAGTATTCTACATAACACATAATTAATACATAATTAATAAACTATTAATATTTAATATTAATTTAAAACAGGGAAGAATTCCCTGTAATATGATCATTTTATTATTATTAAACAATTTATTATTTTCACTTTGTGTAGGCAGCATTTATTTTATATCTGATAGATGTTGCTCGCGGCTCCGCCCGCGTGGAGGTCATATTTGGGAGAAAAAGTATACAATACAAAATACCAATTTTAATGCGTTTAACTTCAAACATGACGGATTTTCATACAAACTATCATCCCCTATTTTACCCCCTTAGGGGCGGTATTTCCAAAAACCCTTCATTAGTGGATGCCTACGTCATAAAAGGTACCTACTGTCAAAATTTCAAGTCTCCAACCTCAGCAGTTTTGGCTGTGCGTTGATCGTCAGTCAGTCAGTCAGCTTCTTCTTTTATATATAAAGATACAGGACTGGTTTTATATCTGATACAGGACTTGTGGACATATCGATATTTCTGGATAAACAGCCCATTTGATAACCTGGAATCAAATATTATAAGCCCGACAGAAACTTCGTCTAAATAGTTATTTAAGATTCATGCTCCTCAAATCGTCTGTCAGATACATAAGTCAAATTATTATGATTTTATACCATAACTAGCGGGCCGTACAGACGTCGTCCTGCCCGGAAAAGCAGTGCCACACGGACAGCAGCGCCACCTACCGGGTCCAATTGTGAATCTAAACCATCCAGGGCGCCACCCAAACGCATACAAAAAACTTCCAAATCGGTCCAGCCGTTTAGGGGGAGTTCAGTGACATACACACGTACAGTAGAATTATATATGTATATAAAGATAAACCGTATTCATTACAATAAGTTGCCTCTAAATTAGGGTTATCTACGCGAAGATAATACAAAGTTCATATGTTGCATGTCACTGTCATTTAGAAAATTAATACAACATAATATATGTTTAATATATAATGAAATCCTTTTAGCTTAATTAAATTACTAAAGATATGATACAGAGTGTTAGGTGAAGCTCCGTTACACGTGAGCACTTTAGCCTACCCTTTTAAGAATATTGTCGTGAATTTACGCGTACTGGCTTACAGAGCCACAGCTTCATAGTGTCTACTAACCCGGCCCGAACCAAGACGTTCGCAAATTCGTATTTTAGAATGAGTAGCGAGGGATAGATTGTCTCTAGCTACTTGATACTCTAACTGGACGGCTCTGCGTTTACCATCAGGTGGTCAGTTTGCCGAGCCACAATAAAAATTGACCACGTTTCCTCTTATCGCTTGCAACTAAAATGGCTACCCATTCGCCAGCGACGATCAATGCGTGCTCTTACTACTCTTTATGCTTTACTTACTTCTCCTACCCCTCCATCTTATTTATCTTCTCACTTTATCTATCTTAGTGATAGCCATGATAGAAACCTTCGATCATCTAGCAACCTTCTTCTTAAGTGCCCCTCTCACCGCTCCGACTTCACTCACTCTTCTTTCCCCATTCAAGCTATACTTCTGTGGAATTCACTCCCACTTGAAATCAGGTCGTGCACCACCAGGTTGACTTTCAAATTAAGAGTGCGGCAATTGCTTCTGGACGGAGTTGCAGAATCTCGCCATTAATTCATATAATATTATATTTATTTTATATTTATTATATTATGTATATTTGTTTATATATATGTGTGTATGCATTTATATTTATACATTTTTTTTCCTTTTTACTGTCAATATTATTATGTATTTATGCTAGTGTCTTCGGACATACAAGTCCATCTATATTTGTTTTTATTTTTTTTTCTGTTTTTTTGTAATTATGCACCTACCCTGCTCATCTCTGCACCACCTTAAGGTTGACTGGGAGAGAATGCTTTTGGCATTAAGTCCGCCTATATACAATGTATATAAAGTGTATAAATAAATAAATAAAAAAATATTCACCGTAACAAAAAGTTCTTTAAAATTTTTAATATCACTTGCATGATATACACACAAAGGATCTTGTTGTAATACTTTCCAATTGAAGGGTATTTAGACATCGGTGATGTCCAATATTATTCAGTTGGGTTCGGTTAAATGGCCAAAATCGTCCTTACGAAATAATAATTATATTCAGCTGTTCTAATCTAATATAACCTAATTTAAATTTTATTTTATTTGTCTATCCAAATATAGTTAACCAGTTGTCGAAAAAAGCAACGCTAGAGTTTCTTTCCCGTTCTTTTCTAGCGAAACTACATCCCGAACTGGCGGTAGAGTAAAAAACTTTTCGGAATCTAAATAATTTATAACATTTACTTTTAATACGTCATGGATCATAGTAGTTTAGTACCAAATTCGAAGAAATTATAAACTTTATTTAAAAAAAATCTTAGTAAAAAGTGTCACACGCTACTACAGGCTCGTAAAGTTCATAAAACTTGCTGAACTGGACTTCTAAATGTAATTAACGCTGTCAAAGGAATATGAACCGAGATTCCGAACAGCTTTCTCTAAACTGATTTTAACTTCACAAACTTTGAGCACTTAATCTCTTTAGTTAAAGAAAATCTTAATACAGTCATCAATACTTCGATACAATTTAATACTGAAATACTAATCAATTAACAGCTTTGATATAAAACTAAATTTATGGATTTTATCTCTGTTTATTTTAGTCCAGTTGTCTGGAAACTCTAAAGCCTTCATGGTCACGGGCTGGACTGAGTTGTTTGTTATAACGAAAAAGCCGTAGTCCCTCGTAGTTATTGATACCCATGACACAGGTGGGCTTAGTGTGAAGTCAGGATTATGTGTGTGACTGTTGGCTGTATTTTATTATTATATAAACACAAGCGGGCCCGGAAGACGTCGTCCTGTCCGGAAAATCAGCGCCACATTAAATAGGATATTTTAAAGATCACAATCTTTGACATTTCTCCCACAAAACCCAGAAAATTTGGTACCATATCGACAGCAGCGCCACCTACCTGGTCCAATTATATTTTAGACCATCCAGGAACCCATTGAAATATACACACAAAATTTAATCCATATCGGTCCAGCCGTTTAGGAGGAGTTATATAAAGAAAACCGGAACACACGGAATACATATCATCAGTGTAATGAGAAAAAAGTAATCATAGACTAGGGTTATTGTCTAAAAATAGCTACTATTGAGGTGGCGTTCCAAATGATAAAAGTGTAATATGATTTCGAAAAGGACACCGACTTCAATAAAAAACAAATTATGCGTCCCTATAAAATTTGAGGGTTGCCCTCGATTTTTCTGAGATACCATCATCAGATCCTGACTTGGTGCCAATGGGACCACCTGGGAAGTATACCCTTTTAAACACAAAAAGTATTTCTCAAATCGGTCCAGGCGTCTTCGAGTAATCGGGTAACATACATAAAAAAAAAGATTCCGACGAATTGTTAACCTCCTCCTTTTTTGAAGTCTGTTAAAAATAGAAATAATAACACATACACTCACGCTTGTAATCCCCGAAGGTGTAGGCAGAGGTGTAACCAGTACACCCACTTTTCGCCGAATTTGTTACGGTCCCTTAATGTGATAGAGGCGAGCCTATCGCCATACCGGGAACAAATTCCAGACTCCGGGCTAATACTGAGAATTTGTCGATAGAAAAACCCAATATCACTTTACCCGACCCAGGGATCGAACCTCAGCACAGCATTCGTAACGCATACGCAATTACAACTGCGTCACCGAGGCAGTCTATTAAAAAGCAATAGTAATATTCATTTAAAAACATTTGTTTCTTACGATTCAAGTTTTCTATTATCTTGACATTTTATCTGAATTTAAATACACTTAAATTACTTTCAAATTATTTCGATAATAGACAATCTTACGAAACATTATTCAAAACGAACGAAAGCAATCAGAAATTCAATACAAATTCATTGGACGAAGTTGAATTGAGTGAAATCGGACAGATTTCTCATTTTACGAATACAGCACGAAGTTAAAGGTCTTAGGGCAAAGGCTATCATGGAGAATATACATCTATTAATACAACTCATAATATAAATGCGAAAGTATTATATATTATAAGTGTAAATAAGTATGTATATTCTGGTTTGTTTGTTTGTAAATTTTTATTTCGTGGTTCGATAGGCAGACGAGCAGACGGGCCACCTGATGGTAAGTAGTCACCGCCGAACATAGACTTCTGCAATGCCAGGGCACAGCAAAGCCGCTGCCTACCGTTAAATAATAATTACCTTTTCACGACGAAACGGCTAAACGGATCGTAATGAAATTTTTCAAGGGCATAGATTATATCCTGAAGAAGGACATAGGCTATTATTTGTCTCAAAAAATTAATCCTGCAGGGGGTGAAATAGGGGTTGAAAGTTTGTATGGGCAATCAATAATTCAAGTTAGGGATCTGAAAATTAATATTTAGGCTTTTGGTAAGAAATACGTGTTTCAACTTTTTTGCAAAATATTCTCTAAATGGGGCAAAGTAAGGGGTAGAATTATGAAGTATTCTTTAGATGCACTCTCAAGATTCAGTCATAACCCCTGCGACACCTGCACTGTCGCAGGGGTTATAACTGACAACTCTTTGGATTGTATACTTATCACCCACAAATAACCCCTACGCGGGCTTAGCCACGGCCAACAACGAGTTTATTATATAAATGAGGAACATAATATATAAACATCCCACTAATATTCAAAATGTCTGGGTTTGTGAAGATGTTTGTTAGTCAATCTGTATATATAAAAGAAGAAACTGACTGACTGATCGATCAACGCACAGCCAAAACTGCTGGGGTTAGATACATGAAATTTTTACAGTAGGTACCTTTTATGACGTAGGCATCATAGGACTAAGGAAGGGTTTTTGGAAATACCACTCCTAAAGGGGTAAAATAGGGGATAAAAGTTTGTATGAAAATCCGGCATTTTTGAAGTTAAAATCATGAAAATTAGTATTTGGCATTTTAGTTAAAAATAAAAATTATATATTTCAGGATTTTTGGAATGTTCACTCCTAAAGGGGTAAAATTGGGGATGAAAATGTATATGAAAATCCGTCGTTTTTTAAGTTAAACGCATGAAAATTGGTATTTTGTATTGTATACTTTTTCTCCCAAACATGACCTCCACGCGGGCGAAGCCGCGAGCAACAGCTAGTCACATACAAATTGTTGATGGAGTTGGATGAAAACCAGTATATAGACCATGTTCTAGATTATGAAATATACTGTTATTTATCCATGTGGTCAGTACTGATGGTTACGATTACTTGTCTCATTGTCCGTTTAATTAGTTTCTGCTAATAACATTCATATTTTAACTAATAACTTTGTCTCATAGAAACACCTCCATACCACACTGAATTTTTTGTTCAATGCAATTTCATCGAACACATGGTTTTTGATTTCTTAGCAGCCTTTGTTTCATTAATTCTTCTTGTTAACGCTCATTTATCATTTCCTCATCGATAAATATGTGTATACGTTGCCTATTATTATAGAAAGATATAGAGATAAGTGGGATATAGATTTTGGCCTTACTCAAACAGTATGTTCAGGTTACTTAATGTTCAATGTTGCGCTTATTAAGTTCAGTGAAATTATCGGAGGCCCAAAATTATACATATACACTCACGCCTGTAATCCCTTAAGGGGTAGGCAGATGTCATCTGTAACCAGTACACCCACTTTCCGCCGAATTATTACAGTCTCATAGGGGGCGAGCCTATCACCATACCGGGCTCAATTACAGACTCCGGGCTGATACTGTGTATTTCTAAATAGAAAAACCCAATATCAGCTTACCCGACGCGGGGATCGAACCCGAGACCTCAGCATAGCAGTCGTAACGCATGCGCAATTACTATTGCGTCACCGAGGCAAATATAAAATATCCGCCATATGTAAAATGATGTTACATTAAATATAACAGCCTCCGTGGTGCACTAAGCGAGTAGCCGGCTGTGAAACGAGAGGCCGTGGTTTCGATTCCCACACCGGGACAAATGTTTGTGTGAGAGACAGATATTTTTGTCGAGTCTGGGTGTTGTGAGACCGTGCGTCTCTCTAGGTCCCTGATACCCACAACACATGACTCTTATCTTAGTGTGGGGTTGGGGCTATGTGTGTGACTTTTTTTTTTTTTTTTTTTTATTGTGGCTCGGCAAAGTGACCACACTGCACCTGATGGTAAGTGCAGTGCCGTCCAGTTATAGTATCAAGTAGCGAGTGATAATCTATCCCTCGCTACTCAATACAATCATGCCGGCCTGCTGTGTAGCTTCTTTACACTACGCCTAAAGGACCCAGGATCATAGGAAGGAGGGAACACGGTAGCTGGCAAACTGTTCCACGGTTTGATGGTACGGCAAAAGTACGAGTTTGCGAACCTCTTAGTTCGGGCCGGGGTAGTAGACACCACAAAGCTGTGGCTTCGTAATCCAGTACGCGTGGTTCTGGTATGGAAGGGAGAGGATGGGATAAGATCAAACAATTCTTCAGAGCATTCACCATGATACAGACGGTAGAACACGCTAAGCGAGGAAATATCATTACGCAGCTGTAGCGGCTCCAGGCTGTTACTCACGTCTGCATCATTCACAATGCGGATGGCCCGCCGCTGCAACCCGTCCAAGGCATCGAGGAGGTATTTTGCGGAACCGTCCCAGAGGTGCGAGCAGTATTCCATTCCCGGTCGCACCTGTGCTTTATATAAGCGGTAGAGCTGACCGGGCGTGAAAAACTGCCGCACCCTGTTCAGGATTCCGACCCTGCGGGAAGTGGCGGATATTACGCCCTCGATGTGACTCCTTGGATTAAGAGCGCATCGGATATCCATACCTAGGACACTAAGGTCATTCCGCATTGCGAGTGGAACACCCTGAAGAACGGGGATTGGAGAAAACGGAGACTTCTTGCACGAGAACGCGCACACCTGAGTTTTCTTGGCATTAAACTCAACCCGATTCCTGGTACCCCATGATGATATGAGATCCAAGGCCTGGTTGAGCTCCATGACAAGATCCTCGCGTCTTCTCTCAGTATCCGCCCGGCAACCAGGAGGCTTGCTGCAATAACGCCCATGAACCGTGCTGTCGTCTGCATAACAATGAATGTTGCCAAGCGACAACATATCATTAATATGCAGAAGAAACAAGGTGGGCGAAATCACAGAACCTTGTGGTACTCCGGCATTTACTGACATGAGCTGCGAAGCGTGTCCATCAACGAGGACACGCATTCTACGCTCATGCAGAAAGCCGGAAATCCACTTGCACAGGTTGTCGGGCAGACCGTATGCCGGGAGCTTGGAGAGAAGGCCACGGTGCCAGACCCTATCAAACACCTTGGCTATGTCGAGACTCACAGCCAGAGCCTCGCCATGCCTGTCAATCGCCTCGCCCCAGTGATGCAATACAAACGCTAGAAGATCATGGATGCGAAATAATCCCGCATACCATCCCAATCTGCCGACGAGTAGTGCCAGACCCTGCGCTTGACCTTCACGGGACGTGGAGGCAAAGCGCGAGGTACTGACGTCCCAACCAGACAGTGATCGGAGGTCCCCAGAGGAGCACCAACCGACACCGTATACCCGGTCGGGTGACTCGTCAACAGAAGGTCCAGCAGAGAGGGCGCATGACTCGCCACATCTGGGATCCTGGTAGGCTGGTTCACCAGCTGTGTCAAGCCATGAGTCAAGGCGAATGCATGAGCAGTTCTGCCAGCATGGTCAGTTCTGCAGGAGCCCAACCACAACTCATGGTATGCGTTGAAGTCCCCCAGAACAACCAATTCCGCTGCTGGGAACTGCTCCTGCGCGTCGTCTGTCGCCTGGCTAATGTAATCAAATAGCCGAGTTGTCTCCACGTCCCCGTCATGTGACCTGTAAAGGCACACGTAAACCCGACTTTGAGAGCCGAGGTCGACGTGTACCCACAGGGTGGAGAAGGAGGGGTCCTCCATGCAGCGCAGACGGCGACAGCAGACGTCCGACCGAACATACAGACATATCCCGGCCCTCGGCCTGAAGCTTTCTTCAAGTGAGTAGCCGGGGTAAAGCAAGTATGTGGTATCGGTCGGACTACAAATCTGCGTCTCCGTCAGGAAGAGAAGAGCAGGCCGGGCCGTCTCAAGATGGTGGTGGACGGCATTAAGGTTCGAATGGAGTCCGCGGATGTTAGCGAACTCCATTGTGAAAGCGGTGGTGGGGTTACGCACCGCTGTAGGTCCTGTTCTCTTTATAGGCACTGTCATGGAGTTATGGGGGGAGGATGTGAAGAAGCGGTCGAGGGTCTAGTATCAGAGTAATCAGAAGGCCGCAACAAGCGCCGGTCCACTAAAAGAGCCAAGAGGAGGTGAGCTGATCCGCCGGACGGAAGGGCCCCCGTACCCTCCCGGGATAGGCCGCCGGGACCCCACATCCGGTCACCAACCGGCACGACGGACCCACCCAAGATTATGCGCGGCATGGTGGGGCAGCCTCTCGTGGTGGTTAGCCACGATTGGGCCCCTGTACTGTACCGCGGGCGGCCAGCGGTACAACCGTTTCTACAGGTCTCCCTGGCCGACGGGTCAACACGCCTCCAACCGACTGTGAACCGGCTAATACCGGCACGGCCAAACATCGTACCCCAACTCTAGCCCCCCGACGATAACCGGAAATACACTGGCTGATCCTGGAACGCGACACACTTGCGTGTGCCACTATGGCGGGTTTTTCGCTGTGTGTACGGTGGTCGCTATCCGGGCGGATACGAATATCCTACCACCAGCAGACTGACAGACTGTTGGGTGTCATTTATTTATTTATTTAATGCGGGCTTAAGTAAGGAAAAAAGTGTACATTTAGGCCCAATCAGGTACCCTTGCATTAGTTCTAAGCCACAGCAGTTGTATGTTTGATATAAAATGGGTGGGTGGGGTTTTTATTTCGGGGTGGGTATTTCTACATAAAATTACCCACCAAAGTTTATTCTTATTATATTTGCACAGATTGTGATTTTACTGTTTGTATTTCGATTTTGATAATTTTATTCATTATATTATATATTACATTCTTTTGTATGCCCATACAAAAGGACTGATTGTTAATACGTTTTCTCAGTAAGTGATTAATGTAATAATCTTATGAGAAATATATGATTCTTAAACCTTAAAATATTTGCAAATCGTACGACCCTTATTTCTATTATACATCATGAATATTTCATGCGCCTAAATTAGATAATTGGGGTTGGCGGTGGCGTGTGTTTACGCATTTAATGTACTTGATAAAACAGAAGGGTCTCACGAAAAGTTGCCGCACGCATCGTTATGTTATGTTGGGTGTCATATATTTTATATATTTTTGAGGGTTCTCATAGTTGTATACTATATTATTTTAGGTGCTTATATCATATTTTAGGTGCATATAGATTAATAGCGAGCGAAATAGCAGCGATAGCCTAGTTGGTTGCGGTACGAACTGCCAAGACGAAAGTCGTAGGTTCGAAACCCAAGTGGCTCTGACTCCGACTCTGACTTTTCTAAAGTTATGTGTGTATTAAAATGTTAATTATCGCTTGTTTAACGGTGAAGGAAAACATCGTGAGGAAACCTGCATATCTGAGATTTTTTCGAAGGTATGAGAAGTCTGCCAACCCGCATTAGGCCAGCGTGGTGGACTAAGGCCTAACCCCTCTCATTAGTAGTGGAGGCCCGTGCCCAGCAGTGGGACAATGTTTAATAAAGGGCTAGTATTATTGTTATATAGATTAATATGTGAAGTGCAAAAAGATAAGATTTATATATAACATAATAATTATTTTTCATAAATACATCCAACAGTAACAGTGTCACACACATCTATTTTATAAAATACTTCTACATAAATGCTATAATATTTTTTCTAGAATCGTCTTATTATTAAATGGGTGTGAAATTCGTGCTATCAAGACAGATCAAAGAGTTCATGTACTACTGAGAAATGATAAGTAAGAGTGAGCCATGATAAATAATACAAATAATTACACCCAACAGTCACACACATTGTCCTGACCCCACACTAGATCAAACCTGTATCGTGGGTATCCTAAACTACGGCCTTGCTACACCCAGAGCCGAATAAATGTCTGTCCGTCTCACAAACATTTGTGTCGATGTGGGAATCGAACCCACGGCTTCTTGTTTCAAAGCCTCACTTTTTGCGCCACGTATGAAAACATACTACGCAAGTTCGAAAACCAGACAGGGGCTCTCGGGGTTTTATTTTAAAAATACACATTGGATTGAAAAGCTCCTTTGAAATATGTTAATATATACAAATTATTATTATAATTCAGCGCATCACTTGAGAGATGAGCCTATTTGGCAATTAAAATGTACGTAATACTTCAAATAAGGTTACAGGAAAATAAATCTTTTAAAAGTTACAGAGTCAGAAAACATTGAAAATGCTCCTTTTTGTGGGATTCCAGTCTGAGAATTTACCGATAAACGTAATCATGCATGCGAAGTTGCGGGCAAAATATGATAAAAAAATGATATGCTTATTTGTGGGGCATATGAGACAGATACATGAGAAAGGTCTCGATTCCAATCGCTTCTACGATATCTGTACAAATCGAGATCTCCCATCCCTATGTGTAATATGGTTAGCAAGGTTGCCAGTTACTACAAAGAGAGTTAATATATTATATGCAATGTTAATCTGCTATGTAGCCAATTTGGTTAGCCATTGATTACCTTTTGCTACCATTATCACAAAGAAAACAAACCAACCGTATTTGGTCTGACTTGACCGTTGTGAAACAAGATGCCGAATTAGCAGCATCTCGTTTTACAATAGACCCAATATATCATGACGGCAGACTGATTTAACTTAGGTTAATTATTTTCTAGTACTGCAAATGGAGTGTGAAGAAGCTAAACAGCAGGGCGGCATGATTGTGTTGAGTAGCGAGGGATAGACTGTCTCTTGCTACTTGATACTCTATCTGTACGGCACTGCGCTTACCATCAGGTGCAGTGTGGTCACTTTGCCGCGCAAGAATAAAAAAAATAATGTTTTTTTCTTTTACTTACGGGTTTACCAACTTAACATTTGCGCACTTTAATATTTAAATAGTTATCACCAATTCAACTATGATCCATATTATCCGTAAGAATAAAACTTGAGAAAGCCTTTTGTTATGCATAGATATTATTATGGCTCCAAAAATCGAGCTTAAGAAAATGAATGCATATGTCATTTATAGGCGTATTCCTACTAATTAATGTACTAATGAAAGTTTCAATGTTTGTTACTCACGCAAAAACGGCTGAACGGATTTGGATAAAATTTGGCATACAGATAGTTTATTAGCTGGATTAACACATAGCATATGTTTTATCTAAAAGCTTACAGCTGAGTTTTTTGGTACTTCTCAGAGCAATGGGTATTTCCGAAGCACCGGTAGATTTTTGTAAATTTTAATCATTCTAACCCGCAAAAAATGCCACTAGTGGCCTAATTTACTAAATAAATAATTTGGTTTGATTTGATCTCAGACAAATATTAGGTTCTTTATAAATTTACTACCTACTAGGCAGACATTATGCAAGAGCTTAAGATAAATATACCTTTCTTCCACAAATAACTTACACGCGGGCGGAGCCGTTGGCAACAGCTAGTATAAATATAAATCTCATTAGCTTATTTGTAGGAACGATCTGTTGATTCACATTGAGAATGTTTATTGAAATTGATCGTTAGTCAACATGTGGCAACCCTAATGTATAATTGAACCAACACGGGCGGATTATGATTCAATATTTGTCCTATGTGAAACTACGGTTATTTCTACAAATAAGAATATTAGGGTATTTACTATGAGAAATACCGAAGATATAACTGAGGAATTTGGGAGACTAGTTGGGGGTAGTTAATAATGACAACCAAAGTGGGAGTAGTAAATGTTTAATATAAAACAGAGTGCCTTCCGCGCCCCGGTGTTCAGTTCAGAAGACTAGTGGTGTAGCAGTGAGTTGGTAGTGAGAACATTCGTGGTTCGTTCGCGGGGCAGTAAGTAATTGTAAATGGTTCAATAGCGTTGTTCAGTTTAAAAGGGTAATTCTGGTAGATTAATTATAAAGAGAAGCCTTAAGTGAATCCTGACAAGCGTGTGTGTTAATATTAAGCACTGAGATGTGTAACAGTGTCGTGTAAATCAATAAATAAATAATACAATTAAATTGCCTTCTACAACATTTTTTCACTATTAACATGGTTTCCTGTAGTAAATATTACGAGTTGACATATTTAAGTTCTTGAGCACGCCATATCGCGTGCCCTTTACCACAACTTAACCTAGGCTCATAATATGCGGAAAAATTAGCTGATTCTCAATATGTATATGTCCAGGTGAAAAGGTCATGTAGTCACAGGTCACCATATGACGAGGCTGGAAGAGGGCTTATACATCGCTCTCCGATCTCCAGATATAGCCAGGATGCACATCGTATGATAGATTCGTAGAAATAACACCAGTTGAACACTTCACTGTTTATTAAGGTACTGCCAGTTCGGAATACAATAATCCATGGCAAAAAGAACTGGCAAGAAAAACCATGGTTTACAATTACACTTTGCACTGAGACGCACATCGCGTTAAATCATTACTTTAATTGTAGGCAACGATCAGTTAAACAGCACTTGGGCATTACGACCTCTAAATTACTAAACTATTCGAGATATGTGCCGCACTACGAGTGAGATCATCCAATAAACAACACGAAACTACCTTCAAAATAGTAAAACAACTGACTGTACCCACAATTTACAAAAGATTTATAAGGTCAATTCAGTCTCCGTATTCATTATTCTCCGACATATATAAACTCAATAAATAATAATCCCGCCAACCATCCATATTATTCGTTAACCCCTCGTATATCAAAAGGATATTAAAAAGTAATAAAGTAGGGAGTAAATACAAGCCATACTCATTGTGGGAACCCTGTCAGTCTCTCACTCCTGTAAGTCACATTCTAAGCTCACTAGTTGTATATCCAGGTACCATTAAAATCGTAAAAGGTTTGAAATCAACAAGTTACTTGTGTTACTTTTTGCTTAAAATAAGCAAAATAAAAATCTTCATTGATCGTGTAGGAATATAAAAGGCACGTATGATAGGTCAAATACAGATCAAACAAACGAGAAAAATGCCATAAGATAAAAATAATTGAAAGACGTGCTGGCTAAAATGAGATTAAAGTTAAACTTTTTATTTATTAATCATAGACTTTTTTTGTTTCATTCTCTCTTTATTATATAAAAGAGAAGGCAAAGGTTCTCCACCATGCAGCCTTGTCTGTCGTTATTATTTCCAAATCTGGGCTAAAATGTAAAGTCTTCTTCTTCTCTGATTTTTATAAGTCAAAAGGCCAAAGCCATGTCTGTGGTCGAAAAACTAAAAAAAATCTTACCTTTAAAGCCATGTCCGATTTTTTTCCATTCTAAAGGCCGAAGCTATGTTAATCACAAATAAAACGTCAAATCACATTCCCGTCATTTTCAGTCATTTTCAGAAGTTTTAACCATAGACTATGAATATGCATGTTAGTATCATAAGTAAATTAGACGCCATTCAAATCTGCTGGAAGGGGTAAATGTCAAATGTCTGTAAACGGTTGCATGATATAAGCCATCACGTCACCTCTCAGGATGGTCATTACTGTGCAGTCTTGCGAGGGAGATAGTGAGATGTTCCCACTGCACACCCATTTTTGTTCATACCAATATTTAAAATAAATATGGTAAACTAATTTTTCAAGCAATTTTAATTCTGGTTTCACAAAAAGGTTTGTTTTGCACATTATTTTGGTTGCAAATGGAATCTACAAAATTAGGTCTTGAAATAAGTTTTATTTCACTATATTATAATAAGGCAACTTAATTAACATACATTGAGCTGGCATACATTGAGCTGGTGTGGTTGAGGTGTTCCAAAAAAGCTAGAGCTTCTTGCCCATTCGTCCCTAGCCAAATTGCACACCGAACTAGCGTTAGAGTAAAAAAAATACTGTATCAGAATAATGTTATACATTTCATGGATTCAATAAATATTTTATTTGGAAATGACTGTGTTCAAAATGATTTTAAGCTTCCTATAAATAAGCTCGGCGATCAGATATTTATCCCATCCCAATGCCGAAGTGAGCAGCACGTGTAACTAAGAATTAGTTAAGTAAGTAGTTTTGTTGAATCGAACTTCCGTCGCCCCTCACTTCCTCCACTGCTGAGACCCGACGGGTCTTTGGCTCACTCTGCTGAAGAGAAAGCAAACTTGTTTGCTTCTCTCTTTGCTGAATCTTCACGTTTAGATACTGCTGGCGAAGTCCCTCCTAGTCTACCAGTTTGCGAGACACATATGTCAGAAATTCGCATTCGTCAGACTGAGGTAAGAAGAACGCTGCGTAATCTGGACGTGAATAAAGCCAATGGCCCAGATGGGATTCCAGCAATTGTACTGAAAACTTGTGCACCTGAGCTTTCTCCTATTTTGACTCGCCTGTTTCGTCTCTCTCTGGTCACTGGGCAAGTGCCTAAAGCCTGGAAGCAAGCTAACGTGCAACCCGTGCCCAAAAAAGGTAGTCGTGCTGAGCCTGCCAACTATAGGCCCATCTCGGTTACGTCCATACTTTGCAAAAGTATGGAACGTGTACTGAATGGCAGGCTCATGGCATACCTAGAAGCGAATGACCTCCTAAGTGACCGACAATATGGATTTCGCCGAAACCGATCAACTGGAGACCTTCTAGCGTATGCCACTCACATCTGGAGCGAGGCTGTCGAGAGGCATGGGGAAGCGCTTGCCGTTTCACTCGACATCTCGAAGGCCTTCGACAGAGTGTGGCACGATAGCCTCTTAAGCAAGCTTCCTTCATATGGCTTGCCCACTGGGTTATGTGCATGGATATCGGACTTCTTGAGGGAACGATTGATTCGAGTGGTCATTGATGGCTGCTCCTCCGATCTATTGGCTATCAATGCCGGGGTACCTCAGGGGTCGGTACTTTCTGCGACTCTATTCCTGCTGCATATCAATGATCTGCTTAAGCCCGGTACTTTTGGGTACGCAGACGACAGCACAGTGGTAGAAAGTTATATATCTAATGCACGAACCAGTGGAGTCCAAGTCCAGTCCCTCAGGGAGGCCTTGGTAGAACGCTTGAACTTGTCCTTACAGGCAGTCTCCGATTGGGGCGATGCCAATCTGGTCAAGTTTAATGCCACTAAAACCCAGGCTTGTCTATTCTCTGCTAAACGGAGTCCCTTCCAACTGACTCCTACTTTCAGGAATGTGTCCGTACCGATAACTGACCACCTAGAGATTCTGGGCGTAACTTTGTCTCCAACTCTCAGTTTTGGCTCCTACATTGAGCATAAAGCTCAATTGGCTGCCAAAAAGCTGGCTATCCTTGCGAAGGTGAGACGGTACTTTACGCCGGGACAGCTGCTCGATCTGTATCAAGCGCAAGTCCGGTCGTGCATGGAGTACTGCTCTCATCTTTGGGATGGATCGGCCAAGTACCAGCTTGAGGCGTTGGAGGCAATCGAGAGACGCGCCAAGAGGCTTATAGGCAACGAATCCATAGTCGAGGCAAGGCTGCAAAGCCTTGATCATCGACGTAAAGTTGCCAGTTTGTCGGTTTTTTACCGGATACATTTCGGCGAGTGTGCCTTGGAATTACACAATTTAATTCCCCCAACCCCTTTCTATCATCGGACGACAAGAGACTCGGCGAAGCGTCATCGATACATGGTTGATATTCCACCAGTGCGCACGAAGCGTTTTGCTAGTACATTTATCATGCGCACCGCTAGAGAGTGGAACTCTTTGCCGGAGTCTATATTTCCCGAAAGTTATAATCTGGGTATCTTTAAGTCAAGAGTGAATAGGTATCTTCTAGGCAAGCGTGCTCCACCGTAGACCACATCATCACTTACCATCAGGCGAGATAGTGGTCAAACGCAAGCCTATTTATAGTAAAAAAAAAAAAAAAAAAGCTTACTTAACTAATGTTTCAGAGCAATCCAAACTTTGACATTATTTGTTCGAAACAACTACGTGTAGTGACTATAATTTCAATTCTCTCGTAGGGCCGCGGCATCTAGTCTGAGTTAAGTCCATTCATTCCAAGGAATTCCCGATGAGTCTGCTTATCCAATCGCTATATATACAGTAAATATATAATGTGTTTTGTCTAGTATAGTAAATACTAGCTTTTTCCCGCGGAACCGCCCGCGTGGTAGCTATTTTTGAAAGAAAAGGTTAAATCCATGGTGACATCATAAGCTATTATATCTTTATATTATGCTATTCCATAGGAACCCTTATTTTCCCAGGATAAAAAGTAGCCTGTGTCATTCTTTTACCCGTAAACTACCACAATGCAACAAATCATGTCTATGAAAAATAAAACCAAATAAATCCCACGGGAACCGTAATTTTTTTCGGGATAATCTCTGCCAAATTTCAACCAGATCCGATCGGCTGTGATTGAGTAACAAACATCCATCCTTCCAAACATTCGCATTTATAATAGTAGTAAGATTGTAATGCTGATATTAGTACTACAAAAAAATGCTTCCAAGGAAACCATGGTATTTAAATCAGATTGTCAAGTTTTAATTTGCTTTGTTCAGCGTCAAGAAATTTAGCCATGATAGATCTACTCATCTCATTTAAAAATGAGAAAAGACTTAGTATCTAGAGCAGGAGGTAAGCTAATTATGTTGAAGTAATGGATAGACAGAGTTAATTATACGAGAGTAGAAGCTAAATATAACTCATGTGACATAATAACACCCTAAGGACCTATTTAATACCCTAATATGAGACGTAGCTCCATCTATAGTAAGTTTGCAAAGCATTCAACACGGGAGAGTTTGTAGTAGCACTCGAATGAACAAACAGTAGCGCCATCTGTTAGTTGTAGCACAAATTACATTGTTTGCTATAGTAACAAAAAGCTAGTCCAAAGTTAGTATGAAGGTTCTCCGTGCTGGGCTTATCTATATGAATAAAAATTAAATGCTTCGTATTTCGTAAGTAAGCGCATTTAACTCTAGAACGGTTGGATGATATTAGCTAATAATTTTTTAATCAAAGAAAAATGAATGGACGCTCAAAAATAAAAAATAAACGGGAAAAACGAATAATTTTTATTCTATCATGACACCTCACTATATTTACACAAGTGCGACAAAGTGACACTGCACCTGATGCTAAGCGTAGTCTCATCCAGTTAGAGTAGCAATTATCGACTTTCTGAACCGTTTTTTTTTAATTTATTATAGATTAATATAACACATCGGTGGCCATAATGGTTTTTTATGTTTACGCGAATATTATATATTGAAATAAAACTAATTTTACGGATTTTATCGCAGTTTATTTTTTACTTTTTTAGTCCCGACCTTTTTTTATTTCAGCATCCGTGTCCTTTGGGCTTGATGGATATATTTTTACTGTATATATTTATGATATCTTTATATATAATTCTACTGTACATGTGTATGTCACTGACCTCCTCCTAAACGGCTGGACCGATTTGAATGAATTTTATTGTATGCGTTTGGGTGGCGCCCTGGATGGTTTAGATTCACAAATCAGCCCGGCAGATGGCACTGCAGTCGGTGTGGCGCTGCTTTTCCGGGCAGGACGACGTCTGTCGGGCCCGCTAGTGTATAATAAATGTATGTTCAGTATGAATATGTAGATGTAATTTCAAGGTGGTAGGATATTCATTACGCCCGGATAGCGACCATCGTACACAGGGTGTAAAACCCGCCATAGTGGCACACGGAAGTGTGACGCGGTCCGGGATCAGCCAGTGCACAAACGGTTTTTGTCGGGGATCTAGAGTTGGAGTATGATGTTTGACCGTTTCGCGGCCTTCTGAGTACTCTGACACTAGACCGCCTCACCTTCTTGCCCATGGCGTAGTGTAAAGAAGCTGGCCGTCATGATTGTGTTGAGTAGCGGGAGATAGATCGTCTATCACTACTCGATACTCTAATTGGACGGCACTGCGCTTACCATCAGGTGCAGTGTGCATTTTGCAGTGCCAGGATAAAAAAATGTAATGTACACACCAAGTACGCAGCTTCATGACAGAGATCATTTTTAAATAGATCCTGTTTAGGTCACCGTGTCACGAGCACAATAGTCGAAGTAAATTGGACGTATTAAGATTCACGCGGCTCATATACGCTTGTTCTTGATTTTAGTTGTTCTAACAGTGATGTCTATTTCACTTGTGTAATATTTTTTACCAGATCATTTGTTTCAAAAGATATTTACCATATAATTTATTTTTGTTATCAAATTGTTTTTATCTTGGTGATTTTAATTGTTTTGGTGTTTAACATTGTTCTATTATTTGTTTTTAATTGTGTTGTGTGTTCTATTTTTGGAAGGATTACGACAGTTCATCATAGGTGCTGCGTCAATTACGGCTAAGTGATGACAATGCTTTAAATTAATGAATTAAGGCTCATTTGTATTGTCTTCTATTTGAAGTGTCACGGATTTTAATATCTATTAGAGACATATTCGGTTTGAAGATGATTAAATTTTTGAAAGATCTGGATTTTATTAAAGGTATGTTAATATTAAGCTATTTGAGATATTCAAAAGCAAGATCTGTAGACAAGGCATATTAATTAGGTATTTTATATAATATGAAAAATATGATATTTATAATGTTACTATACCATGACCATAAACCAATGTATCCATGACTGTGATTGCACATAATCCAGCAAATATTAATTGAATTCATAAAATGCTATACATTATTTAATTTTTGTCAATTTTTTACTCTACCGCTAGTATGAAATGCAGTTTCACCAAAGAAAAACGGACAATCAAATCTAGAAACACTTTAAAAAAATATTTTATAATTTATAGAGGGCTAATTTTTTTATTGCTATCAATTTATATAAAAAGATACATTTTCTCGTATTTAAAACGCTGCGTAAATAGATTAAAACAGACTACACCTAAAGCCGTGTCGGTTCAAATTATGACTATCCTAAACATGTACATAATTAAATAAAGGTCAATGTATTATTCCAGATATAGTCACACTTATTGTCACTATTTGTTCTAAAAATAGAGAACAATCAAGTCTGACTATTGAAACAAAGCGATGAACTTATATTTGACCACGGAAACTTTAACAATGGTTGTAGCTTGACTACGGTTAAAACAACAAGGCCGAGTCAGTTAAATATTTGACTAAGTTTCGCTGTAGACCGTCAAATATCGAACTAATTTAATCAACGTCAATCACAGGATTCCAATCCGCATACCGGAGACGATCCAGACGAAGCCTATTTAGTAATTTGTGCCTACAATATTAGCGTATTTACTATTATTAGGAATACCGAAGGTATAACTGAGGTATTTAGGAGACTAGTTGGGGGTAGTTAATAATGACAACCAAAGTGGGAGTAGTAAATGTTTAATATAAAACAGAGTGCCTTCCGCGCTCCGGAGTTCAGTTGGTTCAGTTCAGTTTAGTTGAGTGGAATATTCTTATATTATGAGATATTCGTGGTTCGGTGTAGTGAGTGTAAATGGTAATTATAATGGTAATCAGTTCAATGGCGTTGTTCAGTTTAAAAGGGTAATGCTGGTAGATTAATTATAAAGAGAAGCCTTAAGTGAATCCTGACATGCGTGTGTATTGATAATAAGCACTGAGATGTGTAACAGTGTCGTGTAAATCAATCAATAAATTATAAATATTGTATTTGTGCCTTTTAAATATCCATCTTTCATAGTTTTGTTGATGTTGCTAACAACAAATTTGATGGATATCGGATCAAATTAGATTTAACGGGATTAAACCGGTGTGCTTCTAAAACTCAAATTTAGGAGATAATTTCACTTGATAGGTAAAATTAGTTCTTTAATACCTGTTTTTTTATCCTGGCACGGCAAAGTGACCACACTGCACCTGATGGTAAACGCAGTGCCATCCAATTAGAGTATCGAGTAGCGAGAAACAATTTATCCCCCGCTACTCAACATAATCATGCCAGCTTGCTTCTTAACACTACCCATGGGCAAAAAGGTAAAGAAGCGGTCGTGGGTCAAGTGTCGGAGTACTCAGAAGACCGCAACATAGCCAAACATCGTGCCCGTACGTGCAGTGTAATCACTTTGCTGTACCAGGATAAAGAAAATTATAGACTCTTTTACAGTTGTTCCAAAAACCACGTCTTTCCCAACTCAATTTGCACTTGATTTAAATACAACTTTGGGTATATATTGATAATTCTAAAAGCTACTGTGTCATTCAGTTGAATAATAAATGCACCTGTATAAGGTTAGTTTATTAATAGCATAGAGAGAAATAGATTATAAGCTCTGCTTGCTTCGAATGGAGACATGTTAGATACGACTTTGACCTTTTAAATGGAAAAAACTACAGACTGGCCCTTTAACATAGCTTTGACTCTCAATTTATTTATTTATTTGAACAAACTAACAACATAATGGTTTGTTATTTTAACGTTAATATAACAAATTGAAAGAAAACTTATTTTACGCATTTGAACGCGGTTTATTGATTCGCGAGTCTATTGAACGGTAGGGAGCGGCTTTGCTGTGCCCTGGTATTGCAGAAGTCTATGGGCGGCGTTGACTACTTACCATCAGGTGGCCCGTCTACTCTGCCTATCGAGGCACTAAAAAAAAGAATAACAACAAAATATTTTAATAGCCAGTACTTTTTACAGTATCATGAAAGACCTAAATAATATTACTGTATAGTACTAATTCGGTCTTTCATAATACCATAACGTACTGGCCATATCTATATTCTGAATTTAAATTCCGAAGCTTCTAGCTCTTAAGGAAGTCACTATTATATCAATTGTATAAAAACGGTATCAAACGGTATCCTTACATTTCTGCTAGCCTGGTACTCAGGAAAAATTTTACTGTTACGAAACACGTGTTCTAAATATAAAAATACTAGAATATACAAACTTGAACGAACATATTTATTTACATATCGATTTTCATGCCACCTAGAACTAACTTCACGATGTGGCTGTCGGTGTGCGCGCGCATCGTAAAAATTCACTCTCATCATTTTTCTCCATCGCGCCATAAGAAGTATAACTTCAAAAATTTTAACCAAAAAAACAATAGAGAAGATGGTTGGAAGCTAGCACAAGTCTGGGATAGATCGGACTACCACAAATAAAATTTAAAATCAACTATATATAGGATAGAACTATTGCACTATACTTTCGTGACGACATACAACTCAGTCCACCTCATGACTACGAAGGCTATAAAGCCCTCGAAACTGAGCTAATAAAAGTATTTAGTTCAAAAGTACACCGACTTCAATAAAAAACAAATTATGCGTCACTATAAAATTTGAGGGTTGCCCTTGATTTTTCTGAGATCCCATCATCAGATCCTGACTTGGTGCCAATGGGACCACCTGGGAAATATACCCTTTTAAACAAAAAAGTATTTCTTGAATCGGTCCAGGCGTCTTCGAGTAATCGGGGAACATACATTAAAAAAAGAAGATTCCGACGAATTGTAAACCTCCTCCTTTTTTTAAGTCGCTTAAAAAAGTCAAATAAGCCGGGATAAAAACCGTAGAATTAGTTTCATTTAAAAACTAACAGATAAGGCTGCACGGTGGAGAAATTTTGCGCTTTAAAAAAAAAGAAAATTCAACAAATATAGGTATTGACATAAAGCCCACGTACAATCGTTAATATGTTACGTAATATATGTGCGATAGGATGTAGTTATTACTATTTATATATTTTATACTAGCTGTTGCTCGCGGCTCCGCCCGCATGGAGGTTATTTTCTGGAACAGAAGTATACAATCCAAGGAGTTGTCTTCTGCACTGAGGCACCTGTAGCGATTGTCCAGCCTCTCAGGTGTTGTGCCTGAATCTTGAGATTGCATCTAAAGAACACCTCATAAGTTTAACCTCACTTTGCCCCTTTTAGGGATGATTTTTCAAAAACGCTGTAACACGTATTTCTCTATTTCCTACCAAAAGCTAAAAAATATGAATTTCCAGATCCCCAAGTCGAGGAATTATGGATTTCCCATACAAATTTTAAACTCCTATTTGACCCCTTTTAAGGTTGTTTTTTGAGAAAAAAGATAGCCTATGTCCTTCTCCAGTATATGTATGATCTATCTCCTTGCCAAATTTCATTACAATCTGGTTAGCAGTTTAGACGTGAAAAGTTATCAAACAGAGTTACTTTCGCATTTATAGTATTAGTATGGATGTATTTTATATGGACAAAAAATTGGCTCATTTCTCAGCTATGAAGGACATCAGACATTTGGTATTAAGTTTTATGCCTAACCATATATAAATTTAGAATTATATTTTTGCTCATCATATAATTGTACAAAAGATGTTATTGGTTGACATATAATTTTAGAACGACAAGACCAATTTGGCTATTTAATTAAATTTTCGTAATAGTCCAAATAGCTTTTTAGGAATGAAAAATTGGAAATTTCGAAATTCGAGTTTTTTTTCTATAGTCTGATAAATGTACGCACGCGAAGCTGCAATAAAAAATAAGTATAAAAATTTAAAAAAACTCAAAAAAAAAACCACTTAAGTTTTGTCTTAATTGAAAATAATCATTAAGTACGCTTGCTTCGATTCTTGTAACTCGTATAATTCCAATAAAGTACCACAAGAGGCAAACGAAGTTAATTGACCACGTAATAATTGGTTATTTGAAAAATTAACAATTGTTTTGCTCATACCGAGTGTACACTGCTAATTGCGTCAACTCAACACACAAGACCACTAACATTTGTACTCGACAGTAGAACAAAATGAGTCGGGTTTTAGAAGGTATGTAGAATGATAAAACTGATAAATTATAAACAAAAATTTGGTTGTGCCCCCACCTATTTACTACCTTTCACATTTGTTTGAATAATATAGATAAAAAAATATTACTTTTTTTGGAACGCAATTCCTAATTGTACGTAATCAGTTGTTTGCGGGCTGAGGGGCTAGACCGATAAAATATAACAATGAAAAACGATACCAAAAGCAGACATATTTTGCCGTGATTTTTGAGGCATTTCTCGATCACCTAGGAAACTAAAACTTTTTCAATCGATTCAGCTTGCCGTCAATTTTCAGAATATGCAGAAATATTTATAATTTTATTTAATCATTACTTAATACAAATGCAAAAAGATACAGCGGAAGGAACTCCGTTCCAACTGGGTGTCCATGAGACACCTCTCTCTTGTTTTTATTTTACTTTATACTAAAGTTTCTATGAATGTTTTAGTAACACCTACATTGAAATCCCGTTCGGTGTCTAGATGTGCGAACGAACAGAGAGCAGACATGGTTTACTGTTTTATCATTTGCATACTATACTTAGTCAAAATGTTTTAGTGGTATACGCTAGTGGTAGGATATTTATAACCACGCAAGTGTGTCATCGGGATCAGCCAGTGTTTTTCCCATTTTTGTCGGGGTTGTAGAGTTTCGGTACGATAATTGGCCGTGTTGTGGCCATCTGAGTACTCTGACACTAGACCCTCAACCGCTTCTTCACCTCCTTGCCCCTTGCCGTAGTGCGAAGAACCAGGCCATCATGATTGTGTCAAGTAGCGAGGTATACTTGTCTCTCCCTACTTGATACTCTAACTGGACGGCACTGCGCTTACCATCAGGTGCAGTGTGTCACTTTGCCGTGCCAGGAAAACAAATATCAGAGACAAATTCTGTACAGCACAAAGATATCAAAGAAACTATTTACATATTGTTATCATAGACTACAGCAAACATACAAAAAAGCATGCTTCCAGTAACAAATGTGAGGTATAATCATGTGGCATATACAATATTAATATGTAAAATATGCTCGGAATCACAAAGTGTTAACTCAATATTTCAGTTCGAGATTCAGCTGGAAATTCCTTCAGCGGCATAAGCTCTCAAGTACTACAAGTAGGTGGCTATACTATGAAAACTCGATAGAAATTGTAAATAATGAGTTTATATTATTTTTAATTTCCAGACAGTGGCGCTGAAATTATTGCTGCAAGGGCAATAATTTATACAAACATACATACGCGTTCACGCCTGTAATCCCCCAAGGGGTAGGCGAAGAGGCAACCAATACACCCACATTTCGCTGAGCTTATTACCGCCCCTTGATGTCATACGGGGTGAGCCTATCGCGCTACCAGGCACATTTCCATGAATCCGGGATAATAATTTCTAGATAGAAAAACCCAATATCACTTTACCCGACCCGGGATCGAACCCCAGACCTCAGCACGGCAGTCGTACTGCGTATTCATTCACACTTTTTATATTTACATGTAAAGATGGACTTAATTGAGGCCTTCTCTAACAGTCGAACCCTTAGGTGATACATAGATTGGAAAAATAATTTCACTGATATTACTTTTTTCATCCAAATTAACACATCGGCCACACAGGATAAAGAATTTCGTGAGCTATAAGCACCTAGGATATTGAAACAGCTAACTTAGATTGCCACGCAACCGTTATATTCCCAATTTTCTTCAACAAAAAATTTAAACTAAAGTTTTAGGATTCACACGAATTCGACTAACGAAGTACCAAGAGGCATCTGTTAAGTATCGGCAAAGCACCAACAGTTCTTCCTATATATTAATTATTTATTTATGCTTTATGACAGCCTTCGTGGCGCAGTAGGTGAGTAGCCGGCCGTGAAACGAGAGACAGTGGGTTCGATTCCCACATCGGGACAAATGTTAGTGTGACAGACAGATATTTGTCTCTAGTCTGGGCGTTGTGAGACCGTGCATCTCTCGTAGTCCCTGATACCCACGACACAAGACTCGTATCTTAGCGTGGGATCGGGGCTATGTGTGTGACTGTTGTATGTTATTTATTTATTGTACACCAGAATAAAAATATTAACAGTACATTGCAATAAATTTAACCTACTTACTTATTTATATTTTGCCAGTATTCCGGCTTTCTACAAAAATCAGGTCAGCGCTGGAGGTTAGAAAATGCTAAGATTTAAGAGGAAGCACCTCGGGAAAGCAAAACTAATAATAGAACCCAGCGAAGCTACCCCAATGAATTGATTTAGGGTTGCCAATGAATAACATTGACCTGGTTTATCAATATGAGAAGCCGGCCTTGAAGAACGAATGGTGATTGCGATGAACACATCCTAAATCTGCATTCACTCCTTTCATGCGCATGTGCTCATTTAGGCAATCCATCCATTTCTTTTTAGGTCTCCCACGACTCTTTCGTCCATCCACATTCATATTGACAACCAGTCTTGTCACATGCCTTTCATCCCTCCTTATCACATGCCCATGTCAAGCTAAATCAGATAATAATTCAATTAAAGATGTAAATATATATTGAGTTGAATGTAGACGTCTATATTTGAACTTAGTTAAACTAGTTCTATCAGTTTAATTTATTGTCTAGACCAAAAAGTTTATTTTTGATGTGTTGGAAAGTATTTAAGATAACCATATTTCAATAGATATGGTAGGCAGTGGCTCTGCTGTGCTCTGGCACGGTAGGCACCGACTTTGCTGTGCTCTGGCATTGCAGAAGTCTATGGGCCGCGGTGACTACTCACCATCAGGTGACCCGCCGGCTCGTCTGCCTATCCAGGCCCCAAAAAAAAAGACTTGATGGCGTGATAACTTACCAATTATAATCTAATCAAGTAGTATTTTGACTTGAAATTTTCTGAAAAATAATGCCACAATCAAGTCTTAGTAACATTTCCTTATTTTCCTTATCTTGATCTAGGAAGGTAATAAATATAATATACAAAAAAGGATAACAGTTATAGTTTTTAACGGAGACCTGAAAATTTGCATTCCATTTTTATATGCCTACCCAAGTTAGGAGAGCCTCTTAGAATCAGCCCTAAACCCTTTTGGTAGAAGAGGCCTGTGCCCAGCATATTTATTTATGAATCCCAAGGGTGTTATTTAAAAAAAGTAAAATATTTCAACATAATAAACCAGAAGACACATTATATTTTATTACTACAATTGTATATAGACACTCATTCTCTTTCAATTAACATACCACTATGTTAATAAAAGAAGTAGGCATCTGTCTTAACGGGGCAGCGTCAATAAAACAAGCCCATATTACTGTTCTAAATATACTGTGGAGTAAAACGTGGAATTTTATGGTTTTCGTCTGGCAACACGACTAGTAAGAGACTACGCGCCGTCGGAAGTGGTCGCGCTCCTTCGCCTCGTATTTCCCGCGTTTCGTTTGAAACATAACATTTACGATTATACATACAAAAGTGGCAATGTGAAGTTATGTGAGTTCAAATTCAAATGTGGAACGTGACTTGGCTGAAAAAGTGTGTTAACTGGCACAATCGTAGATTTGACATCTCATCGAAACCCTTTGGATTTTTATCTGTAGATTTGAAATTCGAATGTCTTTTGATTTTGCTTAATATACGAGACTGCATAGCGAATAATTTACGTGATAAAACCCGACAGAGAAACTATTCAGCAAATATAATTCCGGGGTAGGAATGTATCCAGATTTTCAAGGCTATACTTTTGGCGTCTATCGAAGGTCGCAACGTCTCTGGATGTTGGATATTACTTAACTGCAATGTACTTACTAGCAGGCGTAGTGTAATTATTTAGCCATGCTAGAAAAAAAAGAAAAATACGCTTTATTAAATAAATAAGTCTGAAAAAGCAGTTCCAATTCTAGTTTTCCAAGTAAAAAAAAACTTAACACAGTAATATTATTTTAAGTATTACATAATTATTTTGTGCTTATTTTATTAATAATTGATAAAACGTACGCATTTGTTGAATTGAAATACCAAATATCTAAAAAATATGTGCCTGATAATTTCCCAAAAACATTTACAAAGTAAACATAAGTTTAGGCTGTTATAAATTAAACTTTACAATAGTTATCCATTTAGGGTTCATTTTATCTGGTTAATATTTGATATCATTTTTTTTTCTGGCACGGCAAAGTGACTACACTGCACCTGATGGTAAAGGCAGTGCCGTCCAGATAGAGTATCAAGTAGCGAGAGATAGTCTATCCCTTGCTACTCAACACAATCATGCCGGCCTGCAAAACAGTTTTTTGGACTGCATTATACTTACTGATGGATAAAAATATTAAAATTTGCAAACGAAGGTAGTGATAGCCTACTTGGTTGCGGTACGGCCTGTCCAAACGAAAGTCGTATATTCGAAACACAAGTGGCATACACCTCTGACTTTTCTAAAGTTAAGTATATATTCATTGTTAATTATCGCTTGCTTTAACGGTGAATTTGAAGGTATGTGAAGTCTACCAACCCGCATTCGGCCAGCGTGGGGGACTAAAGCCTAACCCCTCTCATTGGTAGAGGAGGCCGGTTCCTTACACCTTGACTTCCTGTTTTCCACACTCATTAAATTAATGAATCATTTTGTAAGTCTACTGTTGGTTTCCCAAGTAACAAACTCGGCCTATTTAGGGAATGTTATTTTTTTAACTTGAAGCAATCCTTGGTATTTTATTAATTTTATGTAATTTTTTATGTCTCTGTAAGTATGTTCAAAAATAAATTGAATTTGAAAAATATACAAAAGAGGTAATGACAGGCATTAAATTCGAATTTCAAATCATTAGTGAATGAACATCAGCAATCATTATATGTTACTAGATGTTTCCTGCGGCTCCGCATGGATGTTATTTTTGGCAGTAAAAGTATACAATCCATGGAGGCAACTTAAGCTACTACACCTTTCTATATTTGATAATCCATAGGAAGCGTGCATTTTGCCGATAGACGATAAAAAGTAGCCTATGTAATTTTCTGATCCCTAAACTGCCACTATGCAAAAAATCATGCCGATCCCTTGCTCAGTGGAAACTAAACTATCCCATGGGAACTGTACATTTTTCCGGCATACAGTAGCCTATCTGCTATTCCGGACTAAAATCTATTTCTGTGCCAAATTTCAACCAGATCCGTCCAGCCGTTGTAGCGTGATTGAGTAACAAACATCAATCCATCCATCCATCCAAACATTCGCATTTATAATATTAGTAGGATTACCCTTAATCCTTTTAAAATCTCTAAGGTCATATAAACCTCTTCTACATTGCAATAATGTCTCAGCATTTTCGTCTCGCCCACACCGAAACTGTGCGACCTTTTTTCAAATTATCGTTCGAATATTGAATCTGCAATTCACGCAGTGATTCGTGATTTTTGGATACATGTATTAATTTTAGGTCTCGGCACACTTAGGTGATTTACTATTTCGAAAACTCAATTAACTTGTACTTAATAGAGCATTCGAATTTCAAACGACGACTATAAAGGTAAAATCTACCCTGAATGCATGTAACGTGGTGTCGTAAAGATATGATTAGCAGATTCGATTACCACAATTTTATTTTGAATTGTAAATAAATAAATAGCCCAACAGTCACACATAGTGTGGACCCCACACTAGGTTAAAGCCTTTATCGTGAGTATCAAGAACTATGAGGGACTATGGTCCCACAACACCCAGACCCGAAACAAATATCTGTCTGTCACACAAACATTTGTCTCGGTGCAAAAATCGAATCCATGGCCTCCCGTTTCACAGCCGGCTACTCGCCCGCTGCGCCATGGAGGCTGTCATGTAATTATATATCGATGATATACTGTCAAAACCACGTGGCTGCATACTAATGATGAATGAACGACAGTTGAGCTATGAATTAGTTGGTGCCATCAAGTTAACCGGATTTATGTTAAGTGTGCAGCCTTGGAGGCTTCCAGGAAGGACATTACGAACTCAACTCTCCAGCTTGACCACATCAGATATTTTTAAAGATAAAGAAACATTTTTTGTTACTATAATATAAATAATAATAATAAAATAATAATACTAGTAAACATTGTCCCACTGCTGGGCACGGGCCTCATCTACTAGTAAGAGGCGTTAGGCCTTAGTCCACCACGCTGGCCTAATGCGGGTTGGTAGACTTCACATACCTTCGAAATTCGTATAAGAATTCTCAGATATGCAGGTTTCCTCACGATGTTTTCCTTCACCGTTAAGCAAGCGATAATTAACATTTAATACACACATAACTCAAGAAAAGTCAGAGGTGTATGCCACTTAGGTTTCGAACATACGACTTTCGTTTTGACAGTCCGTACCGCAACCAACTAGGCTATCGCTGCTATTTACTATAATATATGACCATAAAAAATATTTTATTACACCCTTTCCGGGAGTTTTATCCGGCAGTGCCATTCCAGTTTTAGTGGTGATAGGTTTGACCGTAATAAAATTATTCGATCTATTGTATAGTATCAAAATATTTGCAACAGTGTGGAAGTTTGCTGGTGGTAGGATATTCGTATCCGCCCGGATAGCGACCACCGTACACAGGGCGAAAAACCCGCCATAGTGGCACACGCAAGTGTGTCGCGTTCCGGGATCAGCCAGTGTATGTCCGGTTATCGTCGGGGGGCTAGAGTTGGGGTACGATGTTTGGCCGTGCGGGTATAAGCCGGTTCACAGTCGGTTGGAGGCGTGTTGATCCGTCGGCCAGGGAGACCTGTAGAAACGGTGGTACCGCTGGCCGCCCGCGGTACAGTACAGGGGCCCAATCGTGGCTAACCACCACGAGAGGCTGCCCCACCATGCCGCGCATAATCTTGGGTGGGTCCGTCGTGCCGGTTGGTGACCGGATGTGGGGTCCCGGCGGCCTATCCCGGGAGGGTACGGGGGCCCTTCCGTCCGGCGGATCAGCTCACCTCCTCTCGGCTCTTTTAGTGGACCGGCGCTTGTTACGGCCTTCTGACTACTCTGACACTAGACCCTTGACCGCTTCTTCACCTCCTCCTCCCATAACTCCATGTCAGTGCATACAAAGAGAGCAGGTTTTACAGCGGTGCGTAACCCCACCACCGCCTTCACAATGGAGTTCGCTAACATCCGCGGACTCCATTCTAATCTTAATGCCGTCCACCACCATCTTGAGACGGCCCGGCCTGCTCTGCTCTTCTTGACGGAGACGCAGATTTGTAGTCCGACCGATACTTCATACTTGCTTTACCCCGGATACTCGCTTGAAGAAAGCTTCAGGCCGAGGGCCGGGGTATGCCTGTATGTTCGGTCGGACGTCTGCTGTCGCCGTCTGCGCTGCATGGAGGACCCCTCCTTCTCCACCCTGTGGGTACACGTCGACCTCGGCTCCCAGAGTCGGGTTTACGTGTGCCTTTACAGGTCACACGACGGGGACGTAGAGACAACTCGGCTATTTAATTATATTAGCCAGGCGACAGACGACGCGCAGGAGCAGTTTCCAACAGCGGAATTGGTAGTTCTGGGGGACTTTAACGCACACCACGAGTTGTGGTTGGGCTCCTCCAGAACTGACCATGCCGGCAGGACTGCTCATGCATTCGCTTTGACGAATGGCTTGACACAGCTGGTGGACCAGCCTACCAGGATCCCAGATGTGGCAAGTCATGCGCCCTCTCTGCTGGACCTACTGCTGACGAGTCATCCAGCCGGGTATAAAGTGACGGTTGGTGCTCCCCTGGGTACCTCCGATCACTGCCTGGTTGGGACGTCGGTTCCTTGCGCTTTGCCTCCACGTCCCGTGAAGGTCAAGCGCAGGGTCTGGCACTACTCGTCGGCAGATTGGGATGGTATGCGGGATTACTTCGCATCCATCCCTTGGCAGCAGCGCTGCTTTGATGGAAAGGATCCTTCAGCGAGTGCTGACGCCATTGCTTGCGAGATCAGAATAGGAATGGAATATTACATTCCTTCCTCTGAGATCGCAGGCAAGGGCCGAGGACGCTCCTGGTTCAATCGTGCATGCGCCGATGCTGTTGGCAAGAAACAGGCGGCGTATCGTGCTTGGATCGGGGGTCGCGCTACGAAGGATCCCAACCTCAAGTCACTCAAAGCAGCCTATAACCGTGCTGCCAAGGTCTGCAAGAGGGCGTATGTTAAAGCGGATGCCCAGCGCGTCTCCAAGATTGGATGTGCTTTGGCCGATAACCCAACAAGCAGTCGTGCTTATTGGAGCTTGGCTAAGGCCGTCCAATCTAATTTCTGTCGCCCTTCGCTGCCACCGCTGAGATATCGAAATGGAACACTAGCCCATAGCTCGCAGGAGAAGGCCGATTTACTGGCAAACCTCTTCGCGGCTAATTCGAGACTCGAGGACTGCAATGCTCATTTACCAACTACGCTGCCCGGTTGCGGTCACACAATGCCTGATATCCGTATCAGGCATTGTGATGTGCGGCGTGAGCTGCAGTCTCTCGACGTCCGGAAGGCTAGTGGTCCTGATGGTATCCCAGCGCTTGTACTTAAAAAGTGTGCAGCGGAGTTGTCTCCTGTACTGACGCGCCTATACCGATCGTCCTACCTCTCAGGTATTGTGCCTGAATCTTGGAGGGAGGCTAATGTGCAGCCGATCCCCAAAAAGGGTGATAGGTCAGACCCTAACAATTATCGCCCAATCGCCATAACCTCAGTGATGTGTAAAGTCATGGAGCGACTGATAAACAGCCAATTAGTTCGCTACCTGGAGGATCACTCGTTGATCAATGACCGCCAATACGGTTTCCGTCATAACCGATCAACGGGTGATCTTCTAGCGTTCGTATTACATCACTGGGGGGAGGCGATTGACAAGCATGGCGAGGCTCTGGCTGTGAGTCTCGACATAGCCAAGGCGTTTGATAGGGTCTGGCATCGTGGCCTTCTCTCCAAGCTCCCGGCATACGGTCTGCCCGACAACCTGTGCAAGTGGATTTCCGGCTTTCTGCATGAGCGTAGAATGCGTGTCCTCGTTGATGGACACGCTTCGCAGCTCATGTCAGTAAATGCCGGAGTACCACAAGGTTCTGTGATTTCGCCCACCTTGTTTCTTCTGCATATCAATGATATGTTGTCGCTTGGCAACATTCATTGCTATGCAGACGACAGCACGGTTCATGGGCGTTATAGCAGCAAGCCTCCTGGTTGCCGGGCGGATACTGAGAGGAGACGAGAGGATCTTGTCGTTGAGCTCAACCAGACCTTGGATCTCATCTCATCATGGGGTACCAGGAATCGGGTTGAGTTTAATGCCAAGAAAACCCAGGTGTGCGCGTTCTCGTGCAAGAAGTCTCCGTTTTCTCCAATCCCCGTTCTTCAGGGTGTTCCACTCGCAATGCGGAATGACCTTAGTGTCCTAGGTATGGATATCCGCTGCGATCTTAATCCAAGGAGTCACATCGAGGGCGTAATATCCGCCACTTCACGCAGGGTCGGAATCCTGAACAGGGTGCGGCGGTTTTTCACGCCTGGTCAGCTCTACCGCTTATATAAAGCGCAGGTGCGGCCGGGAATGGAATACTGCTCGCACCTCTGGGACGGTTCCGCAAGGTACCTTCTCGATGCCTTGGATGGGTTGCAGCGGCGGGCCATCCGCATTGTGAATGATGCAGACGTGAGTAACAGCCTGGAGCCGCTACAGCTGCGTAGGGATATTTCCTCGCTTAGCGTGTTCTACCGTCTGTATCATGGCGAATGCTCTGAAGAATTGTTTGATCTTATCCCATCCTCTCCCTTCCATACCAGAACCACGCGTACTGGCTTGCGGAGCCACAGCTTCGTGGTGTCTACTACCCCGGCCCGAACCAAGAGGTTCGCAAACTCGTATTTTTGCCGCACCATCAAGCTGTGGAACAGTTTGCCAGCTACCGTGTTCCCTCCTTCCTATGATCCTGGGTCCTTTAGGCGTAATGTGAAGAAGCTAAACAGCAGGCCGGCATGATTGTGTTGAGTAGCGGGGGATAGACTGTCTCTCGCTACTTGATACTCTATCTGGACGGCACTGCGCTTACCATCAGGTGCAGTGTGGTCACTTTGCCGCGCCAAAAAAAAAAAAAAAAAAAAAAAAAGTCAATAAAATGAAATTGTTTTTATTGACGTTCATAAACTTAAAATACTCTGAATGAACAAAACATATTTTGACTCAATGCGTAAGACAGACTATTTTAATGACAATTACATGATGACGTGGATGAATAATGACACTGGAGCTTAGTTCAGTACTATCATTAGATTTGAATAAATGGGAATTTAATAAGTTCACATAAAATAGAAAAACAAAAAATTTAATACTAATAAAAAAAACTGAAGCCCACCACCACCTCAGTGGAACTGGCCCATTCAGATTGAAGATAGTTTATTGAACTTTTTTTTAAATACAACTTTTATTATCAACAATCTATTCTCTATTGTTTGATCTAAATCTATATGCCTAATATCAAACTTTGGCCCATTTCTCAACTAATGTTAGGACCAGCCACAGCCTCCATCGACCGGAAAGGGGGGGTTAATCCAATAAAGCATAATGATAACTATCTAGCTACCGAATGGCTTTGTACGAACTGTAGTAAAGTAATTTCGTAGCGGCAGGTAGAGTAGTGCTACGAAAGTTTATTCTACGGCGCTACGGAGCTATGGTACTACGGAGCAGTGAGCCAGAAGATTAAAATCGTTGTATAATATTGCTCTATCTGTATGCTGTATAAAATATGTTGGATAATGTACGTAAAAAGTAATGTTATAATAAATAACGTTTTAAAAACAATATATACTGTTCCGTAAACATCACTGGACAATGAATGGAAAGACCTGAAAGAAACATTTGTTGATCACACAAAGATTTATCTCAGCGTGAGAATTAAACCTGCGACCACTCGTTTTGCAGGCAGCTAGCCACCCACTGTGCGATGGAGACTGTACAAAACGTTTTAAATAGTAATATACAAATATATAAATATACACTCACTCCTGTATTTCCCGAAGGTGTAGGCAGAACTGTAACAATACACCCACATTTCTTCGAGCTCATTACCGTCCCATAATATGATAGAGAAGGAGCCTATCGCCATTCTGGGCACAATTCCAGACTCCAAGCTGATACTGAGTATTTCGTGATAGAAAACCCCAATAACACTTTATTGGGGATCGAGGGACCTCAGCACACCAGTCATAACGCGTACGCAATATTCTTTTTGTTTTTTTTTTTATCCTGGCACGGTAAAGTGGGCACACTTCACCTGATGGTAAGCGCAGCGTCGTCCAATTAGGGTATCGAGTAGCGAGAGATAATCCATCCGCCGCTACTCAACATAATCACGCCGGCCTGCTTCTTCACACTATGCTATGGGCAAGAAGGTGAAGAAGATCAAAATACTCACAAGACAGCAAAACGGCCAAACATCGTCCCCAACTCTAGAGCCCCAACAAAAACCGGATGAACACTACAGATCCCAGTACGCGACACACTTGCGTGTGCCACTATGGCGGGTTTTACACCCTGTGTACGGTGCGAGCTATCCACTAGAAAAAGAATATCCTATTTACCAGCAAAATGGTAAAATATACAACTATATTTCTTCATAATTTTCCCTGGTTTAATCGGATAATACCATATTCTGATTCGCTTTAATCGGACATAAATGGATATTTAATGCACTCAAAGTAGGTTAAACGAGAATAGCGTCAGTCTCCCACAATATCAGGGACCGTGATTGAGTAACAAAGCTTGTTGTTCCGGGTAGTGGTTATAAGCTCGCTTTATACCCGGGGTGGGTAGTTCGTCAACTAACTTTGTGATGTTATGTTTATGTAATATTTTATCTTCCTTTTATTTATTCGAGTTTTTGACACCATAGCTGGATGATGAGTTATATATAACAAAAATTATGTACTACTTAACCTACTATAAAAATATATAAGTATGAATTTCGCCACACTCGGTGAAATGTGAGTGTACTGGTTACACCTCTGCCTACACCCAAGCGTCAGTGCGTATGTATATAAAAAGTGATAAACCATTTTTAATATTACTGTTATTCTGGCACGGCAAAGTGACCACACTGCACCTGATGGTAAGCGCAGTGCCGTCCAATTAGAGTAGCGAGAGACAATCTTTCCCCCCGCTATAGCCTATCGCCATACCGGGCTCAATTCCAGACTCCGGGCTGATACTGAGTATTTGTAAATAGAAAAACCCAATATCCCCTTACCCGACGCGGGGATCGAACCCGAGACCACAGCACAGCGGGTGTAACGCATGCGCAATTACAACTGCGCCACCAAGGCAGTCAATATGTATGCGTTTATGTATTATTCAATTTTTTATTCAGAATGAATTTTCCAAAAGAAAATTATATTTTAACCAAATTTATATGAGACGCCTTCGAGGTGAAATGAATACAAATAGAATCGGATTTAACGGCTATATCGCGTAACCTACATAAAAACAAACCTATGTATAACTCCGTTTAATAATTCGGATGAAAACGTAGTATTTTTGCGGCTTTGTAACGGTAGGCAGCGGCTCTGCTGTGCCCTGGCATTGCAGAAGTCTATGGGCGGCGGTGACTACTTACCATCAGGTGGCCCGTCTGCTCGTCTGCCTATCATGGCACAAAAAAACTGTTAGAACGATTATTTACATAAATAGGCATTCACGCCTGTAATCCACTATGGGGTATACAGAAGTGTAACTAGTACACCCAAATTTTTTCGATTATTTACGTCCCATGATGTGATGGAGGGCGAGCCTATCGTCACACCGAGCACAATTCCAGACTCCTGCTGGTACTGAGTATTTCCTGGTAAGTAACCCGGTATCGGCGGTTACCATCAGGTGCAGTGTGGTTACATTGCCGTGCCAGGATTAATAAAAATAATATCAGTTTTCCCGAGCCGAAATCGAATCCGATACCTCAGCACTACAGTCTAACCGCGTCGATTACAACTACGCCACCGAGGCTGTCGTGATTATACGTGCAGTGTTGTAAAAGTTCTATATTTTTCAACGTTAAAAGTTGAAAGTTCACGAGTGCTGGTATAAATCAAGTGTTTCTGAACTTTATATAACTATTTCTCATTTAAGCGACCACGTTATGATAAGAAAGAGACTGGCGTTTTGATGAATTATTTGTTTCAACTGCTTGTTGAATATATGACATAAAAATAAAATAGACAGTCATACTTAAAGCTTTGGAATTACTGTTTTTTTGAAGTTATACTTCTTTAGGCACGTTATGAAAAAATGATGAGAGTGAAGATTTTAAGATGCGCGCGTATACCGTGACACAAAAGTAACACTCTGAAGTTGCCCTAAGTACCAGGCTGGCTTGAAATATAAGGCGATTTGATACCGTTTTATTTCTAGTGACTTCTAGGTAATAAAAATGCAAGGTTTGTTTGTTCCTAGATACTTCTTGGGTACGTCATCCTACGTCACTGTCATTATTCAGTTCAAGTACCAGGCTGGCATAAAATCTAAGGAGATTTGATACCGTTTCATTTCTAGTGACTTAAATCAGAACCGAGGTGTCATGTGTTCACTTGTGACATTATAATAAGTACCTCGTTATTGTTATAAATATGATTATAAAACGATTTTCTATGTTTTTGAATAATTGTTTTTAGATTTTACCCAAATTGTGTTTACTTTTGCTGTTTAGAATATTCGATTTTATATTTATTATTCTCCATCGTTCATTAAAATATTTTATATACAAATATAGTCAATTTGACGACTCTTTTAAGTATAACTTCTCACGCGCGTACATAAGTACACGTAGCCTTTTTTTTAACAGCGTTCATTAAATAGTAACTTTTTTGGCTTATGCATATATTAGCATAAACATTAAAACTTGATAATTCACAAAGCGAAGGCGTTATTATCTTTTTTACAGGAATATAATAAAAAAAATCAGACACATTTTTTTTTTGCAAGGTTAAAAATTTGGACAAGACACTAAAAGTTGTTAGATCTACCGAAAACTAGATAGAGTTGGTAACTCTGCAGTCGGCTAATCGCCCAAAGCGCCACGGAGGCTGTCAAATATGTTTATGCTGTTCGTTATTTAATTTTATTTAATACTAGCTGTTGCTCGCGGCTCCGTCCGCGTGGAGGTCATGTTTGGGAGAAAAAGCATATTATACAAAATACGAATTTTCATGCGTTTAACTTAAAAAATGAAGGATTTTCATACAAATTTTCATCCCCTAATATGAATTTCCAGATCCCTAGGTCATGGAATTATGGATTTCCCATACAAATTTTGAACTCCTATCTGACTCCTTTCAAGGTTGTTTTTTGAGAAAAAAAATAGCCTATGTCCTTCTGAAGGATATATTCTAGCTCCTTGCCAAATTCCATCACAATCTGGTCAGCCGTTTAGACGTGAAAAGGTAACAAACAAACAGAGTTACTTTCGCATTTATAGTATTAGTATGGATATATTTAAGTTTTTCGCAGTACTTTTTGTGTTGTCAATAAAATTAATTCTAAAATGTTCTTTTTTATGAATACATCTTCTTCTTGTCGTGCCTCTCCACTACTGAAGGTTGGCAGTCAGTTTTTTGAATTTTTCTCGGTCTAGTGCAAGTCTGAATAGCTCTTCAACAGACTTGATGCCAGTCCACTCTCTGATGTTACGGAGCCAAGACATTTTTCTTCTACCGACTTTCCGTTTGCCTGCAATCTTGCCCATCATAATGGTTTGTAGTAGCCTATATTTGTCATGCCTGAGAACATGCCCCAGATATGCCACTTTCCGCTGCTTGATGGTGCGCAGTAGTTCCAAGCTCATGGACATACGTCTAAGCACTTCCGTATTGGTGACTTTATCGGTCCAACTGATGCGAAGCATGCGACGATAGGTCCACATTTCAAAGGCCTCAATCTTTCTACGGAGGTCCAACTTGATTGTCCACGCTTCGCACCCATAAAGGACTATTGGCCAAACGTAGCATTGTAAGAGCATACATACATACATATACATATACACTCACGCCTGTAATCCCCGAAGGGGTAGGCAGAGGTGTAACCAGTACACCCACTTTTCGCCGAATTTCGGTCCCATAATGTGATAGGGGGCGAGCCTATCGCTATACCGGGCACAGATTCCAGACTCCGGGCTAATACTGAGAATTTCTAGATAGAAAAACCCAATATCACTTTACCCGACCCGGGGATCGAACCCGAGACCTCAGCACAGCAGTCGTAACGCATGCGCAATTACAACTGCGCCACCGAGGCAGTCTTTTTTATGAATTTCGGTCGAATTTCGACCACGAGGTATATCACTAGTATCAATAAATAGTTTAACAGTGCCTTGTAAAAATAAAACTTTCTATAACGAATTCTAACCATATTCATGGATAATTCAGGAGCAATATTACATTTTCTCCGCAGAAAATATTAATTTCGTCACCACAGACGTATGATGAATTCCGAGTCTCTATGAAATATTTATATTGGATATTAGTAGGTATTTCATGTACCCATTTATACATGGCTTTACATTCTATTACGTGATCGCAAGGGGGATACTGATAAAAGCGCCTTGTATATTTCGACAGCCACCGTGGCGCAGTAGGCGAGTAGCCGGCTGTGAAACGAGAGGCCGTGGGTTCGATTCCCGCACCGAGACAAATATTTGTGTGACAGACAGATATTTGTTTCGGGTCTGGGTGTTGTGGGACCGTGCGTCCCTCGTAGTCACTGATACCCACAACACAAGACTCGTATCTTAGTGTGGGGTCGGGGCTATGTGTGTGACTGTTGGGTGTTATTTATTTATAGAATTGGTGATTAGTAACATATCAATAAAGTTGAAAATCCCGTAAACACCATATTATCTGAGTAATTGTAATTTGATTTTGTTATGAAATCATTGTTATGAACTTAAAAGATAAGATAAGATAATTGCAAATTCATTAGGTAGCACTGTCTTTGAGACCTGAATTTCATATTGTTTCAACGTCAATTCGTTCCACAGAGAAGGCGGTTTACGGCAGGACAACGTCTGCCCGGGACCATTAGTGGTTATTACCTAAAACCTATTATCGAAAGAATTTTATAATTCCGAACAAAACTAAGTAAAATAGACGCCATTCAAATCTGCTGGAAGGGGTTATTGTCAAATGACAGTAAAAGGATGCATGATATGACCCGTGACGTCACGGTTCTCAGTTTCAAGCAATTTTTATACTGTTTTTGCAAAAGGGTTTCAGGGAACTACCCTATTAATAATAATACGTGGACCACTGTCACTTCTCTACGTTTTATGGAAGATGATGGTGTGAATAAGCGAAGTATATAATGTATGTATGATATGTAAGGGATAGTACACATGATATATTTTAAAAGCTTTTATATAACTTGCAATGTTTGTATGTTTGTTTAAGACAAAATTTGCAGCTGAAATTCGAACCAGTTCAAGAAGCCCGAATAGGCTGAAATCCTACCCACGCATAAACCTGATGACAATGCAATATTATGGTGAGTTGGATCAGATGCTGCTACCACCTGCAAAACATCCAATTCCTCAATAATAGAATAGTAATAATAATATTTTAATAGTGGTAGAGCCACGCTATAGACATATTTGTCTACAGCATGAATGGGCTGGCTCGACCGGGGTAGTACCACTGTCTCACAGAAAACCAAGGTAAAGTGACAGTTTACTGTCGCGTTTCGTATGGTAAGTGAGATATCCGGAGGCCCAGATTCCCCCTTCTCTTCCCTTATCCCTATTCCTGTCCTTTAAGGCCGACAGCGCATACATGATACTTTCGGTATTGTGGATGTTCATGGGCGGTGGAGATCACTTAACATCAGGTGACCCACTGGCTCGTTTGTCGGACTATGCTATAAAAAAAATGAATAGAGCACAATAGCTTAGCATCCATATCGTGTTTACGGCCGTTAGATTTGCAATATCAAGGACTTTTTAGGAATTCACTACTTTAAATTACTATTTTCTTCTTTTTATAGCCTTTAAATAAAAGCTTGTTAAATAAAGATGTTAAGGCTAAACTTATTAATAGGACAAGTGCTTTTGCCTAAATTAGCAGAAATATGGTTTTATTCCTACTGGTATTTAAGAAAAATCATCGTTGCGTCATCGATGTGACAACGTTGTTACTAACTTGGTAGTCATCCTTCATCATCATCATCATCATCACATAAATTTTATTTACTTATCAAATTTTTTATTACGTGACATTGGCAAAATTGTGGAGTTGTTCCACCGCAGAGGCCATTAAAGCAAGAAGAAGAAGAAGAACATAATAGAGTCGTGAATCTGTCAGTTGTAATAGTTGCATATCCGCTTGCGATTTTAAGTATTGGTTGGTGTTATAGAGAATCGCACTCATTATTCTAAAAAAAGTCATACACACATACACTCACGCCTGTAATCCCCGGAGGGGTAGGCAGAGGCGTAACCAGTACACCCACTTTTCGCCGAATTTCGGTCCCATAATGTGATAGGGGGCGAGCCTATCGCCATACCGGGCACAGATTCCAAACTCCAGGCTAATACTGAGAATTTCTAGATAGAAAAACCCAATATCACTTTACCCGACCCGGGGATCGAACCCGAGACCTCAGCACAGCAGTCGTAACGCATGCGCAATTACAACTGCGCCACCGAGGCAGTCATATGAGTGTAAAAAAAGTCATATGAGTGTTAAAGATTAAATACTCCTTTCTATTATTCTCTTTGTCTCAATTAAATACGTACATTAATCAGTCTCATCTTTACATGAACTCGTGATAAATCATATTTGGCACCCGCAGTACGTGTCGGCCCTTCAAGGTCCATTTACTAAACGCGGCTGATGTCACCTCACTCATTAAACATTCATTGTTCGAGATTGTTCGCTTCTGACGCATAACTTAGACAATTTGACACCGACCCGGTCGGACAATGGATTAAGATATTAGCCGGCGGTAAGGGGTGGGAAATTGTTAGTAGGTACCTTGATAAAGTTGTATAAATTACTTTTTGACTATTTGAGTTTTGTTCTTTGTTGATGAATTAGACGATATTTTACTATCTATCAAAATTTTACGGCGATCGCGTATGGCGATAGGCTCGCCCTCTATCACATTATGGGACCGAAATTCGGCGAGATGTGGATGTACTGGTCACACCTCTGCCTACCCCTTCGGGGATTACAGGCGTGAGTATACGTATGTGTAAATGTACAACAAACAAACTGGATTCAGAAAAGTGTTAAGATTAGAACAAATCATATCCGATCAATGCGCTTTATTGTTATCTACAGCGGGAGAATTTTCTGTTAAATTTTACCACTTCAATGAATTCGGAATTCAATTGAATAAATGATCAAAGAGTCGAAATAGGTTAATATTTAATAAAAATTGTAAAAAAGAGAATATTAAAGATCATTTTCAAATATACATTATGTTTTTTTTTTATTTATTCTGGCACGGCATAATGACCAGACTGCACCTGATGGTAAGCGCAGTGCCGTCCAGATAGAGTATCAAGTAGCAAGAGACCTCGCTACTCAACACAATCATGCCGGCCTGCTGTTTAGCTTCTTCACACTACTTGTAAAGGACCCAGGATCATAGGAGGGAGGGAACACGGTAGCTGGCAAACTGTTCCACAGCTTGATGGTGCGGCAAAAATACGAGTTTGCGAACCTCTTGGTTCGGGCCAGGGTAGTAGACACCACGAAGCTGTGGCTCCGCAATCCAGTACGCGTGGTTCTGGTGTTATGTTTTTTTATGTAATTGTTAAATAGTACTAGGTTTTACTATCGCACTAAAAGAACCTTTTTTAAATTAGCCTAATTTACACTTAGTTATTCGTCATTACGCTACTATTGACAGCCTCCATGGTGCAGCGGGCGAGTAGCAGAGTGAAACGCTAGGCCGTGGGTTCGATTCCCGCACCGAGACAAATGTTTGTGTGACAGATATTTGTTTCTGCTTTGGGTGTTGTGCGACCGTAGTCCCTCTTAGTTCTTGATACCTACGATACAGGTTTGACCTAGCGTGGGGTCAGGACTATGTGTGTGACTATTGTGTGTATTTATTATAATAAAAACTAAAATATAAGCTTTGGTGTAAACACGAAATATCGAAATGAAACCTTATCTTTAAATCTATAACATTACTGTTTGTTTAATACAAATGGGTCATAGGGCGACGATATTAGCAGACAAAGGTCGAAAGTATAAAAAGCAAGGGCAGTGCAGCTTGATCTGTGTCTGAGAAATATTGGAAAGTATACATATATACACTCACGCCTGTAATCCCCGAAGGGGTAGGCAGAAGTGTACCAGTACACCCAATTTTCGCCGAATTTCGGTCCCATAATGTGATAGGGGGCGAGCCTATCGCCATACCGGGCACAATTCTAGACTTCGGGCTGATACTGAGTATTTCTAAATAGAAAAACCCAGTATTACTTTACCTGACCGGGGATCAAACCCGAGAACTCAGCACAGCAACTGTAACGCATGCGCAATTACAACTGCGCCACCGAGGCAGTCGATACTAAACGTAAAACATTCAAAAACTGCGAGCCAAAGCTAGTAAATAATAAATATTATCCTCGTCTTATTAACACAGATATACCAAATTAAAGTGATCAACCAATTCAATTCAGTCATCTGTGCCAATTTGGCGGAATCGATTTTGAAATGAAAATCAAACGAATGAATTTTAATGGATTTTTACGACGTGAGTATTTTTTTTTATAATATAGTCCGACAAACGAGCCAGTGGGTCACCTGATGTTAAGTGATCTCCACCGCCCATGAACATCCACAATACTGAAAGTATCATGTATGCGCTGTCGGCCTTAAAGGACAGGAATAGGGACTAGGGAAGGGAAGGTGGAATCTGGGCCTCCGGATATCTCACTTACCATACGAAACGCGACAGTAAACTGTCACTTTACGTTGGTTTTCTGTGAGACAGTGGTACTTCCCCGGTCGAGCCGGCCAATTCATGCTGTAGACAAATATGTCTTCAGCGTGGCTCTACCACTTCCTGTGTATTTTTTGTTATTGAAGCATTTGAAAAAGGATTATATAACTACGTGATACTGGGAAAAAGACGATTAAAAAGTGGCCAAGTGCGCGTCGAGAAGCGCAAAGTTAATGGATCCGTGTTCAGGATAATTCCACTAGCGCTTACTAATTAATACTACTTAAAACACTATTTTAAAGCAACCATCGTGTGACACTGATTCAAAAAATCTATTATTACTAATGTATTTATCAAGTAAGAAGTTAATTTTAAAAATGTCACGACATAATAAAAAGGAAATCATCTATGTTTTTCGAATGTACTCGCGCTGATCCTTCGGCTCGTCTGCCTGTCCAGGCAGTAAAAAACATAAAAAAAAATACACGTCGAATTGAGAACCTCCTCCTTTTTTTGAAGTCGGTTAAAGAGTATCAAGTAACAAGAGATAATCATCCCTCGCTAATCAAAACAATTATACTGATCTGCTGAGTAGCTTCTTCACACTACGCCTATTATAAACAACTAGCAGTTGCTCGCGGCTCCGCCCGCGTGGAGGTTATTTTTGTAAGAAAAGGTGTACAATCCAGAAACCTGTAAATTCATCAGTGTTTCTCTACAATATTATGCATGTTACATATAAACCATCCTCTTGAATCACTCTATCTATTAAAAAAAGCGCTTCAAAATCCGTTGCGTAGTTTTGAAGATTTAAGCATACATAGCGACGGACAGCGACAGCGACTTTGTTTTATACTATGTAAAGATATTGATAGGAAAAACGACTGAACACACATTATACTGAAGATAACTGCACGCACACTAATTCAACTGCATTCGGATAAATTATAACAATTAAGTGCAAACTAGTTAAGCTCTGATCCCATTTTGTAGACTAACTTAAGATTTGTAATGGTTGCAAACCATGGTCTAGTCTACATTGCTCATTTTATTACGTTATTGACTGAAGATATTGTTATATGATTTTACGAACTGGCGTCTGCTGTAAAATTAAGACTGATAAGACGAGTTTCTGTATAACTTGTAAGGTTGCGCGACACAAGTTTAAAACTTAGGGCGCAGCCCAATGATATACTGTAAAATTAATTGTAATGTGTTTTCGAAATAAATAAAAAAAATAATAACAAACAATCACTGGGCACAATTGTTCTGATCGGGATAAGCATGACATGACAAACAAACTCGTATGACAAAAGTTCTCCCCGCTCAGTCTACAACCTATCAATCTACCCTGCACTTATTTTCTGAGATACCTCCGACATTTTTAATAAACAGGAACTGGTATCAATATTATACATTTGATTAATATCTGGCTCTGTACGAAGAAAAAAATCCTCAACGATTAAGCACACGTGCGTTGAGTTATTATACTGGAATTCACATGAAATAGTAACTTATAACCAAATTCCAAAAAAAAGTAAATTTTACACAAAATAGACTAAAAGATTTGACCAAGATTTTATCCACAAAAAAAAAGATTAGACAAGTTTAAACAGTTGCAAAGTCGCCTTTTTAGATCTTTTGCTTTGACCTCAAATTGAACTGAAATGAAAGCAGGAGAATTATGTAGTTCTGCAAGACATATAGATACGGAACATTACGTAATACGCGGTGTTAAGATAAGCTTTGCCCTCGCATATTCATAAATAAATCATCCCACATTGGCAACGATTAAGGTGTAAGAGGGTGAGATCGAGATTCGGGCTTTTCGGGCGGGCTATCATCATTTATGACTGTATTTTAAGGTTACTTAGTTTATAGCAGCGATAGCCTAGTTGGTTGCGGTACGGACTGTCAAGACGAAAGTCGTAGGTTCGAAACCCAAGTGGCATACACCTCTGACTTTTCTAAGTTATTTGTGTATTAAAATGTTAATTATCGCTTGCTTTAACGGTGAAGGAAAACATCGTGAGGAAACCTGCATATCTGAGAGTTTATAGAAGGTATGAGAAGTCTGCCAACCCGCATTAGGCCAGCGTGGTGGACTAAGGCCTAACCCCTCTCACTAGTAGAGGAGGCCCGTGCCCAGCAGTGGGACAATGTTTAATACAGGGCTAGTATTATTAGTTTATGCGTTATGACTACTGTGCTGAGATCTCGGGTTCGACCCCCGGGTCGGGTTAAGTCACATCGGTTTTTTCTATTAAGAAATACTCAGTCTCAGCCCGAAGTCTGGAATTGTGCGCGGTATGGCGATGGGCTCGCCCCCTATCACATTATGGGACCATCATCATCATCATCATTCGCCGAAAAGTGGGTGTACTGTCACCTCTGCCTACCCCTTCCAGGATTACAGGCGTGAGTTTCTATATGTATGTATATGTACTTACTTTCGTGACGATATTAAACTCAGCCCGCTCCGTGACCATGAAGGCTGTAAAGCTTTCGAAACGTCAGGGTAAAAATTAAACCTAAGGAATCATTATGCTAGAAATTATGAAACCTTCACAATATTTATAAATAATACAAAGCCAAAGGCTTCTAGAAACAATAACTAACATTGATGGACTATTAACACGCCTTCCAGACTTCGTGATTCTTCATAATAAACAACTAATGTTGTGTTTTAGCGAAGTAAATGTACATACATAGCTTGGTGTAATTTATTGTAGTTATGATAGCCTCAAAAAGTACACCGTATTAAAAAAAACACATTATGCGTGCCTATAAAATTTTAGGTTTGCCCTCGATTTTTCTGAGATACCATCATCAGATCCTGACTTGGTGCCAATGGGACCACCTGGAAAGTATATCCTTTTAAACAAAAAAAGAATTTCTCGAATCGGTTCAGCCGTCTTCGAGTAATCGGGGAACATACATAAAAAAGATTCCGGCGAATTGAGAACCTCCTCCTTTTTTGAAGTCGGTTAATAATACTTTGATAAAATTGGCTTTGTTAGCTCCAATTGGCTTCTCAATTACACGTCACGAAAACGAATCTGTCCAATGTCTTGGTACGGACCTCCTCTACTAATGAGGGTTTAACGGGTTCGGCCGTAGTCAACCATGCCGGTCTTTTTTACTTCTAACAGTCACACACATAGTTCTGACCCCACACTAGGCACAACCTGTATCGTGGGTATCAAGAATTACGAGGACTAAGGTCCCACAACATCCAGACCCGAAACAAATATCTGTCTGTCACACAAACATTTGTCCCGGTGCGGGAATCGAACCCACGGCCTCTCGTTTCACAACCGGCAACTCGCCCACTGCGCCGCGGAGGCTGTCTTCTCACACCTTTGAAGTTCTTATAGATAAATCTTCTTATAATACTAGTGGGCCCGGCAGACTTCGCGATCGTCCTGCCCGGAAAAGCCACATTAAATCTGATATTCTAAAGATCACAATCTTTGGCATTTCTCCCACAAATCCCAGGAAATCAAATTTGGTGATATACCGACAGCAGCGCTACCTACTGGTAGCTCCAATTGTGTTTTGAAATCATCCAGGATCCCATTGAAAAATATACACACAAAATTTCATCCAAATCGGTCCAGTCGTTTAGGAGGAACTCCTCCTAAACTCAACACCTAACTAGGTGGCAAACACACGTACAGAAAACATTTATAGAGTAAGGTCTTATATTTTATTTCCTTTGTGTTTTTTTTTTATATATCATAGTCCGACAAACGAGCCAGTGGGTCACCTGATGTTAAGTGATCTCCACCGCCCATGAATATCCACAATACCGAAAGTATCACGTATGCGCTGTCGGCCTTAAAGGACAGGAATAGGGATTAGGGAAGGGAAGGGGGAATCTGGGCCTCCGGATATCTCACTTTACGTTGGTTTTCTGTGAGACAGTGGTACTACCCCGGTCGAGCCGGCCCATTCATGCTGTAGACAAATATGTCAACAGCGTGGCTCTATCACTATTTTCCCCATAAAGAGAATATACAATATGAACGAATGTAATTACTGTTAGGTTCCAGAAGTGTTAAGGAGGTTTGCTCCTTGGATACAGAAACGGATTAACTCGGAGGCAATAACCTACAGAAGCCGTGCGAATATCTTATAAAGGAAAAATAGAATGAATGCATGAAACAATAAAACCTTAGGCTCTGCAGTTACGACTCTGAATTTGTTATCTATATATAAAAATGGATCTCTATTTCCCTTGGTCATAGCATCACGCGTGAAAAGTTGGACCGATTTCGCTAATTCTTTTTTTTTTGTTATGTTTGTTATCAAGAGAAGGTTCTTATGAAAAAAACAAGAGTCATGCGAAAAATTAAAAAATTGAAGAAACTTGACGACCATATTGACTTTTCTAACACGATATTGATATGTATGAAATTTGTGTATATATTTCAATGGGTGCAACTTGTTTAGAGATGCTCGAAAATTAAACTCGCTGTGATTTGTAAATAACGTTGTTTACAAGTGAACAAAAATGGACGACAACGATTTCATTATAAATATAACAAAAAAAAACGTAGTGACGCGTAATATGATTGGCTTATTATTATTATGCCGATCCGCCAATCACGCGCAGGAGTCGTGGGTCTGGTGCTCCGCAGCTGTAGTGGTTGGCCCGTTTGAATTTCGAACGCATGTCGTCTATGGCGCCAACATAGCAGTGTAATAAGCCTGGAACCATGATTTGTGTTCCATTCTCTTTTTTATACAAAAATGAAGACAAAGGTTCTCCACCATGCAGCCTTGCCTGTCGTTAGCCTTGAACCATGTTGAACTACGTTGTATCATTGGTATTGAGCAGGGAGGCCAATCTTCTTGATAGTCTAGCCAATTTTCATTTTTAATTTGAAATTATTCGCTAATTATTTTTACAGAAAATTATTATTATTATTTATTGAAAACATATAAATAAAAGTACAAAATATGTGTATTGCATTAAAATATTAAAAATTACAACGTTGCACTTAGTATTTAATATTTGCTGTCAGTAATTTAAAAAGACATTTTGAAACACATACGGAAGTAAAGATAGTATTTTTTTTAAATATAATAGCACAAAAATGAAAAGAGAACTCGGGCACATTTATCGGGAGCCACAAATAATCCTTCAAAGAGCCGAAAGTTGCCCAGGTATAAAGTATGAAAAATATGGTGTTGCCACACTACAAAACAAATATTTTTAATCTAGTAGGGAAATAACTACTACTGATGTTCACAAAATATGCCAGAGGAATTGAAGGTGCATTGGCCACTTTTAATAAAGATATGCTTAGATAGAAACCATCAAGCTATAGAAGCATACGTGTATATTATGACTAAATTTATTCAAGTAGTAGCATTTAGTATAAATGCATAATAAGTAAAGGCCATCCTGCTGTGTTTAAACAATATTGTGTGGGAGTTTGTTGAGTGTGCAAATAACCTGTTATTTTGTTTTTTTAGTAGCCATTCTTGCTGTTTACATTACATGCGTGTTCAGCATTGAATATTAGAAATGTTTTTTTAATGGGTGTGTTTTATTCATTTTTAATGCTACCACTATAATGGTCCCTAAGACATGTTACATTATGTAGCTTATATACCTAATAAGGAAGGACAAATCGTAATAATTTTTTTCAGTTCACAAACATCACACGTAATTACAAAGTTTGAAGTTCTAGTATCTGTTAGCAACATTTTAAAATTCTTTGTCGATAATTCCTCTGTATTTTATGTCCCGCCAAAGTGACCACACTGCACCTGATGGTAAGCGCAGTGCCCGACTAGTTAGACTATCTAGTAGCGGGAGACAATCTACCCCTCGATACTCAACACAATCATGTCAGCCCGGTGTGTAACTTCTTCACACTACGCCTAAAGGACCCAGGATCATAGGAATGAGGGAACACAGTAGCTGGCAAACTGTTCCACAGCTTGATGATGCGGCAAAAATACGAATTTGTAAACCTTTTGGTTCGGGCCTAGGTAGTACCTCCTAGAGACACCTCGATGCTGTGGCTCCACAAGCCAATACGCGTGATTCTGGTGTGAAAATTTGAAATTATAATTTCATTCTTTTTTTTATCCTGGCACGGAAAAATAACCACACTGCACATGATGGAAGTGTAGCGCAGTACCGTCCAATTAGGGTATCCAGTAGCGAGAGACAATCTATCCCTCGCTACTCCACACAATCATGCCAGCCTGCTTCTTTACACTACGCCACGGGCAAGAAGGTGAAGAAGCGGTCGAGGGTCTAGTGTCAGAGTACTCAGAAGGCCGCAAAACGGCCAAACATCGTTCATATGAAATTATAAATTCCTCATGGACAACAAACGCGCATCTCAAACTAATTATTCTTTCGATTCCAATTTAATTTCCCAACAGAAAAAACAGAGAAACATATTTGAAAACTCATGTTTCCTATATATTCACACTGTCGAAAGAATTCGGATGCTTTTTGCCTGATTGCTCCCACTCTCAGTGATTTCAGACGACCGAATACGTTACTAAAGATTTTACGATCCTTTCATTTCGGTTGTTTACGACTCCACACGGCGGGTTTTATTTACTTCACTAGATAGATTGAATGCTTTATTAAATCTTTATGTAGCAATACCGTAAGCATCATTAGCCAAGATGTATTAACAATGATGTACCTTATATGACATAATATTATGTAACATCCTATTTAAATAATTGTGGAGTGGCAATTTAAAAAATTGAAATCAATCAAATAGAAATGTACAGGATTTGGAAATATTAATTGTTCACTTCTTTCCAAAGCGAGAGAAAAAATAATGATCAGAATAAGTACATACACATACATATACACTCACGCCTGTAATCCCCGAAGGGGTAGGCAGAGGTGTAACCAGTACACCCACTTTTCGCCGAATTTCGGTCCCATAATGTGATAGGGGGCGAGCCTATCACCACACCGGGCACCATTCCAGACTCCGGGTTAATACTGAGTATTTCTAGGTAGAAAAACTCAATATGACTTTACCCGACCCGGGGATCGAACCCGAGACCTCAGCACAGCAATCGTAACGCATGCGCAATTACAACTGCGCCACCGAGGCAGTCAGAATAAGTATGAATGTAAATTATTAGGACATTTACATTTGGATAAGCCAGACGTAAAGCATACACGATGATACTAAATGTTTCGATTCCAATAATAGGTATAATACATAAAAAGTACACCGACTTCAATAAAAAACAAATGATGTGTTGAGGGTTAATCTTAATTTTTCTGAGATCCCATCATCAGATCCTGACTTGGTGCCAATGAGACCACCTGGGAAGTATACCCTTTTAAACATAAAAATAATTTCTCGAATCGGTCCAGGCGTCTTCGAGTAATCGGGTAACATACATAAAAAAAAGATTCCGACGAATTGTTAACCTTCTCCTTTTTTGAAGTTGGTTAAAAATTGCCTTCATGTGCCCTGTCATTGCCTCAGGAGCAAGCTATTACGTATTCTCTTAATGTCTCCTTTGCCAAGCCTAATTTTCCGGAACTACAATAATTAAGTTCTACCCGTCATTATTTTCTCAAATATCCTCAATAAAGACGTTATATTAGCGGCTAGCCTTGGGCTGTATTATATTTATTTAAGGTAATGGACTGTTTCGCCATTAATATCGAACAGAAAGTGATAATCGATTAAATAAACTAAGTAAAAGTTTTCTTATTCATAAAAAGTACACCGACTTCAATAAAATACAAATTATGCTTCCCTATAAAATTTGAGGGTTGCCCTCGAGTTTTCATCCTCCATCATCAGATCCTGACTTAGTTCCAATGGGAACATCTGGGGAGTATACCCTTTTTAAACAAAAAAAGAATTTCTCGAATCGGTCCAAGCGTTTTCGAGTAATCGGGGAACATACATAAAAAAAAGATTCCGACGAATTGAGAACCTTCTCCTTTTTTTGAAGTCGGTTAATATATATAATAATATACTAAGATCACATTTATATGTCCCTCAAGGGTAGACAGCCTTGTTACTATGGCAATCAAACATCGTCAAGCCTACAACTAACAACATCTAACAAAACGTGTGATTTCACATTCGAAAAACTCGACTTTAATTCTATTTGTCGAATTCGGGATCGAACCCGGAACCTACCAGTTTGATAGCTTAACTGTCATGGTTATGAAGTACCAACATTCATATGGATCAGAATGCAAAACTTGCTTCGAATTCTTTGATGGCATATTCCCTCGCGTAAGAATACTTTATCAGTAGTGGTGTAATCAGGAACTTAAAATTATATGTCACTAGTGGTCCCGTACAGTTTATATTGAATCAGAAGGCCTCACCTTAAAAACAGTAAAAAAAATATTTACAGAGTTCTGTCCTCTACACAATAAAGAAGAGCACGTCTAACACTATGAAAATATTCTCCGAGAGTGAGAATCGAACCTGTAACCACCTACTGTAACGCCTATAACATTCGTGCGAGGCAACCAATAAGTTGTAATTTTTGTTTGCAATCGAATAATAAGCATACAGTAAGTGGAAATCTATAGCCTCTGCCTACGTCTATGGAGTAACCTTTACAATGAATACAAATATGCCCAGCGCGCATGCATGTCTCAATCTGTATATATAAAAGAAGAAACTGACTGACCGACTGACTGATCGATCAACGCACAGCCTAAACGGCTGGGGTTAGAGACTTGAAATTTTGACGGTAGGTATCTTTTATCACGTAGGCATCCACTAAGGAAGGGTTTTTGGAAATACCACCCCTAAGGGGGTAAAATAGGGGATGAAAGTTTGTATGAAAATCCGTCATTTTTGAAGTTAAATTCATGAAAATTAGTATTTGGCATTTTAGTTAAAAATAAAAAATATATGTTTCAGGATTTTTGGAAATTCCGCTCCTAAGGGGGTAAAATAGGGAATGAAAGTTTGTATGAAAATCCGTCATTTTTAAGTTAAACGCATGAAAATTGGTATTTTGTATTGTATACTTTTTCTCCCAAATATGACCTCCACGCGGGCGGAGCCGCGAGCAACAGCTAGTGCGATATAAAACTGAATTGCAGAATCAAAATCTCCTGTTTTCGTACTAACCCAGACCCAGAAACATGTCAACCGTACCACGTCCTTGACTCGCTGGCATTGATTCAATGTCCATAGCTTACAGTAAGGTCAGCAAAACAATTTCATTATCTCAATGCCTTTTTATTATATTTCTTGTTCTCTTATCTCTTTGTCCCGTTTAATTTTATTGAGGGAACCGAAGGGTTTTTATTGCTTGTGACCTGAATTTATTTATCAAGTTGCGTGGAAATACATTTTAGCAAAAATTTATTATCGGTTATAATTGTAGGTGTAGCGTTTTTTTGTCGGGGATCTAGAGTTAGGGTGCGATGTTTGGCCGTTTTGCGGCGTGAGTACTCTGACACTAGACCCTCGACCGCTTCTTCACCTTCTTGCCCATGTCGTAGTGTGAAGAAGCAGGCCAGGTGTTGAGTAGCGGGGGATAGATTACTTCTGGCTGCTCGATACTCTGAAATCGAAAACGGCTGGAGTTTAAGTTGGGCCCAACCACACACACACACAAAATTTCATTGAAATCAGTTGAGAGGATTCAAAGTCTATAAAGTAAATAGTTAAAATCAATTTTAGTTTTTAATTTATATAATTATATTAGCAATCAATGATCCAATGGACAAACTCGAAATTAAATATGTATATGCAGTATGTTAGCAACATCAACAAATCTATGCAAAATGGATATTTAAAAGGCACAAATACAATGTTTATAATTTATTGATTGATTTATACGACACTGTTACACATCTCAGTGCTTAATATCAACACACACGCATGTCAGGATTCACTTTGAGGCTTCTCTTTATAATTAATCTACCAGCATTACCCTTTTAAACTGAACAACGCTATTGAACTGATTACCATTATAATTACCATTTAGACTTACTACACCGAACCACGAATATACTGGCTATCGTCTCGTCTTCCACTCAACTAAACTGAACTGAACCAACTGAACTCCGGAGCGCGGAAGGCACTCTGTTTTATATTAAACATTTACTACTCCCACTTTGGTTGTCATTATTAACTACCCCCAACTAGTCTCCTAAATACCTCAGTTATACCTTCGGTATTCCTAATAATAGTAAATACGCTAATACGGCCTCTCCTGACATGTGATCGTCCCGAGCACACTTTCTTTTAACAGACAGCACCCAAAACACGTTCAACAGCTCACTCGACCTTCTTATCGATATTCACCATTCTCCATTGAGCATTCTCCTCTCTGTTTTTTTTTTTTTATTCATCTATATCTGGGAACAGATTATTCATTAGTCACGCCGGTTTTTTACACAACACTCGGCCTATCCTGCATTTGTAACTATTGTCAATTTATAGAACTCTTTTAGACTTTCCTTTGATCCTAGGAAATCCTAGAGAACCATAAATGGACTTCCTTTTTGAACTAGATGGTCACAATCCAGGAGTAAACTCACAAAAACTCGCACAATAGTCCGTTCATTCCCAATTTTTTTGCCCTAGTGCCTGTTACAGTCACTCCTTTAGACTTAGGATGACCCTGTGTCAGCTCACTTGCTTAAATCTGGGTAGAACATTTTTCATCTAGTTTTAATACTTGACCATCCAGTTAACAAAAATACAACTCAAAAGTTTAGTTTCCTGCATCTCAAGTGATTTTAAAAATCTAAAGTATATTTCACAATGTCAATGAGCTATTAAATATTACACTCGTCTTCAATATAATACCACCTTGATTCTAAAAATCAAAAATATTTTCCCACAATTAACGAGCTATTTAATATAACACTCGTTTCTATTATACTATCACCTTGTTGCCTTATCAACACAGGTTATCAAACGTAACTCTCAATGATTTTAAAAATCAAAGATATTTTCCTACAATTAACGAGCTCTATTATACTATCACCTTGTTGCCTTATCAACACAGGTTATCAAACGTAACTCTCAAATGATTTTAAAAATCTACGATATTTTTTTCTCAAAACCCACGAGCTTTTTTGATAAAATATCACCTTGCTGCCTCATCAACACATGTTATCAAACGTAACTCTCAAATGATTTTAAAAATCGTAAGATATTTTCCCAAAACTCACAAGCTATTAAATGTTACACTGGGCCTTTTTTAATATATCACCTTGCTGCCTTACCAACACAGGTTCTCAAACATAAATCTCAAATGATTTTAACAAACCTTTATTTGTCTAAAACTCAACGGGCTATTTAAATATTACACTAGTTTTTAATATACGACCACCTTGTTGCCTTTATCAACACAGGTTATGAAACAGAACTCTCGAATGATTTTTAAAAATCAAAGATTATTTTGTCCAACTTAATGAGCTATTTAATATACCTCATTTCCAATATAAATATCACATTGTTACTTTATCAACACACGTTAACAAAAACAACTCAAACAATTTTAAAAAATCAAATATACTTTGCCAAATTCAATGAGCTTTATATTGCTCATTTTTATACTATCACAACGTTACTTTATTATATTACTCTTTTTATAATATCAGAACATTACTTTATCACCACATTTTATCGAAACGAACTCAAATGATTTTAATAATCACATATTTTTGTCAAACACAATGAGCTGTTATATACTACTCACTTTAATAATATCACAATGTTACCTTACCAGAGAACAGGTCATCAAGCACAATTCTTACCAAATTATTCGTTACCTCAACCGTCAATTTTACTCCACGGTTTTATATTTTCCGTCGTAAGGTCTAATGCACTTTCACTACATTTCACGACTCTAATTTCGCGTTCTTTTTATGACAACACGTTGCTTTAGTATAACAACGTTTACAACACAATTGTAACCAATTCAATTTTATCGCGTTTACTAATATTCACACTGTGGGTGTTTTTTTTTTTTAATTACAAATCAAGAAGCCAATGATAAGACTGTGGAGCCAATACCACTTCTGATGTTAGCAACATCAACAAATCTATGCAAAATGGATATTTAAAAGGCACAAATACAATATTTATAATTTATTGATTGATTTACACGACACTGTTACACATCTCAGTGCTTATTATCAATACACACGCATGTCAGGATTCACTTTGAGGCTTCTCTTTATAATTAATCTACCAGCATTACCCTTTTAAACTGAACAACGCCATTGAACTGATTACCATCATAATTACCATTTAGACTTACTACACCGAACCACGAATATACTGGCTATCGTCTCGTCTTCCACTCAACTAAACTGAACTGAACCAACTGAACTCCGGAGCGCGGAAGGCACTCTGTTTTATATTAAACATTTACTACTCCCACTTTGGTTGTCATTATTAACTACCCCCAACTAGTCTCCTAAATACCTCAGTTATACCTTCGGTATTCCTAATAATAGTAAATACGCTAATAAGTATTTATATGTGTAGGTTATTTGTATACATTATTATTTGTTGAATTTATCGCAATTTATTTTACTTATTATATTCGCGTATACATAAGAAGCCACTACATAAAATCAGATTCGAAAATCGGTATTATTTCTCTTCAACACCGTTAATAAAACAGATATGACGAAATTTTTAAATTTCGCTCTTAACAGAGACGGTGATCAAATTTAAATTTACACCAACGAAACTGCGGGCTTCATTAGATTATAAGCCCCGGGTTTAGTTTGGATTTAGGACAAAGATGAATTGACTTTAAGTTTATACCATGTTACGGCACTGCGCTTACCATCAGGTTCAGTGGGGTCACTTTACCATGCCAGGAAAAAAATAAATAATAATATCATTTGAACATTGATAATGAGTCATTTGAACTCTCACCAATTGGTTTGCGAATTAATCGGGTTAAAGAACATCAATACCAAAGTTTAAAGTGAATTTGGCTAGAATAATTATTTTCTATAGAAACTTTGTCATCTCCTTTCCTTAGGGGCTTAAGTTCGAGAAATCCCTATACAAACAATGAGTACAATGTAAAATCAACACCTTCCTAAAGCTCCTAATTTGTTACGTTGAACAATTATGCTGGGCAAAGTTGAATCAGTCAAGACAATGCCTTTCAAATATATTAATTGAAAGAACAGATTCAATATTGTTTAGATTAGGAGATAAAATTATTTTATCATTCAAGTTTTTTGTATCAGTTTTATTTTACACATACACTCACGCCTGTAATCTCCGCAGGGTAGGGCAGATATGTAACCAGTACACCCACTTTTCGCCGAATTTCGGTCCTATAATGTACCAGAAAACCAAACAATTATACACATCGTTCTAATGACCTTCTTATACGTTTACAATAGTTGAGTACATTTAAAATTCCCTCGAACGAAATCACATAACAATATTTAATTTAAATATTAATTTCTAGCAGTTGCCCGCGAATTCGCTCGCGTGGAAACTTTGATATGTTTGTGTGATGCCCGCTCCACATTTAGTGCGCGATTCACGGCGCGATTTCTCGGCGCGAAATTACCGACGACTTCACGGCGTATTCGGCAAGAATCCACACTCGCAAAAGTTCGCAGTAATACCACAGTGAAGTTCGCAACGCTGACCTATGTGGACGTTGAAACGACTATTTAGCTGCGTCCCTTACAGATTTTTTTACTTTTGTTTTATAACTTCTGTAGCTTGAACGAATCTCTCTTCTTTTTTAAACCAGCGATTGGTATATCTATAATTACGCTGATGCGCATGCATGCATCATGAATTTTTAATGTGTTTTTGTGATCTTTTTGTTTCGGATCCCACAAAATAGGTTCCGATAGGTAATCATCGAGAATTTATATCTCCATCTCATTCGTCCATGTCACACTATTTTTTAACCGACTTCAAAAAAAGGAGGAGGTTCTCAATTCGACTGTATGTTGCTTTTTTTTTTTTTTATGTTTGTTACCTCGTTTCTCTGTACTGTGTGAACCGATTTCGACCATTCTTTCTTTGATTGAAAGCTGGTGCTTGTCATTTGGTCCCATAAAAATATGGTAAAGATCTGATGAATATCTTCGGAGCTGGAGAGGGTAACTCCTTAAAATTAAGTAGTATTCCAGTGGTTCTTTTTGCATTACGTTCATTATAAAAGTTAAGTTTCAGTGAGAGAGGGTAAAAGGGGTGGGGGTGAGGGAGGGGGGTGATAAAATTAAAATACACGTAAATTCTAATATCTTCAGCAGCTTTTAACCGATTTTATATAATTTACCACTAAAAGGCAAAAAATAAATTATTACTTTTTAAATAAAAATTAAACCGCCTTCAAAAAAACCCAGACACAACTAAAAAGCAAAAAATAATTGGTTACATTTAAATCAATTAGTTATATGCAATTTAAATCAATTATTTGGAGTCGGTGCCAGCCAAAACATGGAAAAAACAGAATAATTCAGGCATACAAAAAAATATAAAATAGATCCAGACTTGGTTTTTATAAATCTAAAAGTAAAGAAAACAACACCGGCACCGACTCCAAAAATAATTGATTTAAATTGCATATAACTAATTGATTTAAATGTAACCAATTATTTTTTGCTTTTTAGTTGTGTCTGGGTTTTTTTGAAGGCGGTTTAATTTTTATTTAAAAAGTAATAATTTATTTCGGCACTACTTACTCAGACGACGTCTCAATTAACACGGACCGCCGCGGAGCGCGAGTGTGGAGTCAAAGAGTGTTCGCGCCGCATACGCGCTTCGCGGTCCCTTTGACGCGGGACAAAAAACCGACAAAAATCGGAGAACGTACCGCGAAAGTGCGAAGAATATGCGAATCGGCTCCACATTTAGCGTTCGCGCTCTTTCGCGGCTTTCGCGCGCGGTTCGCGCACTAAATGTGGAGCGGGCTTGAGAAGTGAGAACTAACGGACTGATCAACAACGTCGTAGATTTTTAAAAATACATATATTTTTTAGAGATTATTTATCGTTACTGTGTAAATTGGTCAAGCCTTCTTGAGGAAAATGCGCTAAAACTCGATTTCACGAACTAAAACCAAACTCCTTTTAAATACACGGTTCCTGTAGGATACAATTGTTATGCTATCCCATAGGAACCGTGCATATTTCCGGGATAAAAATTAGCATATAAAATTTTCTGACCCCTAAACTGCCAATATTATGCAAAACATTCCGATCGCTTGCCCTGTGAAAAACAACATATCTATCCCACGGGAACATACATTTATCTGGGATTAAAAGTAGCTTTTGTGCTATTCCATACTATAATCTATCTCTGCGCCAAATTTCAACCAGATCCATTCCGCCGTTTTGGCGCGATTGAGTGTCAAACATCCATTCAAACATTCTCATTTCCAATATTATTACAATGCAGAACTATCTTGTCTCAGTATGTTCCCTTATCACGTGCTATTCGTTTTATAAAAGTTATACATACATACATATACACTCACGCCTGCAATCCCCGAAGGGGTAGGCAGAGGTGCAACCAGTACAGCAGCCTTTTCGCCGAATTTCGGTCCCATAATGTGATAGGGGGCGAGCCTATCGCCATACCGGGCACCATTCCAGACTCCGGGCTAATACTGAGTATTCCTAGGTAGAAAAACCCAATATCACTTTACCCGACCCGGGGATCGAACCCGAGACCTCAGCACAGCAATCGTAACGCATGCGCAATTACAACTGCGCCACCGAGGCAGTATAAAAGTTATATCTCAAGATATGGATATATTTAATTGTAACCAGCCGAAATTCATTGAAGCAGCATACAAACTTGTAGCAATAAGTTAATATTATATGTATTAGTTATGGCATAGTATTGGATTACTGTAATGGTGTTATAATTTAGCTAATGAATAAATAAATATTAAGATTATTAAACACATACAATTCATCATTATCGCTGTCGGTTTATTTTGCGCTCCGGATATCCCACGGCGATAGCTAATGTATTTCGACCTTGGTGTCTGTTGTAGGACAGATAAAATCGGCGTGCCTACAATTGTTTTCTGTTAATATTTGTGCCCATAATAGGCTATTTGACAACATTGAATATACACTGCAAATTGTGGTCATCCTATTAGACAATAGCTTAAAAAACCATATTTCACTTAATGTTAAACAATATAATGTATATTTTTTGCAAATCAAACGAAATAATATACAACATTTATTTAAAATTTTATCTGTGATGTGAACACTCTGTGATTGTTTGCAACTCTGGTGACGTCACACGCAAGTAAACATAGTTTCTTCGAGTGATTTTAGTTCGCGTTTTATGTTTTCTGGGTGATCAATTCTATTGTTGATCTATTTTTGAAGCAGTTTTATGATAATTGTTGAAAAAACAATTATCATAAAACTTAGCTTTGCTTATCATTATTAGCTTCTTTACTTGCATGTGACGTCACACGTGTCATATGATCAGCGCCATTACAGAAATAGCGTTTTTGCCGCGGTTTAGGAGATTTAAACTTTAACATTGATTTTTATTAAAAATACAGAAGAGTTCCCGGAAATATCAATATAGTGTGCTTATTATGTAATAAATAATAGTTTTAAAACATTTTCGAAAATTAGTCAAATAGCCTATTATAAAAGTGGTCTTAGTCATATATTTCTTTTTCGGAGATATTTCATGAATTGCATTTGAGTAAATTAAAAAATATTTTTACCATAAACGATATTTTAATTTAGAATTTTATTAGTCTTGATTAATGGAGATTTATTATGAAAATGAAATTTTGTGTCAATTTCATACACAAATGTTGTTTTTAGTGCCCTATAAACGATTTAAATCATTAAAAAAGCAATAATTTTATTACAAACAATATGTTAATTAAATAATTCATAACATATTATAGATTTTTTTAAAAGTAATCCATTTTTTTGTTATTTTTACAACTGTTTTTTTATCCTTGCGCGGCGAAGTGCACACACTGCACCTGATGGTAAGCGCAGTGCCGTCCAGTCAGAGTTTGATACTCGTAGCGAGACAAACTCATCAATTCGTTTAGTATAAATACTACATTACCAGGTTCTTTCAGTTAATACATATCTTGAGTTGACACAAAGAACTAAATGCGACTATTACTGTAATATTTATAAAATAATGCCGCCACTAAAGGATGGCTCATAGGATTAATTTACCATGAGCTTTATTAACCGACTTCAAAAAAGGAGGAGGTTCTCAATTCATCGGAATCTTTTTTTTATGTATGTTCCTCGATTACTCGATGACGCCTGGACCGATTCGAGAATATTTTTTTTTGTTTAAATGGGTATACTTCCTAGTTGGTCCCATTGGCACCAAGTCAGGATTTGATGATGGGATCTCAGAAAAATCAAGGGCAACCATCAAATTTTATAGTGACGCATAATTTGTTTTTTTATTGATGTCTGTTTACTTTTTATAATTACTAAATCTTTATTAACGGATGAGATAATGGTCCACTTTGCTGGTGGTAGGATAGCGACCATCGTTAATTATTATAATATTATTATTTATTTATTTACATAAGTCACTCTAGCGTTTTATTAGATGTATAAATACCAGTTACTTTAATCCAAAGGGTTTCTGATGTGAAATCAAACAGTACACAAAAAGACAGATTATTAATAGCTCCCACGAGTATGATGGCCAATTATTTTTAAATGTACATACATACATACATACATATACACTCACGCCTATAATCCCCGAAGGGGTAGGCAGAGGTGAAACCAGTACACCCACTTTTCACCGAATTTCGGTCCCATAATGTGATAGGGGGCGAGCCTATCGCCATACCGGGCACAGGTTCCAGACTCCGGGCTAATACTGAGAATTTCTAGACAGAAAAACCCAATATCACTTTACCCGACCCGGGGATCGAACCCGAGACCTCAGCACAGCTGTTGTAACGCATGCGCAATTACAACTGCGCCACCGATGCAGTCAAAATTAAAATGTCATGGCAAAATATCAAGAGTAAGTGATTCAAAACTTCAAAGTGAAGCGTACGGGTATTGGTTGGTGAAAATGGTGGATAAGGACTGTGCACACAATCGATAGATGTGCGCATCATGGCGTCGGCGAGTACTCCACGCCCTGTTCAACTGTGTTCTCATGAAGAAACTTAAATCCGCTGTCAGGAAGTGGCGGAGGATGCGCCTATTCCGCAAGAGGGATGGTGAGTTAGCTGAGTTTTACTTCAGACACTATATATAAAGTACTAGATGTTGCCCGCGGCTCCGCCCGCCTGGAGGTTATTTTTCTTCTTAAGCACATCATCAAGATACAGTCATGTATCATAAGCTCGCCGGCGGTGCATCAAACACTAGCAACACTCGCCGTTCTTACATGATATTTTTAACTTTAATGTTATGAAAATAAAAATGATTTTGGCTTGTATTTTACTCCCTACTTTTTAATATCCTTTTGATACACTAGAGATTAAGCTATTAGATCTTTCTATATTTTGCTATCTTATAGGAAGTGTACATTTTTCCGGGATAAAAAAAGTAGCTTATGGCATTTTCTGATCCTTAAACTGCCACTATGCAAAAAATCATGTAGATCCCTTGCTCTGTGAAAAACTTAAATATACCATGGGAACTATACATTTTTCCGGAGTAATAAAATAAAAATTAAACCGCCTTCAAAAAAACCCAGACACAACTAAAAAGCAAAAAATAATTGGTTACATTTAAATCAATTAGTTATATGCAATTTAAATCAATTATTTTTGGAGTCGGTGCCGGTGTTATTTTCTTTACTTTTAGATTTATAAAAACCAAGTCTGGATCTATTTTTTTGTATGCCTGATTATTCTGTTTTTTCCATGTTTTGGCTGGCACCGACTCCAAATAATTGATTTAAATTGCATATAACTAATTGATTTAAATGTAACCAATTATTTTTTGCTTTTTAGTTGTGTCTGGGTTTTTTTGAAGGCGGTTTAATTTTTATTTTAAAAGTAATAATTTATTTTTTGCTTTTTAGTGGTAAATTATATAAAATCGGTTAAAAGCTGCTGAAGATATTAGAATTTACGTGTATTTTAATTTTATCACCCCCTTCCCTCACCCCCACCCCTTTTACCCTCTCTCACTGAAACTTAACTTTTATAATGAACGTAATGCAAAAAGAACCACTGGAATACTACTTAATTTTAAGGAGTTACCCTCTCCAGCTCCGAAGATATTCATCAGATCTTCACCATATTTTTATGGGACCAAATGACAAGCACCAGCTTTCAATCAAAGAAAGAATGGTCGAAATCGGTTCACACAGTACAGAGAAACGAGGTAACAAACATAAAAAAAAAAAAAGCAACATACAGTCGAATTGAGAACCTCCTCCTTTTTTTGAAGTCGGTTAAAAAGTAGCCTATGTGCTATTCTGGACTACAATCTATCTCTTTGCCAAATTTCAACCAAATCCATCCAGCTGTTGCGTGATTGAGTAACAAACATCCATCCATCCAAACATTCGCATTTATAATATTAGTAGGTTTAAGCTAGTTCGACTGGAGTATTACCAGTCTAAAAGAAAACCGACGTGATGTTGCCGTTTATACGGTACATTGGCATCCTTGATTCTTATGGAGTGCGTTACTTAGTAGTGATCAATCGTTATCAGGTGACCCGCTTGCCCGTTTTCCAGCTTCTACAATAAATATTTTTATTTAAAAAATAGTAACGAAATTAGTCTTATAGGACAATAGATGGCGCTTCCTAAAATCGTGTTTGCGCGTAACCTCGAATTAACAATACAACAAATAAGTTAATTTAATTGTCAACAGATGGCACTGTTAAATTTCATCTTTTTTGGTAAAACCTATAAAACATTGCTTCTCTTTCGTAAACTTAAGCTTTAAAATAGTGTTTGAATCTTTAAATTTTATGAATATTTAGGGAAGTTATGGCGTACCGACAAAAAACACTTTTGAAATAATATAAAGAAAATTTACAAATATTACAATACCCATCATAACTAGCAACATATTATTTACTCTATATAAGAAATAAAAAACATAATTATTACAATGAAAAAAACAATCAATAATATTACACAAAACAATGGACCCGTCGTCTATAGAGAAGTCATTATCATGTAAATGTAGAATTTAATAAATATTTATTTAAGAGATTCTACTACATTATTGTTGTCTGCTAAGAAAATTCAACATAAAACTTCAATTACTAGACAAGTCAAATCTTTAGGTATTTTTTTATACCACGATAGTGGCAAGCAAGCTTACGGCCCGCTGATGGTAAGCAGTTACCGTAGCCTATGAGTAAAGACGCTTGCAACGCCAAGGGCACCACATGCGCATTGCCGACCCTTGACCCTACTCTAAGAGTAAAATGCAATAGTGGATTTAAAATGAAGGAAAGACGGATTCATAGAACAACTTTCGCCTATCTAAACATTGTGTCAAATCACTTTGCCTTGCAAGTGATTTGATGCGTATTTAGTTAAAGTAGTAGGTAATTTGGGCTGGGATCGAAATGTTTCTTATGTTCCAACATAGAGCTACAATATAAGTTTTACTGTGCCGCCATATTACCTTATTGCTTCCGCTTTTTGTACCCGCGCTCACTGACCTATAATTTGTATTAATTCATGTCACACAGTGTTGATCATTGGATACACGAATGGCCTGAGTTAATTAAAATAAATTCCATCAACGGCGAATTAAAACGTATAGGGGAAACACCTATGAATTATTTACGTGTGTGTGTGGGGTACGAGCATAAATTGGTATACGAAATAAATATTTTTTAATTAAAGTGTAATTACAGTGTACGCCTACTCAAATTATTATAGCAATTAAAAGTAGTAACTATATTTAGTAGGCGCTACAGATGATTAAATGAAGTATATTATGTTATTATAATTTGTATTATACAGTTATAGTTATACGTTAGTTATATAGATTAAAATTTATAAAGTCTAGTCTAATATCTATCAAAGAACCCCCTTTAAAACTTTACCTTTTAAAGGGGGAGGAACATTATTATTATGACGAATTATCATGTTATTATTGAAGTAGGTACATTCAGCCAGTATTCATGGCTCATTTACAATGCGTTAAAAGTAAAAAAAAAACATATCAAATCAACCATCATCGTATCACAAATCGATATTATGTAATAAATAAAACGAGGTTCGCTGAGAGCTTTTATTTTAACCCACATTAAGTCAGGAAACACATTTGTCATTACTTGCTGTTTTTTACACTTTTACGTCGTATTGTTTTGTTCAAATGTATGTGTTGTGGCCTAAGCGTTGGTAGTTTCCATTTTATAAATAAATAATAAAAAACTTTATTTAAAAAATATCCATACATTAAACTATAAACTAACAGACTATAATTATTTGTCTTTTAGGAACTTATTTAAGGCAGGAGTCGTCATCCAGTGGTACACCAAAATACTATAAAATAAAGATATAAAATATTATACTAATAAAGGAACGTAATACAATTTAAATATAACAAAATATCTGCTACAATTGATTCTTGCTTATGAACTTTAGAATGTTAACGGGTCACCCGTTACGGGTGTATGGGAGGGAAATAATGTCCAAGTTAAAGTATATTTAAATTCTGTTGGCAGATTCTTCAGTGACACGGCAAGTGTCCGCTGATCCTGTTCCTTCCACGTCTGGTACGCCTGCACACCACCCTAGACCGCCACCTGTTGAATTAATACAATTAGTAAGTATCATTCAATTATTCTATGCATAATAAATAAAATAAACTTATTTCAACTATTTACATTAGAAATGTAACAATATACGTAAAAACAAAAAATCCAAAACGCATTGCTTTGTAATTTGTGTCTTTCTTCATTTCCACCCATGTGGATAGATATATATATTAGCCTTCAAAATTGAGCTGTGTGAGCGGCTCATACTTAGAATAAAATATAATATATGACTAGAAATATATTTTTCCTTATTCTATTATATTCATTGAATTAAATGGATGAAAAATAGTTATCCAGGTTGCTTGGGAAATAAAAGAATATGATTAGGTATTCAAAGTAGCTACTGATTTCATTTTACTGCGCCTTTTAAAATTATTACAGCAATGTGATATGAAAGCGTCACCTAGTTAATCAATAGTGAATCATTTTTTAAATACAATTTTTATTGTATAAAACAATTAAAATGAAGAATTACCAAGTTTTAAGATATTTAAGCTATTATTAACTTGTATTGATTACAGTAAAACTAAGATTGATAAATAAATCATGTCCTAATCGACATGACCCTTTTTTTAGGAGCCAGATGAAGGTCAAAGGCTAAGAGAACAGCAACTAAGACTGTATTCCTTCTTTCAACTCAGAGTTCATCTCAAGAGAGGGCAAAATCTGGTCGCAATGGACAAAAACGGTAAGATTGAACCTACGACCACTCCCAAACACCAACTCACTTACACAAATCACAATCACATAGGCCAGGAATGGTGAACCTTTGGCACGTGTTTTTACTCTTAATTTATTTGTGTAAGGACGCGAAGTTTTGCTCATTTGGTTTTTTTTTATATAAATAAATAAGTATACTCAATAGTCCTTTTTTGTCGCGGGGAAACCCTTTTAATACTAAAATCTAGTTCTGACTCAACTCTAATATACCAAGTTTGGCTTGTAAGTATCATGAACTACGAAGCCTCGTATCGTCACTCGCCCTGGGCGGCAGTTTCAGGGGGCGCCAAAATCATAATAAATATAATAATATGCATAAAAATATAAAAACTTGCTCCACATAGCGCCTGGCATACGGAAGTCTTGGTTTACCGTCGACGGTTCTTATTGTCCCAGTCACGAAATGCCAATTATATATTTGTGAGTTTTTTTAATAATTTATCTCAAATCTGGAGAGGGGCACTATTAAGTTTCTGCCCGGTTCGAAAAAATTGCAGATTCGGGGCTAGAACTACGTGCAACTTATAGTCAGACACGAAGACTGTGTTGGTGCCGGGATCCAATGCACGGTCTCTTTTTTTTCACAGCCAAATTCTCACCCATGCCAGACTTGTCAAACTGGCTGGAAACTGATGACTCAATTTAGATTTATCATTCTTTTTGTACATAACGATGCATAAGTCACTATAAATAATATTTGTTGCCTTGCATATTCAAATTTAAATAAACTTTTACACATGCTCTTCCCTAAAAACATTTGTTTTAAAAAAGGTCTAAAGTTAAAAAAGGTTTACCATTCCTGACGTAGGCTACGCAGCACCGAATTAAGCTTCTTAATTGAGTTTTAAACTAAATTTAAAAAGACGAACAATTGTTAAGAGCATTTTGGGAAATCCCGAGAGTGCACGATTTATTCAGACTTTTATATGTTACTCTTAATGAATGTATGGACGAAACAGTCGTCGGAGACCAAAAAAGAGATGGATGGATTGCGTGAATTAGTACATGCGCATGAAAGTGAATGCAGATTTGACGGATTATAGGGCTGCGTGGAGAGTTCAAACAATTTGTGCCGACCCTACTTAGTGTGGGATAAGGGCAGGTAAAAAAAATGTTACACTCAAATTAAGTTCCAACATCAGTATGTAGCGACACAATAAATCTCGGGTAAGCAATGAAGCTCACGAATAGAACCCAGAGTACATTGCAGATCCGATAGAAATTACATAGAATTTTAATTATATTTCATTTCAGCTCTGATCATACAACGATGGAGTGGAAATTGTTTCCACTAGTTTCTTGATGAAGAATAAAACGACATTTAATATTTGAAAGATATAAAACACAAAAATTGTTTCTACCCACGTACCGTTATATATTTTGAAACCACTCAACCGGTTTGTGCAATTATGTGTATGTGTGTGGTTGGGTCCAACTTAAAAGATAGGATAGTTTCAGATAGGTGGCGCTGTTGTCGAGATGTGAATTTCTTATTTTTTTAACGAAAATTCAAGACAATGGACCACTAGTCCTAAATAAAAACGAATATGCAAAACTCCTTAGTAAATTACAAAATTATCTTAAGCATGTCACGATGATCTCCAAAACTTCTTAACCGATTTCAATTAAATTTTGAGAATGTATAACATTGGTCCCAGCTTGAAATATAGGATAGTTTTGGACCGGAAAAATTACGCTGTTATTAAGATAATTTTTAACAAAATTCGGTCTACACAGAAGAAAGCTGTGTACCAGGACAACGTCTGCCAGGAGCCACTACTTTTTTAATATAATAAACTACTAAATTTTAAGCAAAGTTTCTTAAAGTTAAGTTTTAAAATGCGTCATGGGTTTACAGAAAACGGTCATAAACACATCACTTTAATGTCCTAATAAAAAGATAATTATAATTTAAAATAACTTTCTTTCTTCGTAAAGTCCGGTACTTTTATCCTAAGGGTCAACATAAATAAACAACAAGAGTATATTCAATAACAATTGAAAGTCAACTTTATGACAATGGCCATACGGCTGATATTAGCTTAACATAAAACACGCTAAGCTGGTCAAAGTGGCGCATACTAAAATCAGCCGTATGGCAAAGGACATAACGTACAGTTTCAATTGTCTGCCCGTCTGTTATCTTTGAGTGACTACAGTAAGTTAGGAAAGGCGTACGTCTATAGTGCTGATGGACAGTGGGATCGAATACCGATGTTCAAATGTTCAGCAATTTTTTTTATCCTGGCATGGCAAAGTGATTATACTACACCTTATGGTAAGCGCAGTGCGGTCCAATTAGAGTATCGAGTAGCAAGAGACAATATATCCCCCGCTACTCAACACAATCATGCCAGCCTGCTTCTTCACACTACGCCATAGGCAAGAAGGTGAAAAAGCGGTCGAGGGTGTATTGTCAGAGTACTCAGAAGGCCGCAAAACGGCCAAACATCGTACCGCAACTCTAGACCCCCGACAAAAAAAATATTAATATTTTCTATATTAGTTTATCTTCTCAGTACACACTCACAAAACACTTTATACACCGATCACTATTTATTATTCTATTTTCTTTGCACGTTTTTCTTTTTTATTTGCAGTCGAAGTAGAGCTTTTGCTTTTAGACACAAAATAAGGTTTTATCAAAGTTTTGAAATTACTATTTTTCACTTCATAATAATACATTGAAATAATAATGAATCTACGCAAATAAATGCCTAAAATTGATATACTTATTATTAAAAAATTGTATTATCATTTCAAATTAAATTTTCGTAATATTCTTCATTCCGATCTATATTAATTTTAAATTATAATTTGAGATACATTCATTTGAATACTTGGAATTGACCTATAAAATTATATTTGATCTAATTAACTTCTTAGGTGTTCTTTTTATTTTCGCTTCTTACATCTTCTAACTGCGCCGTTTGTGGGGTCCAAAACCAGGTTTGTTATCAGGCACTAGTGATCCGTACATCAAGTTTAAGGCGGGAGGAAGGCTACTCCACAAATCCAGGATAGTTTACCGGGATCTGAACCCGGTATGGGACGAATGTTTCACGGTGCCTATAGAAGATCCGTTCCAGCCAGTGCAATTAAAGGTAAGAACATTGGTGGTCTTTGACCACAGTCATTTTTTTTCCTTCTCTTTTTTATATAAAAGACAAGGCAATGGTTCTCCACCATGCAGCCTTGTCTGTCGTTATTTTTTTCAAATCTGGGATATTGAGCACAGACATGGCTTTAGCCTTTTCAATTATCCAGAAGAATCCAGAGATGAAGAAGCCTTTCAATTTTAGCCCAGACATGGAAACAATAACTACAGACAAGGCTGATGGTGGAGAACCTTTGCCTTCTCTTTTATATAAAAAGGAGAAAATGAAACAATTTTTGTTTGTGATTTCCAAACACCATTTTAATTTATTTTGCTGTACTTTGACCGCGAGTATTACTTGTTTGACCAAGTTTATAAAGAACTTGAAAATATTTTCATACTGGCCAATACGCAACACTTATTACCTCCATTATCAAAAAGAAAAAAATACTGGGCAAAATGCTTAAATTTGATGTAGTTTATTTCTCTCTTGTTTATTTATATTCAAAATAAGCCAAAACGGTTCCTCCATCCCACGAATAAAATTGAATATTTATTTTATACGATAAACGTTACCACGTTAAGGTATTTACGCCGAGGGCCGAGGGAAGGGATGTAAATATCTTGGTTTTGGGTACCTTACATAAATTTCATTGATGTTTTATTCAAGAATGTTTCTCTGAGGACGTAATAATCTAAGTAGGCGAATATCATTAGAAATATGAAATAGTATTATTATGGAAATGTTCAAATGACATCACAAATTAGTCCGCACCCTACAAGAAAATTTTTGTAATAGAGGAAAACATCGAAAGAATCTACGAATAACATAACTTTCTGATGATATAAAACTTCTTTATTTCTTTCGTGGCCAAGATATTGATAAGATATTTTGCTATTGATTTTGGTAGGATATTCATACCCGCCGGATAGCGACCACCGTACACAGGGTGTAAAACCCGCTATAGTGGCACACACAAGTGTGTCGCGTTCCAGGATCAGCTAATGTAAATCCGGTTTTTGTCGGGGGTCTAGACTTGGGGTCCGATGTTTGGCCATTTTAAGGCCTTCTGAGTACTCTGACACTAGACCCTCGACCGCTTCTTCACCTTCTTGTTCATGGCGTAGTGTGAAGAAGTAGGCCGGCAGTATTATGTTGAGTAGATTGTCTCTCGCTACTCGATACTCTAATTGGATGGCACTGCGCTTACCATCAGGTGCAGTGTGGTCATTTTGCCGTTTCTGGATAAAAGCTGGTTAGTAAAATATAAGAATTCAAAATTATTTTCTACTAGTCAGGTATCATTAACATTTCTAGTTTCTGCAGAAGTATCCAGACGTGCAACTAATGCAATTATGTCACCAATGAGATTTCAGACTCATATGCGACCTAAGTACTTCCAAAATTCTATGAAAGCACCTCGTAATAAACAATGGCTGTCTTAATAGGGTAGTTTCCTGTGTCTAATATTGTACATTATTCGATATGCAACCTAATATAATAGGGAAAAGAAAACAACCTTTTGCGAAAACAGTATCAAAATGACATGAAAAATGAGGTCTCAATATTTATAAATATTGGTATGAGCGAAAATGGGTGCGTATAGGGAACATCTCGTTATCTCTCTCGCACAACGGCACAGTAATGGCCATTCTGAGATGTGACGTCACGGCTTATATCGTGTATCCTTTTACTGTTATTTGACAATCAGCCATTCCAGCAGATTTGAATACAGTATAATGGATTTATATTTGTTCGGATTCACAAAATTCTTTTGATAATAGGTTTTATGTGATTTATCTTGTTGACTAAAATAATAAAAAAAATGGTGTCAATTACCCTATTCATAACGGAATTAACAAAACACGCTGTTATTTTTTAAAGGCCGCAAAACGAACAATTAGTTTACCTGATCTTTAAGACCAGAAAAGATCTAAGATGAGTTGATGATCTAAAAGTGAAGGAACAAATTGCGAAACGGAGGGCTTTTAATTTGTACAGAAATTTCTCTCACCATATGAAATGCAGCGATAGTCTAGTTGGTTGCGGTACGGACTGTCAAGACGAAAGTCGTATGTTCGAAACCCAAATGGCATACACCTTTAACTTTTCTAAAGTTACGTGTTTATTAATTATCGATTGCTTTAACGGTGAAGGAAAACATCGTGAGGAAACCTAATTGAGAATTCTCATAAGCATCTCGAAGGTATGTGAAGTCTACCAACCTGCATTAGGCCAGCGTGGTGGACTAAGGCCTAACCCCTCTCATTAGTAGAGGAGGCCCGTGCCCCAGCAGTGGGAGAGTGTTTAATACAGGGCTAGTATTATTATTATATATATGAAATGCAACAGTAAGCTGCCATTCCACTCTGGTTCATGACTGCGGTTTCCATATTCAAGTGTTCACTGTCACCTTCCTTTTTGAAATTACATCCTAACAAATTTTCAGGTGTTCGACTACGACTGGGGTCTTCAGGATGACTTCATGGGCTCTTGTAACTTGGACCTAACAGCCTTGGAACTCGGGAGGACTCAGGACTTAGTCCTCTGCCTTCGGGATCCAAACAAGCCGAACCAGGATATGGGAGAAATAGTACTGAATGTTACATTGTGGCCGAAGTCGCAAGAGGATAAAGAGCAGGTAATAAACGTATTTTAATAAATGCCAATCACTAAAACAGTACTGAGATTAGCGTTAATGAAATGAGGAACGTTTCTAACCTCGCACATAGATGTATTTCAGATTTGTATAGATTTCAACCATACATTCGTATTTGCAATGCTGTGAAAGTTGATGTAGGTACCATCAAGCTGTGGAACAATTTGCTGGCCCAAGTATTCTCTCTTTCTTATGATCCTATTCTTGATATAGCGTGAAGAAGTTACTCTGCCTGCCGGATAGATAGTGGAGTAGCAGGGTTGTCTCTTGCTACTTGATACTCTACCTGGACAGCACCACGCTTATCATCAGGTGCATTGTGGTCTTTTTTTTGTGGAAAAGGGGGCCAACGGGCGGGAGGCTCACCTGATGGAAAGTGATCACCGCTGCCCATAAAAATATGCCATTTCGCTGAATGCCAGGATAAAAAAGCTGAGCATTAAAAATGTGTAAAAAGTTGTCCACGAAATGATTACTTCCTTTTAGTTTCTAGGTTTCTAGTTTAATTGTTTATAACTACTGATTCACATGACTTAATACGAAACTCCAAAGACCTTACGCTTAGATGTTCAATTGGGGTCATCCGCACGAGAGGGTATAACGTCAACGGCACATACATCTATCTATGTCATTTCACTTGGGGGAAATAAACAGATAGAGAACTTGTTAGCTATATTAGTACTAGTAAAAAATATGCTACAGACCCAAAGTGTCTTAACTCACACCTTATGTTGCTAGAATGTTCAACACTATTTTAGAACGCCTTACAAATAATATTGTCATTTGAAAGAGAAGCAGAGAGGGATTTCAATATGTCTGCAAAATATTCAATGAAAACAGATTTTTGGTGGATTTGTGAGTATTCGAAGAAGATAATCGTTATAAGAAATTAGTGGTTCCGGGCAGACGTTGACCTGCCACAAACCGCCTTCTCTATGGACCGATTTTTCGTTGAAAAAATAAGAAACGCAGATCTCGAGAATAGCGCACCTATTGGATCTAAAACTATCCTATCTTTTAAGATGGTCCCAACACCTACAAAAAATTTCATTGAAATCGGTTGAGTGGTTTCAAAGTACTACGCACATAGACAGAAACTTTTTTGTGTTTTATCTTTATAATAATTCTACTGTACGTGTATATGCCACTGAACTCCTAAACGGCTGGGCCGATTTGAATGATTTTTTTTTGAATGCGGATGGTTTAGATTCACAAATCAGCCTGGCAGATAGCGCTGCAGTCAGTGTGGCGCTGCTTTTACGGGCAGGACGACGTCTGCCGGGCCCACTAGTTGTGTTATAAGAATTCTCAGGTAGGTATGCAGGTTTCCTCACGATGTTTTCTTTCACCGTTGTAAATATGGATTTATTAATATAAGATGAAAGCAGCGTATAAAAAGATTACTCATAGTAATATGAAGTATTACTACATAAAACTATTACGACGTTAAGTTGTGCAAATCCGTGTTCTGGATAACTGTTATATAACAGTTTGTAAATACAGTTACGTACGGTTGCACCATTTCTCATGTCAAGAAACATTTAATCTGTGTTCGCTTTATTAAAGCAGAGAAAGAACTATGTAAGAGTTAATATCACATAACTTTGATTAAATAGAGAATTGAATATTGTTTAATAGCTTTTACACCGACACTGTCCGCGCTTTAAGTCTTCTGGGATAAAACGTAGTCATAGTGATTTTTTTATATTACGAGTACCTACATAATGCTTTCTTCGGGTGTCGAGGACGTTTAACACATTTCCTCAATATCGGATTAACAAATCACATTTCACACATATAGTACACAAGTGGGCCCGGCAGACGTCGTCCTGCACGTAAAAGCATCGCCACACCGACTGCAGCGCCGTCTGCTGGGCTGATTTGTGAATCTAAACCATCCAGGGCGCCACCCAAACGCATATAAGGCCTAGGCAGAATACCAGGGCCAGGCAGTATTTTACTACCTGGCAAATGCTGAGCCTATGGCCTTTTTCGTCACACTTTAGACACAGGTGTTCTAAATTTAGGAGTGGCCGATGTATTTAGGGTTTATAATTGTTTTTGTGTCTCTTATCTGTATTACTCCTCTATGTGTTATATTCTCTTGTAAATTGTATGTGTGTAAAAAGTGTGGACCAAATAAAAATTATTTTCTTTCTTTCTCACAAAAATTCATTCAAATCGGTCCAGCCGTTTAAGAGGAGTTCATTGACATACACACGTAAAGTAGAATCTAGTAGTCTATAATAATAAAGATATGTATTTATGTACATATACACTCACGCCTCTAAGTAACCAGTACACCCACTTTTCGCCGAATTTATTACGGTCCCATAATGTGACAGGGGGCGAGCCTATCGACAAACTGGGCACAATTCTAGACTCTGGGCTGATACTGAGTATTTCTAAATAGAAAAATTCAATATCACTACCCGATCCCATTGTAATCACGCATACGAAGCTGCGAGAATTAGCTAGTTTTATAATATACATACCCTAATCTTCAAAAGTGCTTTTATGTAAATGTAATAACTATTTCAAGGTTTTAAATAGATTAGTAACGTAATCTGAACATTAGATTTCTTTCAGTATATTCAATGCGATTATATGTATATTTTAATATTACTATTTGTGGAACGGTGGTCAAAATTCGACCGTAATTCGTGAAAATATAAGTTTTTTTTTTCAGAGTATAGAAAGAAAAAAAACATACTTTAGTCATCACCTCAGACCATATACACATAATAGTATCTAGTAGTACCAAAAAAAAAACAACAGGAAAATAAATAATTAAAAACACTATCAGTATAATACTACTCCTCGAACTGGAACACCTGTGTCCAAAGTATGACCAAAAGGGCCATATGCTCAGCATTTGTGAGGTAGTAAGTTACTGCCTGGCGCTAATATTCTGCCTAGGCCTTCTTCTTCTTCAGGTGCCTCTCCAATTACTGGAGGTTGGCTATCAACTCCGAATATTTATCTCTGTCCCTTGAAGGTGGAACAACTTTGCAGCACTCGTAGCTCCAGTCCACTCCTGAATATTCCTGAGCCACGACTTTTTCTTCGGCCAACACCTCGTTTCCCAGCGACTTTGCCCATCATAATAATTTGCAGTAGGTCTTACCTCTCATGTCGAAAAGATGTCCAAGGTAGCCAACCTTCCTGTAGGCCAACCCGCCTCAAAACTTCGATATTGACGACCTTTTGAGTCCAGCTTATGGATAGCCTAGGCCTTAGGAACGCATATATATAGTACCTCTATAATCATGGCAATTTTTTTTATTTGTTTCTACTACGTCAGCTGAGAGCGGCTATATGTCATTAGCCTGTGTAATGTGTTTGATATTGGCAGTATGAACGTAAACAATTAATGATTTATTATTATTATAAATATAAATATTTTTCACTCCTTCTCCATTTGACAGCTTCCGTGGCGCAGCGGGCGAGAAGCCGTGGGTTCGATTCCCGCACCGAGACAAATGTTTGTGTGAGAAACAGGTATTCGTTTCGAGCCTGGGTGTTGTGAGACCTAGTGTTTAACCTAGTGTGGGGTCAGGACTATGTGACTCCTGTTTAGGCAGGATCCACAATGGCACGCATTCGACACCGAGTAATAAAACAAGACGAGTCTCTAGAAACGCTTAACTGTCTTTTATCTCGCTACGAAATTAATCAACTAATAATAAATAAATACATCCAACAGCCAACAGCATACATAGTTATGACCCCATACTTGGCCAAACCTGTATCGTAGGTATCAACAACTACGAGGGACTACGGTCACACTAACATTTGTCACGGTGCGGAAATGGAACCTAGGGCCTCTCGTTTCACAGCCGGCTGCTGGCTCGCTGCACCACAGAGGCTGTCAAAAATAGAAATGAAGGAAGGAGTTGGAAATTTTATTGGAATTGCTAGGCTCAGTTATAAAAAAGACCCAATATTACAACTATATTCCCATGTAAAACTTAATCTATAAGGCGTCTTTTGGGTTTTTGGTCTATACAGTGCCCAATGGGTGACCTCGACAATCTCTATAAAGGTGAAGGTCACAAAACATATGTTAGCATCTATAGGTACGATTTATATAGAAACATCTTCACGGTCCAAGGAACAAAAATAGCAAAGCTTAACACAAAACGTTCCACTTACTAGTTTGATCCAGTGATGTTATTACAATACAACATCGATTTAAATCAGGTCCATTGAAATCGATTTATAATTAATCGATTCTTGAGTATTCCTGCAGTTAGTATACAGTTACGAATAAATTCATATTTATGTAACGAAAACTTCGCTATTGCCTCATTGCGTACACAGGCTGAGAAAGCGGGGAGGTCCTAGGGATAAATCACAAGTCGGGCGACCACAATATGTGTTATAATTTTAGAATTTAAAATTACCTCGATTGAACTTTGTGTCCGACATGGCGAGGGGCCAGTCATGTATCACATTATGCTTTTAGAAGCGCCGCGATTTATGGTACTAGTTACAACTCTGCTTACTCCTTAGATACCGGCGGAGATACCGACGTAAGCTTATAAATGTTTGTATGGCTAACGAAAACTTTAATTAACCTGTGTTTCTTTATTGCTATCTTTATAAGACACGAACATTTCCTGTAGGTAATTTAGATATTATCTCGTGATGGGGAAATTCATCTGTGATTTTTTACGATACCAAAATCTATTTCATGAACCTCTAGTAAGTTGTACCCATAAAAAAAAATCGCACAATAAAAATCGATTTACCCTTAATCGATTATTAACTCGTTACTTGACATACCTAATTTTTCATTTACGGTAACTAACAGGCAGCGGCGTATATTTTTTAGTTAGTCATCTGCGAAACGCCAATTGCAGTGAACGTGCGCTGTTCTAAAATAATTCTTTTATTTAACGAAGTTATCGAGTGATTAACGTTTATTTACAGTGTTAGTGTGTGCAATGTTTATCTAAAGTGTTTGTGAAGAATGCCTCGAATTTAAATGGTATTTTGCCGTTAAATTATGAGATTACCTATTGGCTACTAGTTTGTTTTCTTGGCTTTGGTAATTTGGTATCACCTCGACATCAATTTAGTTTTATTGGCAATTCGTTTGATGTCAAAACTTTGTTATTGTTTTTAGTTGGAGATCCATAATTTTTTAGATATACACTCGTTGATTGAAGTTCATTCCAGTTTTGTGGATTATGAGGTAAAAAATACTTACACTGTAAAATACCTTCATAGTCATTGCCAATCGTCCTGTTTTACCAGGACATGTCCTGGTTTTTAGAGTGTCCTGGGGTGTCCTGGATAGTTTTTAAGCAGCGTCCTGGGTTCTTAAAGCGCCCTGATAAGGTCCTGTATTTTAAAATTCGCATACTACTTTTGCAATCCTTACTTTAGGGTCTCGGCTCGCAAGTGTTAACGCTATTTTAAACCAAAGATGCGTCCTGTTTTTAAACAGAATTGTCCTGGTTTTTCTAACTTCAAATCCTAGTATTAGAAATCCGGAGATGGTAACCCTATGGTGGACTTTAACAAAATCCTAATTTCTTCACATACCTTCACAACACTATTTGTACCAATGAAAATGCTTATAGAAATAATAATATTAGCCCTGTATTAATCATTGTCCCACTGCTGGGTACGGGCCTCCTCCACTAATGAGAGGGCTTAGCCCTTAGTCCACCACGCTGGCCTAATGCGGATTGGTGAACTTCACATACCTTCGAAATTCTTATGAGAATTCTCAGGTATGCATGTTTTCCTTCACCGTTAAAGCAAGCTATAATTAACAATGAATACACACGTAACTTTAGAAAAGTCAGAGGTGTATGCGATTAGGGTTGGTCTCGAACATACGACTTTCGTCTTGACATTCCGTACCGCATCCAACTAGGCTGTCGTTGCTAATAAATGTATTACAAGATACCAGTATAAAATTTTGGGAGCGTCTCTTGAGGTTTTGTTTTTGCACTTTAGACCTTCTATATACAACCTATCCATATATGAGAGATCTCTTTACACTACGGATAGCGACCACCGTACACAGGCAAGTGTGTCGCGTTCTGGGGTCAGCCAACATCCGGTTTTTGTCGGGGATCTAGAGTTGGGGTACGATTTTTGGCCGTTTTGCGGCCTTCTGAGAACTCTGACACTAGACCCACGACCGCTTCTTCACCTTCTTGCCCATGGTGTAGTGTGAAGAAACAGGCCGGCGTGATTATGTTGAGTAGCGAGAAATAAATTGTCTCTCGCTACTTGATACTCTAATTGGACGGCACTGCACTTACCATCAGGATTCAGGTGTATTGTGGTCTGTGCCTTTCCAGGATAAAAAAATACCCCTGCGGAACACATTTGCTGATATATTGTTCTTTCCAGTGTACATCCGGTTTCTGTCGGGGGTCTAGAGTTGGGGTACGATGTTTGGCGATTTTGCGGATTTCTAAGTACTCTGACACTTGACCCTCGACCGCTTCTTCAACTTTTTGCCCATGGCGTAGTGTGAAGAAGCAAGCCGGCAAGATTGTGTTGAGTAGCGGGGATAAATAGTCTCTCGCTACTCGATACTCTATTTGAACGGCACTGCACTTACCATCAGGTGCAGTGTGGTCACTTTGATGTTCCAGGATAAAAAACAACAAGCCACTTAGATCATACCCGTTCGTTAGAACTAATTATTATCATGCATCATTCTTGTTATTAGAGTAAGGTTAATTGAATTATAATTAATGTTACTGATAGCCGTGCTAACACAGAGCGGCAAGGCAGTCGTTGTAGTGTTGTTGTTTATTCTACATACATATACACTCACACCTGTAATCCTCGAAGGGGTAGGCAGAGGTGTAACCAAGTACACCCACTTTTTTTTATTTCGGTCCCATAATGCGATAGGGGGCAAGCCTATCGCCAAACTGGACATAGATTCACGACTCCGAGCCGATACGGATAATTTCTAGATAGAAAAACCCAATATCACCTTACGCGACCCGAGGATCGAACCCTAGACCTCAGCACAGCCGTCACTGCGCCACCAAGGCAGTGGCCAGTTTTTTTATTCTGGCACAACAAAGTGCACTGCACCTGATGGTATGCGCAGTGCCGTCCAGGTAGAGTATCAAGTAGTAAGAGAACCATGGCTTGCTACTCGACACAATCATGCCGGCCTGCTGAGTTGACTCTTCACAATACGTTTATAGGACCCCAGGATTAGGAAGAAGGGAACAAGGCGGCAAACTGTTCCACAGCTTGGTGGTGGAAAGATAAGAATTTACGAACTAAGGTCATAGAAACCACGAAGCTATGAGTCTATTTCTATTTTTACAGACTTAAAAAAAGAGGTTCATTATACAGTTATTTTATTTACTTTCTTAATTTGCATATATTTCCCGTAAATTAAGAAAGGAATTATAGGCTTCTCCCTGCGCCGTGGATGAATAGGGGTGTTCGGATGGCAATGAGACGTAGGTACCGGGCTTTTTGTAAATTTAAAAGAATCGCTCTGATGAAAATTGGAAACTTTATAAGTATGCAAGGAATCGATGCAACCAGATGATACGTAATGCCAAACGCCAACACATTCATGATAATATTTCCTCTTCTTCCCCTGCTAATATTTGGAAGTTCTTTAGGACTCTAGGTATTGGCAAACAGATAAATTCACATATCCAGAGTGGCATAAGTATTGACGATATTAATAAACATTTCACAACGACTACTCCATTGAACCGTCAAATCAAATGTCGTACTCTGGATTACATAGCTGGCCTCTCTGGGCCTGATATTGATTTCTTTCATTTTTCTCCAGTGTCTTCGGATAAGATCAAAAAGATAATCCTATCCATTAAATCCAATGCTGTAGGCTGTGACAACATCAGTTGCCGTATGATCATTGAAATTCTTGACTATCTCCTCCCCGTTATTTGCCACATGGTAAATTTTTCTCTTCCATCTTGTCCTAGCCATTTTCGACCTATTTCGATTCTCCCTTTCTTATCGAAGGTGCTTGAGGCTTGTGCTCACAAACAGCTGTCGAGTTTTGTTTACCGCAATAACCTTTTAAACCCTCTTCAGTCTGGTTTTAGACCTGGTCATAGCACAGTCACCGCTCTCCTTAAAGTGACTGGCGATATAAGGGCAGGCATGGATGATACCAAAGTCACTGTGTTGGCTTTGGTTGATTTTTCTAACGCCTTCAATACCGTCAGTCACGATATCCTATTATCCACGCTTTCCCATCTAATGATCTCTTCGAAGACACTGGAATGGTTCTCAGCTTATCTTCGAGGGTGCCAGCGGTCAGTACGCCTCGACGACACTTCTTCGTGTTGGCGTGATTATGACTCTGGTGTACCTCAAGGCGGTATTTTATCTCCTTTATTATATTCTATATTTATTAATCTTATAACACAGGATCTTCATTGTGCGTATCATCTGTATGCCGATGACTTGCAGATTTATTCACAAACAAGCGTCGATTGTGTGTCCTCAGCTATAGACAGAGTAAATAGTGATCTGGAATATATAAAGAGCTGGTCTGATTCTTTTGGTCTTTCTGTGAACCCAGGCAAATGCCAAGCCATAATTGTAGGCAGCCCAAGAATGACGCGTAGACTGAACCCTATGACAATTCCATTTGTCTTTTTTGATGGCTCCGTCATACCTTGGTCTGATAGTGTAAAGGACCTTGGGTTGCATATTGACTCCAACCTGAACTGGCGTACACAATTCACTCATCTTTCTAAGAAAGCCACCGGTACCCTATGTGCTTTATATCGTCTAAAGAATTTTCTCCCTTCCAATACAAAAGCGATGCTCGTGCAAACCCTTATCATCCCTATCATTGACTATGGTGATGTGTACTATTTTGACCTGCATGCAGATCTTCTCAACAAACTTGACCGTCTTCTTAATAACTGCATTCGATTCATTTACAATCTTCGCAAGTATGATCATGTGTCTTCTTTTCGTTCCAATCTAAAGTGGTTACCTATTCGCGAGCGCCGAAATTTACGTGCACTCACTACTCTCTTCTCTATTATAGTCTTCTATAACGCCTTCCTATTAATCACCTCACTTTCAATATATCCACTCCAACCACGAGAGAAACCTACGTTCTTCAAAATAATCAACTTCTACTTTGTCCTTCTCACAGTTCTGGCTTCGTTCATTCTTCTTTTTCTGTGCAATGTGTACTTCAGTGGAATGCGCTCTCGCTCGAAATTAGAATTTCTGTAAATCGTTGTGCGTTCAGAATGAGGGTCCGACAGATGATGTTAAACCTATTGGCAGAATCATCACAACGGAAATAATTATTTAGTTTTATGTATTATTTATATTATATTTATATATACGTATTATGTTTATATGTGTAAGTTTTATTCTGTTAAAGTATATGTGTAGATATTATTATATTCTTTTAACGTAGAATTCTATTTTAGCACCTACCTTCTTGTATCTCTGCACCACCTCTGGTTGACTGGCAGAGAACGCCTCCGGCATTAAGTCCGCCTATACTTAAACGTATAAAGTGTGTTAAATAAAAATAAAAAAGTAAATTATAATTCGATTATATATTCGTATATTTTTCTTTTTGGTATATAAGTTTTGCCAGTTAGGCTATCGCAGAACATAACAAAATCCTAACTCCATATATTACGCCACGATCCTCATTATTTCTTGAGTGGTCGCTATGTATCATCCAGGTGCTATACAGACAACTCTCGGAATGTTTAATTTATTCAATCCACGTTCCCATGAATTGTATTTAATACATGTTAGTAGTATTATCATGATAGAATTAGCATTGAATGGCGAATTCTCAATTATCGTCTATTATTCACGTGTTGTATGTTTGTACGCGATTTCAAAAGGAAGGATGTTATTAATTCGACTGTACTATAATTTTTTGTACATCCACGCATAACGACGCACGCGATTTTTTTGAAGTTATACTTCTTTAGGCGCGTTATGAAAAAATTATGAAAGTGAAATTTTAAGATGCGCGTGAGACAAAAGTAACACCTCTGAAGTTTTCCTAAGTACCAGGCTAGCAGAAATGTAAAGGAGATTTGATGCCGTTTTTATACAACTGATATAATATTGACCTCCTTAAGAGCTAGAAGCTTCGGTCTGAATTATAAAATTTTAATTAATCATTTAAATCATATAAGTTACATCTCTGCTTACCACTACGGGGATTACATGCGTGAGTGTATGTAATCCCCGTATGTATATATATGTATGTATTTTGAGATTTAAATTAACGTACGTGTATGTATGTATGTATTTAGAGATTTAAATAAACGTCAATAATCCAAAACTACGCCTAAAGCTTGTAGGATATTTAATTTCTCTATATAAAGCTCGGCTGCAGTTAATTTTTGCATCTTTGAGCGCAAACAGGTTGAAAATAAACCTTGAAAGGTTATTGACTTTCGGCTTGGGTTGCATTGGTTCAGTAATTTCCGTGTTCCGTCACGTCCACGTAAATTATCATATTAGCCAACGATATTGCACTACCGGGGACGGACTAGTGAGATAATACCTTAGTTCTCTCTGGCCAAGTGTGGATTGGTTGACCGCATATACTTGCGAATCTTACTAATATTACAAATGTGAAAGCTTGGATGGATGAATGGATATGTTTGTTACTCAATCCCGCTGCAACGGCTGGACGGATCTGGTTGAAGTTTGGCACAGAGATAGATAATAGTCTGGAATAGCACATAGCCCGGAAAAATGTATGGTTCTCAAGATGTAGTTAGTTAGCGAGTATGGGTATCAACATGATTTTTTGCATAGTGATATTTTAGCGATCAGATAAATGACATAGACTTCTTTTATCCCGAAAAAAAATCACGGTTCCTATAGAATAGCAAAATATATAAAGATGTAATAGCTTAAGATGTCTCCAGGGATTGTATATCTTTTCTTCCAAAAATAACTTTCATGCGGGCGGAGCCGCGGGCACCAACTAGTATTTTATAAATTTGAATTATTTCCTTCCTAAGTTTCCTTCGCTGTTGACGCGAGCGATAGTTAACAATGACTATAGGTTAGGGTTACCAACCCCGGAATTTAAATACTAGGATTTGAAGTTAGAAAAACCAGGACAATTCGGCTCAAAAACAGGACGCATCTTTGTTTTAAAATAGCGTAAACACTTGCGGATCGAGACACCTCCCCTAAAGTAAGGATTGCAAAAGTGAAACGGTTGTAGATAAAATAAATAGTCGGTAGTTATATTTGCAAATTACACTAATACCGCGACGATGGAGCATACATACATATGCAGAAGTGTAACCAGTACACCCACTTTTCGCTGAATTTATTACGGTCCCATAATGTGATAGGGGGCGAGCCTATTGCCATAACCGGGCTCAATTCCAAACTCCGGGCTGATGCTGAGTATTTCATGATAGAAAAACCCTATATCACTTTACCTGATCCGGGGATCGACCCGAAACCTCAGCACAGCAGACGTAACGCATGCGCAATAACTGCGCCACCGAGGCAGAAAGAAGCATTTATATTAATAAATAAAAAGAGATAAGATCTGTCACAAATTTAAGTTTCTAAAAGTTACAAAAAGTTATTGTCTTCTCTTTACAGCCGACTTATAAATTCAAAATACTACAACTTCTTAACTATCCAACTTCTTGCATAAAACACTAAGCATTAAAACTTCAATTTTACCTCTGCAGTCTCCTTGCATTTTTTATTCAAATACTTTCTTCTACCTTCGAATTTCAATAAAATATTGAATAGATTTACCCTTGAGTACACGTTTCAGTGTTCAATATCACGATGGTTTTACGAGCTTATTTTTTTATTAAACGGTTTTATTTAGCTTGCCCTGGTAGTTTTTTTTGTATGGGTCAAATTAACTAGTAAACATCGCCCTTCCGGTTGACAGATTGATCTGATATTTGGTACACAACTTTAGTTCTGATGACAATACAATTTATCATTGTAAATCCAAGATGGCCGCCGCCACAAAACGACGGATTACATATTTTTTTCACAACCCCCTAAATATGTGTATTGACTTGTAGAACACTACGATAAATTTTAATCTTATATGGTCGACTAAATAATGAAAAAAACTTGAAAATAAAATTAGTAAAAAAATATTTGTTCATGTTCCCATTTCAGGTTATTCACAATTCAATTTATTTAATGCATCATATCTTTCCAAGTCCTTTGGCACTTTTATTATTCGAGGTGTGGAATCGTAAAGCTACGTTTCGTGGATTTGATAGCCTGTCAACCTGTCAATCAATTTGGAACCTTCAGTGTCTCAAAGTGAAATCATTTTTATATCACGGAAAATGTCTTAGAATTACAATTTATGTAAGGAGACGCAAACGTCCAGACGGGTCACCTGATGGAAAGTGTTTACAGATGCTCATATACATGTTGCTAAAATTAATGACGAAGTTTTCTACATAAATAGGCTTGCGTTCGACCACTATCTCGAAAAACGAAGTACGAAAAATTATTAATACTCTTCCACCAATAACTGCAAATACCTCGCAGATAATTGATTTTCATGAGTCGGGTTTAAAGTTTTATTTAACTTATCATAATATTGATCAATTATTGGATATATTACCAAACACACAAAAATCGCTTAGTTCAAACAAAGCACTAATGGACCGCACCTTTGCATGTTTCAAGGTCCATAGAAATAGAACAAACAGCATGAGTTATCTGTAACCATCGATAGACAAACACACCTATTTACATTTAGACGGGTAATTTGCAAGCAAAAAACCTACTTGCAACTTTTCTGCAACAACATTTCTACCAACATGGTCTCGTTATATAGTGCTACAGTATTTCAATTATACGATTAGGTCTTATGGATCTTCAGTTCACGCAAAATCGCAATCTTTTAAAATTACAGCCTGGCTGTGCACAATTTTGCATTCAGCATGAATAAGACGGCTTGACTGGTTTCGAAATGTCTCACAATAAAGATTCCGTCGAATTGTTAACCTCCTCCTTTTTTTGAAGTCGGTTAAAAAATAGTATCAAAAAAATGTGACTAGTATGAACATCTTGCAGTTGCGTTTCATTAAATAAGTGAGATTTTCGGAGACCCTTCACTTCCTAGTCCTTTAAAGATCTACTCTTCTATGATACTTCTGGTATTATGGGTGTTTATGAACAGTAGACATCGCTTACCATCGGGTACCTTGCTTCTTTTCCGACCACTACTATAAAAATCAAAATTAGTGTGTTTATATAAAATGCATATAGCAAATTGTCTCTGTCACTTCATACATGGAAATAAACTCATGTTGTAGATTAATTGCTCCTTAGTCAGTGTAGTAATATCGTGAACTTCAATGTTTGTAGAATTGTACAAGATTTCGTTTTTTTTATCCTTGCACAGCAAAGTGACCGCACTTCACCTGATGGTAAGCGCAGTACGGTCCAATTAGAGTATCGAGTAGCGAGAGACGATCTATCCCCCGCTACTCAACACAATCATGCCGGCCTGCTCCTTCACACTACGCCATGGGCAAAAAGGTAAAGAAGCGGTCGAGGGTCTATTGTCAGAGTACTCAGAAGGCCGCAAAATGGCCAAACATTGTACCCCAACTCTAGACACCCAAAAATCCGGATGTACACTGGCTGATCCCGGAACGCGACACACTTGCGTGTGCCACTATGGCGGGTTTTTCACCCTGTGTACGGTGGTCGCTATCCGGGCGGATATGAATATCCTACCACCAGCATCGTTTGCATGTTTAATGAGATTATCACATGGTGAAAGGGATAAACTTGGTGGATTGACTTGTTTACACCCAATGTATGTTTATATGCAGAACGGAATAGCGAACCAATTGGATGAAGTCCAATTTTATTAGGTGCGTTTGAATGTCTCGTTTTAAATGTTACTTACGCATTGTTATTATTTTTTTTTTCATTGCTCGACGCTTTTTTACTTTCTTTCGCCGAATCTTCACACAATTCTTCATTACGTTATTGTGTGAAAGAAAGTTTATGATTTACTTCAAATGTAAATGCTCTGACTTCCTCGGTAGCGCAGTTGTAATTTCGCACGCGTTACGACTGAAATTCTCAGTACCAGCACGGAGTCTGACGATAACCCCCTCTGCATAGCATTCCCTTCTGCATGCGATAGGCACCAACATTCTGGGACTGTAATGAATTCGTCGAAAACTGGGTGTACTTGTTACACCTCTGCCTACCCCTTCGGGGATTACAGGCTTGAGTGTATATATATGCATACGTAGATCATTATTAACTTGTCTGGGTGCTGCTTTTTACGACCATGTAGTGATAATGAGTCACGCAATGACACTAAACGCGGTCATGGATGGCGTCAAAAGATAACCATTTAAAATAATTGTACTGAATTGATATAATAATAATCTATTTTTGGATTTTTTAATCCTACTAATGATGTAAATGAAAGTTTGTATGTTTGTTACTAAATCATGCTGAAGTTATTTGAATGAAAATTGGCACACATAGTTTATTATCTGCATTAACACATAGGATATGTTTTATCCCAGAAAAATATTAGATTCTTTATGAATTTACTACTGGACAGATATAGAAAAATATAATAGCTTAAGATGCCTTTATGGATTGTCCTAAACTAACTTCCAGACGTGGGCCGCGGGCCTAATCTGGTAGTAATATAAATATAAAAAAATAATTTGACAAAGTCTTCCTAATGAATTCTATATGGAAACTTAAATTGTGACGTCATTTAAATTGTCACATACTTTTGTAAGGAAAGTCATCTGCTTCCAAATTAGTTATGCGATTAATCATATAAGGGACAAACTATGTCGTCACAGGTGCAGTATTTTCACATAAATATAATAGATACCTGGGGATTTTTACAAATGTTACTGATAAGAGATCAATACACCGAGAAAGCCGAGAACAACTATCAAAGCCAAGAAACCGAAGTCAATAGTTATTAATAGCAACGTGATTACAGACTGATTCCAGTAATTATTCAGTCAACTCATCGTTTTAATCTTAAATAAACTATAGTTTATATACATGTAAGCAGGAATTTACCGAACGATTAAATTGAAGGAATAATATAATTTCCTGTTCGAACAAAATCGATTTACAACCTGTTACTAAAAATTGACGTATGTGTCGATTCTAAATCGTCAGTTGATGGGTTTTATCAACTCATTGTTTATCTTCCTGTAATGATGTTTCTGTGAAATATAATTTTGGTAGCAGATTTTCCGGCGAACATGTTACAATTTATTTATATTAAAAACTAAACTGTTCTGCTTTACCTCCTATGTTAGTTTTTAGGGAAATGAAAACTTGTTCAGTATACATTTTGGTGCAAATACAGAAAGACGTGTGTTTAAAAATATCTGAAATAGTGTTGAAAATTATTTAAGTGATACAATCGCGTGTAACAATGTCAGACAGAGAAAACAAAATGGATAAGCTAAAGAATCGTTGGATTAAAATCCAGGGCAAGATCTCAGACCGAATGGATGACATCCACGATCAAATGCAAAATAAGATCGAACGATCGAAAATATCTCGTTTCATATCACATCTGTCGTCAGAAGAAAGAAGTTCCTTTGAGGATAACTCCGTTGAAGAGAATGATAACAAAGCTTCTAATGAATCAACAAATAATATTCCTGCAATATTCAGGAATAGAATACCGTCAGTAGTCATCGATGAGCCGATTGATATCCATCAAGATCCTAAAGATGTATGTAATGATTTCATTCATATTGAACGAGACAACATTTGGTACAAACGAAGGAGTCTCTCAGCAACTAACCTCGCCTACGACAACGACACTAGTTGCTACAGCTCCAGTGATTCGTGCTTTTCTTGTTTATCTTCCAGTGATGAAAGGTATAATTTGTTTTTCGTTGATATCTGTTCTTTCTTAGGCTTACAAATTTAAATCCTCTTAAATTTGTAATCAACGAAAATGAATACCTACATATTTATTATGACGTTCTATATATTATCGTATGAATTTCTCTTGTCACATAATTTGTTGTAGTTAATAATATCTTTAAAAAATATTATGCTCAAATTAAATCTTCTAGTTTTTGAATGACCTTTCACATTTCCACAATTTCTTCAACAATACAGACAACCAGAAATACGACCAAGGGCTGGTAGTCTTCCGCCTGGCACGCGGCTGGACCTTCCCTCTGCTATCAACACCTGTTCTGAACTTATTGAGAAAATCGGCAACCACTTCCCCTTATTGAAAGACAAAAGAGAGAGGATCCACAGGGTACTGAGCCTATATATTTTGGTGGTGGATTAACAGCATGATGTGTTTGCTTTAACGTTGATGTTGTCCAAGAGATTAGAGGTGATGTAATCTACATATTGTGTGTGATGTGCAAAGCCTTGGATGTTATGATGTACTCTGTTTTTATAGGTGCTACAAAAATAGAATATACCATCGAAGTTGCCGTGTCAATGATCTTCATCACCTATAAACTTTCTTACCAAATCATGGGTATGTTGCCGATCTTAAAGCCTACAGCCTCCTTTTGACAGGTTCCGTAGCGCAGTCGGCGAATAGCCGGCTGTGAGTCGAGAAGCCGTGGGTTCGATTCCCACACCTGGACAAATGTTTGACAGACAGATATTTGTATCCGGGGTCTGGGTGTTGTGAGACCGAAAGTCTCTCGTAGTCCCTAATGCCCAAGACACAAGACTGGTATATTAATGTGGGATCAGGGCTATGTGTGTGACTGTTGTGTTAGGTGTTAGTTAATTATTTAAAGCAGGATTGCATTATTTTGACAGGTTCCATCAGCTGTTTATTAGGTGCCTATTATTGAACTAGAGAACGGATACCTATTTATTTCCCGAGGTTTCAACCGAGTTGCATCAATCGTTTGACTGATGAGAATTTAACGCGTCCGCGACTTCGTAAGGTTTCGGCAACTACCATTCGTATTATTTTTATCAAAGTTCATGACTATCGGTACTTATTGTTATTTTATAAAGTACGTTAGGCACGACAAAGTAATAGGTAGGTATTCAGTGGTTATAGTATGACTAGCTGTTGCTCACGGCTCCGCCCGCGTGGAGGTCATGTTTGGGAGAAAAATTATACAATACGTAATACCAATTTTCATGCGTTTAACTTCAACGTTTCATATTTTCATACAAACTTTTATCCCCTATTTTACCCCCTTAGGGGTGGAATTCCCAAAAATCCTGAAATATATATATATTTTTTTATTTTTAACTAAAAGGCCAAATACTAATTTACATGCGTTTAACTTCAATAATTACGGATTTTCATACAAACTTTCATCCTCTATTTTATTTTACCCCTTTAGGGGAGAAATTTCCAAAAATCCTTCCTTAGTGGATGCCTACGTCATAAAAGGTATCTACTGTCAAAATTTCAAGTCTCTAACCCCAGCCCTTTTGGCTGTGCGTTGATCAATCAGTCAGTCAGTTTCTTCTTTTATATATACAGATAAAGATAATACTAGTAAAAAAATTTGTAAGTATTAGGTACGTCTGTTACTCTGAGATAGACTAAAACGATCGAGCACATTCAACATGGAACTTTACCTGTATGAGTTTAAAATCTGATAAATTTCAACCTTTTTAATTAATAATAAATAAAACAACAGTCACACAGACATTTGTCTCGGTGCGGGAATGGAACCCACGGCCTCTCGTTTCACAGCCGGCTACTCGCCCACTGCGCCACGGAGGCCGGCCGGCAAATGGCGGCTCTATATTATATTGCTTCTACTTTATTACTGTTGTTCTGTCTGTCTAGTAGTGTCTAACCGTGTATATATACATATGAGTCATATAGAATCAAAAACGCAAAGTAGTTTTTGGCCAAATATTAAAAATATATATGGCAATATACAAAACTCAAATCTAGACTGTCTATTGGAACGTTTTATAGTCAAAGACGGCCACAAACCCTTCCAAAACCCGGAACAAAAGTTGTTCAGAATCAAAGTTGACAATCTTCCAAACCTCAATTCTTCAACCAATCAGGAGCGACTGTCAAGTCAACACCCCTATTCGTCACGAAGTCAGTGACAATAAAATGGCAAACTAGCCAGAAGTATAGTAAGTATCTTACCCGTAGTTGGAATCTTTGACGGCAATTTTGTAAAACTCAAAACCAAAGTCGGCAATCTAGGAAATTAAATTAGATTTTCCACCAAGTTAAGTTAAGGTTATATTTGTTTAAATCTTATTGTCATTGCTTAATTTAAAAACCTCCACAAATTAAAGTAAAATATTCCCCATAAAAGTAATTGTTTTTTAATTCATCAAAACACACGAGTACTCATCGCACATAAGACATTGGCAGAATTGTCGACTTCGGCACCATTTGCCATTCATCAAAAATTGAATTGTAATTGTTTTGTTTTTTAAATTGCCAAAATATAAGTCTGCCCTACTTTGCCGGTTTTAATTCTATAGTCTATACGACTCATATAATGAAGGTATATATACTGCACAATTCTATTGTAAATCATTGGATTAGACGTAAAGCAGGTGCCGCATATTTTTGTCGAACAAGTATTCTAATGTTAGGTTCCTTACAAATTTATGAGGGTTTATGAATAAATTTATGGAAATTATTAGGTGTAACACCTTTCATTTTGTATGAAATATTGTTCTCATTTCTGTAGAATCATAATAGGGTATGGTTTCGTATAAATTGGTTATGGTCTATTACGTAAACAATAAATCTGATTACATAGAAATTGCCTTGCAGACATTTTCTTTTCGTTAAGTTGTAAGATATTCTATACTTCCTCGGTAGCGCAGTTGTAATTGCGTACGCGGTACGACTGCTGTGCCGAGGTCTCGGGTTCGATCCTCGGGTCGGGTAAAGTGATATTGGGTTTTTCTATTTAGAAATACTCAGTATCAGCCCGGAGTTTCGAATTATACCCGGTATGGCGATAGGCTCGCCCCCTATCACATGATGGGATGAAAGAATGTGGCCTTACATCTCTGCCTACCTCATTGAGGACTACAGGCGTTAGTACGTATGTATGAATGTATATTTTAGAAACTTTTAGAACATAAACTTTTGACAATATCCGTGGGGCAGCGGGCGAGAAGCCGGCTGTGAAACGGGAGTTAATCTTTGAGTAAATTTTTCCCCCCTTTCCAACCCCATTATTTTATTTTAGGCTGCCAATGCACCCGTGTTTCTTTATATACTATGAACAAAAGCGATGGCTAGGTGACCTGCATGACCGTTTGGCGGTCTTTACATTAAAAAAAGGATAAAAAAATGATGAGTTAAACTGTAATTTTATTTTCACAAAATACAATAAGGCAACTTAATTAACTTACAATGAGCTGCTCTGATCAAATGTAATCCAAATTAAAATTTTGTTACACAATGTTTGAAAAGAGTACTACTAGAATAAAATTCTTTGTCTGTTCTTCATTAGCGAAACTGCATTCCGAACTGGCGGCAGTGTAAAAATATTGTCAGAAGCTGAATTATGTATAACATTTTATGGATTTAATAAATATTTTAATTTTTTGAGTGAATTTGAATGCTAATATTCAGGAATAGAATACCGTCAGTAGTCATCGATGAGCCGATTGATATCCATCAAGATCCTAAAGATGTATGTAATGATTTCATTCATATTGAACGAGACAACATTTGGTACAAACGAAGGAGTCTCTCAGCAACTAACCTCGCCTACGACAACGACACTAGTTGCTACAGCTCCAGTGATTCGTGCTTTTCTTGTTTATCTTCCAGTGATGAAAGGTATAATTTGTTTTTCGTTGATATCTGTTCTTTCTTAGGCTTACAAATTTAAATCCTCTTAAATTTGTAATCAACGAAAATGAATACCTACATATTTATTATGACGTTCTATATATTATCGTATGAATTTCTCTTGTCACATAATTTGTTGTAGTTAATAATATCTTTAAAAAATATTATGCTCAAATTAAATCTTCTAGTTTTTGAATGACCTTTCACATTTCCACAATTTCTTCAACAATACAGACAACCAGAAATACGACCAAGGGCTGGTAGTCTTCCGCCTGGCACGCGGCTGGACCTTCCCTCTGCTATCAACACCTGTTCTGAACTTATTGAGAAAATCGGCAACCACTTCCCCTTATTGAAAGACAAAAGAGAGAGGATCCACAGGGTACTGAGCCTATATATTTTGGTGGTGGATTAACAGCATGATGTGTTTGCTTTAACGTTGATGTTGTCCAAGAGATTAGAGGTGATGTAATCTACATATTGTGTGTGATGTGCAAAGCCTTGGATGTTATGATGTACTCTGTTTTTATAGGTGCTACAAAAATAGAATATACCATCGAAGTTGCCGTGTCAATGATCTTCATCACCTATAAACTTTCTTACCAAATCATGGGTATGTTGCCGATCTTAAAGCCTACAGCCTCCTTTTGACAGGTTCCGTAGCGCAGTCGGCGAATAGCCGGCTGTGAGTCGAGAAGCCGTGGGTTCGATTCCCACACCTGGACAAATGTTTGACAGACAGATATTTGTATCCGGGGTCTGGGTGTTGTGAGACCGAAAGTCTCTCGTAGTCCCTAATGCCCAAGACACAAGACTGGTATATTAATGTGGGATCAGGGCTATGTGTGTGACTGTTGTGTTAGGTGTTAGTTAATTATTTAAAGCAGGATTGCATTATTTTGACAGGTTCCATCAGCTGTTTATTAGGTGCCTATTATTGAACTAGAGAACGGATACCTATTTATTTCCCGAGGTTTCAACCGAGTTGCATCAATCGTTTGACTGATGAGAATTTAACGCGTCCGCGACTTCGTAAGGTTTCGGCAACTACCATTCGTATTATTTTTATCAAAGTTCATGACTATCGGTACTTATTGTTATTTTATAAAGTACGTTAGGCACGACAAAGTAATAGGTAGGTATTCAGTGGTTATAGTATGACTAGCTGTTGCTCACGGCTCCGCCCGCGTGGAGGTCATGTTTGGGAGAAAAATTATACAATACGTAATACCAATTTTCATGCGTTTAACTTCAACGTTTCATATTTTCATACAAACTTTTATCCCCTATTTTACCCCCTTAGGGGTGGAATTCCCAAAAATCCTGAAATATATATATATTTTTTTATTTTTAACTAAAAGGCCAAATACTAATTTACATGCGTTTAACTTCAATAATTACGGATTTTCATACAAACTTTCATCCTCTATTTTATTTTACCCCTTTAGGGGAGAAATTTCCAAAAATCCTTCCTTAGTGGATGCCTACGTCATAAAAGGTATCTACTGTCAAAATTTCAAGTCTCTAACCCCAGCCCTTTTGGCTGTGCGTTGATCAATCAGTCAGTCAGTTTCTTCTTTTATATATACAGATAAAGATAATACTAGTAAAAAAATTTGTAAGTATTAGGTACGTCTGTTACTCTGAGATAGACTAAAACGATCGAGCACATTCAACATGGAACTTTACCTGTATGAGTTTAAAATCTGATAAATTTCAACCTTTTTAATTAATAATAAATAAAACAACAGTCACACAGACATTTGTCTCGGTGCGGGAATGGAACCCACGGCCTCTCGTTTCACAGCCGGCTACTCGCCCACTGCGCCACGGAGGCCGGCCGGCAAATGGCGGCTCTATATTATATTGCTTCTACTTTATTACTGTTGTTCTGTCTGTCTAGTAGTGTCTAACCGTGTATATATACATATGAGTCATATAGAATCAAAAACGCAAAGTAGTTTTTGGCCAAATATTAAAAATATATATGGCAATATACAAAACTCAAATCTAGACTGTCTATTGGAACGTTTTATAGTCAAAGACGGCCACAAACCCTTCCAAAACCCGGAACAAAAGTTGTTCAGAATCAAAGTTGACAATCTTCCAAACCTCAATTCTTCAACCAATCAGGAGCGACTGTCAAGTCAACACCCCTATTCGTCACGAAGTCAGTGACAATAAAATGGCAAACTAGCCAGAAGTATAGTAAGTATCTTACCCGTAGTTGGAATCTTTGACGGCAATTTTGTAAAACTCAAAACCAAAGTCGGCAATCTAGGAAATTAAATTAGATTTTCCACCAAGTTAAGTTAAGGTTATATTTGTTTAAATCTTATTGTCATTGCTTAATTTAAAAACCTCCACAAATTAAAGTAAAATATTCCCCATAAAAGTAATTGTTTTTTAATTCATCAAAACACACGAGTACTCATCGCACATAAGACATTGGCAGAATTGTCGACTTCGGCACCATTTGCCATTCATCAAAAATTGAATTGTAATTGTTTTGTTTTTTAAATTGCCAAAATATAAGTCTGCCCTACTTTGCCGGTTTTAATTCTATAGTCTATACGACTCATATAATGAAGGTATATATACTGCACAATTCTATTGTAAATCATTGGATTAGACGTAAAGCAGGTGCCGCATATTTTTGTCGAACAAGTATTCTAATGTTAGGTTCCTTACAAATTTATGAGGGTTTATGAATAAATTTATGGAAATTATTAGGTGTAACACCTTTCATTTTGTATGAAATATTGTTCTCATTTCTGTAGAATCATAATAGGGTATGGTTTCGTATAAATTGGTTATGGTCTATTACGTAAACAATAAATCTGATTACATAGAAATTGCCTTGCAGACATTTTCTTTTCGTTAAGTTGTAAGATATTCTATACTTCCTCGGTAGCGCAGTTGTAATTGCGTACGCGGTACGACTGCTGTGCCGAGGTCTCGGGTTCGATCCTCGGGTCGGGTAAAGTGATATTGGGTTTTTCTATTTAGAAATACTCAGTATCAGCCCGGAGTTTCGAATTATACCCGGTATGGCGATAGGCTCGCCCCCTATCACATGATGGGATGAAAGAATGTGGCCTTACATCTCTGCCTACCTCATTGAGGACTACAGGCGTTAGTACGTATGTATGAATGTATATTTTAGAAACTTTTAGAACATAAACTTTTGACAATATCCGTGGGGCAGCGGGCGAGAAGCCGGCTGTGAAACGGGAGTTAATCTTTGAGTAAATTTTTCCCCCCTTTCCAACCCCATTATTTTATTTTAGGCTGCCAATGCACCCGTGTTTCTTTATATACTATGAACAAAAGCGATGGCTAGGTGACCTGCATGACCGTTTGGCGGTCTTTACATTAAAAAAAGGATAAAAAAATGATGAGTTAAACTGTAATTTTATTTTCACAAAATACAATAAGGCAACTTAATTAACTTACAATGAGCTGCTCTGATCAAATGTAATCCAAATTAAAATTTTGTTACACAATGTTTGAAAAGAGTACTACTAGAATAAAATTCTTTGTCTGTTCTTCATTAGCGAAACTGCATTCCGAACTGGCGGCAGTGTAAAAATATTGTCAGAAGCTGAATTATGTATAACATTTTATGGATTTAATAAATATTTTAATTTTTTGAGTGAATTTGAATGCTAATATAGGGGCTTACTATAATTGACACAAAAATGATTAAATACGAGCCTATTTTATAAATTTCAATGAGCATTTCAATTATTCAACACCACTTAAACTCGATTGCTCTGAGGGCAATCACCTTTAAACATAAATAACAGCATCGAGTTTTTATATCGCACTTGTTATGTCGATTTTACAAGAGTGAATGCTCCTCGTCCAGCGATCTATATGTACTACGTACTAGATGCGGCGACCAGAACAAACATTATGTTCCACCGAGTCGCGGTGTATACACCGCACCGAAGTTAGTATGCTTCATGACACCTAAGAATGCACACCACATTGCATCTTTCAGTGTCGAGTTAATTTTAGTTATTTGTAGCAACATTCCCGAGAAATCTGTCTTAAATTGATTTACAGTGAAACTGTTAATCTGTATATATAAAAGAATAAACTGACTGACTGACTGACTGACTGATCGATCAACGCACAGCCTAAACGGCTGGGGTTAGAGACTTGAAATTTTGTCAGTAGGTACCTTTTATCACGTAGGCATCCACTAAGGAAGGGTTTTTGGAAATACCACCCCTAAGGGGGTAAAATAGGGGATGAAAGTTTGTATGAAAATCCGTCATTTTTGAAGTTAAATTCATGAAAATAAGTATATGACATTTTAGTTAAAAATAAAAATTATATGTTTCAGGATTTTTGGAAATTCCGCCCCTAAGGGGGTAAAATAGGGAATGAAAGTTTGTATGAAAATCTGTCATTTTTGTAGTTAAACGCATGAAATTTGGTATTTGGCCTTACAGTTTAAAATTAAAAACACATATTTCAGGGTTTTTGGAAATTCCACCCCTAAGGGGGTTAAATAGGGTAAGAAAGTTTGAATGAAAATCCTTCATTTGGATTGGACAATTCCTTCAATTGGTATTTTGTAGTGTATACTTTTTGTCTCAAACATGACCTCCACGCGGGCGGAGCCGCGAGCAACAGCTAGTAGTATATAAGGTAAATAACATAATTTCATAACGTTTAGAACGTAATATCAATAAATATTAATTATTTTCAATTCTGAATACGGGAAGTCTATATTTCACAACAAAATTTATTATATAGTTTGTCCCGGTTTGGCGCGCGGCAAGACCCGTTCGAGAACAAGTGACGGAGTTATCAAATAGTTCTTAGTATAAAAAGTACACCGACTTCAATAAAAAACAAATTAAGCGTCACTATAAAATTTGATTTTCCTTGATTTTTCTGAGATCCCATCATCAGATCCTGACTTGGTGCCAATGGGACCAACTGGGAAGTATACCCTTTTAAACAAAAAAAGAATTTCTCGAATCGGTCCAGGCGTCTTCGAGTAATCGGGTAACATACATAAAAAAAAGATTCCGACGAATTGTTAACCTTCTCCTTTTTTGAAGTCGGTTAAAAATGAACAGATGGCATTTTCACAACAAAATTCATTATATAGTTTGTCCCGTTTTGGCGCGCGGAAAGTCCGAGAGAAAGTGACGGGAGTTATAACTTCAAAATCGTTCTTAAAATGAATAGATGGCATTAGTGGGCGGACAAGGTTTTTGGAACATATTTCTTCTTCGACAGTTCGTGTCTATAGAATATAAGTCAATGATTGGTATGCTGATAAAGAAGTATCGACTACTGAATAGGGGGTTAACAAAATATAGTAACATTATTTTAATCAGTAAGTTACTTATAGAAATCATTAAAAAATGAATAAGTGACAGGGCATTCAAATTTCGTAGAAGGGGTAAACGTCAAAAAACAGAAAAAATATGTGCGGTATAATTTATGACGTCATCAATTGCACTTTCGTCGAAGTCGAGCGAGGGAGATGGTTCGCTGTTCCCAATACCCACTCAGTTTTGCTCATACCAACATTAATCTATTAACTGAGGCTTCATTTTAAAAGAAATTTTGATACCTATTCGCAAGAGGGTTTCTTTTTGCCATTATTTTTAGTTCTATATCAAATAATGTAAAAAATCTCAGAGAATCTACCCTATTCCTACATTCAACGCGAATGCTCTTAGACTATACAGCTTTGTCTTCTATAAGTACGTAATATACTTATTAACTGGATCATCTTGTCAAGAGAGCACGACAAAGATTAAACATAGACGGTCTTATGTATAATCCAAGAGCATACTCAGAAACTATACATATTAAATACTACTATACTATACTATACTACTACTACTATAAAGTACTTACTAAAACAGTCATAGAATAGCCCTATGTTCGATGGCTAGTTTCTACCAGCAAGCCCAATAGGGTATTTGACAATTTTTGAAAATTGATGGACATCGATAGAGGACTCTTCACTTATAGCCCCCGTAATATTTTTATTATTGAAATATACTCAATTTATATAAAATCCGTGATTTTAATTTTTCTTATATAATTTCGCGCTAAACGCGTTGTCACGTGACATTATCTCTGTGTGACGTCATCGCACATTTACAAACATTAGTGACCGATGTGACACCTAACAACATAACAAATTATTTGCATTTATATGTTAGTTTTTCCGCAAAAATGAATGAGCCAGAATATAAATATTGTTCAATGCCTTTGTGTAAAAACTTTTTTTTTTTTTTAGTGCCTCGATAGGCAGACGAGCAGACGGGCCACCTGATGGTAAGTAGTCACCGCCGCCCATAGACTTCTGCAATACCAGGGCACAGCAAAGCCGCTGCCTACCTTTACTACTCGACACTAAATCCTAAATCCCGATAATCCATGTGCCAAAATCAAAAGTTTTAAGAAAGAAGTGGCAGATTCTAAAGCCGGCCTTTGTAAAGCCTTCCTCCGTTCTTATAGAAGACTTGAAGACGAAATTAACACGTTTCCACACGTTTACACATCGAAAAATATGTTCTTCCTTACAATTTTATTTGTCGTAGAATGCAATGTTTATGTGCGATGTCGTCACGAGTAATGGCGGCCGCATTATTATTGCTACGTTTTTGGCATCGAGAGATACAGATTAAAAATACAAAATTTTAATGACGAAAATAAAATGTTTATAATACATTTAAAATAAAAAAATATATAAATAAATAGTTTGCCCATTATCCTTTCTCCTAGTGCAGTTTTATATTTTTTGGTTACACCAGTCAAACACCCTATTTTTGGAAGAATAAAATAAGAACTTACAGCTTTAGAACTTGCGAAGGCTATAATATAATTCGTATATAAAAACTAGCCAAGACAGACTTTAGGCTTCAATATATTATCCTAAGTTGTAAGAAGATATAATATTTTAAGTTGTTATGACATATTTTATGTTGTTATAAATAGATTTCAGGACTGACCATTGAACTTGGCACCCATTTAGATCTCACTTCTTTTGTCGTTGAAGTCAACAACTGAGGCATATATCATAATATTGAACTTGGCTCTCATTTCACATTTATGTTTTGATGGGATGTCTTATATCACAATCTATCACAATACGACACAATATTTTATAATTTCTTCTACCTTGAATCGTGTCCTTCCGCAATGAGTTTACGGGATGGCCTGAAGTGAAAAAAACCTCCCAGTGGCTTTTGTATTCCGTTAAGACTGTACTCCGCACCTGTAACTATGATGATGAAAACATTTGCTGAAGTGGAGGTTAAGGACATTCCGATTTGCAGTGTATTTTATGATTTTTATTTGTTACTAGCTATTGCCTGCGGCTCCGCCCGCGTGGATGTTATTTTTGGGACAAAAGGTACATCCGGGAGTAGAATACTGCTCGCACCTTTGGAACGGTGCCTTTAAGTGGTACTGGTTACACCTCTGCCTACCCCTTCGGGGATTACAGGTGTGAGTGCGTGCGTGCATGCGATTGCAAAATTTCATCATCTTTTGAAACCCTTTCTTATACTAATTATAAAATCACTTAATATCTCACAACTACTTTTTGCATAATACAGCTATTAGCTGAATTGCAAACAAGTAAAACTTTTGATTGAATGAACCGATTTTAATTAAATGAAAACTAAATGTTACCTAGAGATACACTCTTATGATTTTACTGTCGATTCTTTTGTCCTAATATAGTACTTTAGACGTGATGCCTTGACAGCGGACAGACATACAATAATAAAAAAAAAATGGATTTTATATCGATATTATGCTGTAACACAGTCAAAATTATGCAAAAATATTTAATGTACAGACAAAGTACCTCTGCAGTTTTATTATAGTACAGATTTCAATTAAATATGAGTAATTTTGAAAATGTCAGACTAGCTGTTTTATGATGACTTTCAATTTATATTTTTTAATCAGTTGGATTACAAGGCGACTAATTAATGATTCGACATTCAAGATTCCAAAGTACTAAACAAAGGAAACCGTCATAACCCAAACGGCGCCAAAAGATATACAAGAGAACACGTGATCTAAGCTCTGTACCATATGGCTGATGTTAAAATAAATATGCAATAACTAACCATGCTTTTGTATATTTGTTAATGTGAATAATGGCTTTAACTCTTGGCCCCATCTTTTCTTAGACAGTCTTTTCCTGGAATAAATAGTAGTATTGTATCTATACATGATATATTATATACCGCAGATGATAATCAACGACCTAACCAAACCACTGGATCTAAATAGGTGAACTTTAAAACCATTTTAAAAAAGCAATTGCATTTTTATAAAAAAAAATTTGGTCGTATGTTTGCAACTTTGTATTCATACTTTTTGACACAATCGATCGAATAAAACATATTCTATCGTTTAAAGGGAGCAAAGGCTAGTAGCATATATGGCCCTTACTGTTTTGATTATCACAATAGTAAAACCTGCAGCGAAATTAGTTCAAGAATTTTCACGTCACGCTCAAACAAATTAATAAATATACAGAGGAAACTACTGTTTTACTTTATGTGTAGATGATAATATGGATTGTGTATCTGTTTCCAATCCATACGAATACTATAAATGCGAAAGTAACTCTGTTTTTTTGTTTGTTACCTCTTCACGACTAAACGGCTGAACGGATTGTAATGAAATTGGGTAAGGGAACAGATTATATCCTGGAGAAGGACATAGGCTATCTTTTTTCTCAAAAAACAACCTTGAAAGGGGTCAAATAGGAGTTCAAAATTTGTATGGGAAATCCATAATTCCTCGACTTAGGGATCTATGATATTTAGGCTTTTGGTAGGTAATAAAGAAATACGTGTTTCAACGTTTTTGAAAAATCATCCCCAAAAGGGGCAAAGTGAGGTTAAACTTATGGGGTATTTTTTAGATGCAATCTCAAGATTCAGGCACAAGACCTGAGAGGCTGGACAATCGCTACAGGTGCCTCAGTGCAGAAGACAACACCTTGGATTGTATACTTTTGCTCCCGAATATAACCTCCACGCAGGTGGAGCCACGAGCAACAGCTAGTCTGATATAAATGATGTTGTATGGATTGATGGCTGAATTGCCATATTCTTGAAAGGGCTTTAGCAGACACTATACAAAAAAACGACGATCAACTGTATAGTCGCTTTGAAAGCTGAAAATAGCTCGACATACTATTAGATTCCATATTTCCATGAGTCGCCAAAAACATCAACAATACAAAATCCAAGCAATATTATAAAACGTAAACCAATTTTAAGCTATACGTTAGTTGGTTGCTGTGGTCACCCATACTAATTGGTTGATATGAGCCCAGTTTAAACTTAGGCAAATTTGTGTAATAAGGTTCAGTTAGAACGCCATGCAGCACAAAAGCCGCACATTACTAATGGCGGTATTAAAAATGCTGTATTGTTATGATGAAATGCCGATATTTACGTACTTTCACGCGCGATGTTCCAAGTATGATGTATGAACGCTTTCATGTAAACATTTTATGGCCTAAACCCGATTTCCATTAATCATTCTTTTCAATCGACATCATTATTGAAGGTTCTCAGTTTAACCCATATGTTTTTAAGTATGTTACGTGATATCTCCGCTAAGCGTTGATTAATTTTGATGTCTTTTTGTATTCTCCTCGAATATAGGTCTCATTTAAATTTAGGTGTTTCAATGATGAGGAAAAATTTAAAAAGTCTTCAACGGATAACAGGAAATACATCTATCGTGTGTTTTGAATTTTTAAAGTTTAAAATTGATGATGTTTTCGACGAAAGGGTCTTATTTACAAAACCAATTATGAGTTTGTTCATCACATCGGAGACATTATTGATTTGTACCCGATTGGGATAAACTTGTCTGAAGTGCCGTTGATGGAAAGGTAAAGCACCGGTTACCCTTTTCCACTCTCTGGAGACTTCAACTTATCTTAATCATCATATTTCATTAAGTTTGTTGTGGACAGTTCAAACTTCCACGATGGCGATGTTGCAGTTGAACCTTGCTTTACATGATTTGCAGTAGCTGCGATTGCGAGATAGTTTCTCATTGAAGAAATATTCATAATACTTTTTATCACACATGCATCGTGTATTTCCAAATTGATATGTAATCGTTTTCAGTATCTGCTAAAGAACACGAGGCTAAGCGATGTGAATAAACGGCTGAAAGCACAAATATGGAGTTCAGTAGTGACCATAGTTCTGGTGGAGGCCAAGAATCTCCCGCCAATGGACCTGGATACTAGGTCCAGCGACCCTTATTGTAAGTTTAGGTGAGTGTATTACTAATTGTTGCATAAGATATTCCCACAATATACACTATAATAAAGCTGAAGAGGCACTTTGTCTGTACATTAAATATTTTTGCAAATTATTTATTGTAACGTATTATATTATCGATATAGAACCCAAAACAATTGTTTTTGGATATATTGTCAGTCTGTCAGTCTAGGCATCACGTCCAAAATGCTGTATTAAGGCAAAAAAACGACAAAAAGTAGTTATACCTGTTTAAACGAATATCTGTATTATGCAAAGAGTATTTGTGAGAGATTAAGTTATTTTATAAATAGTATAAGATAACTTCCACGCGTGAGGAGACACGGGCAACAGCTAGTGTATAATAAGAAATATATCTTTTTCAACTCTTACGGTAGACTCGATGGTTGTGTCAAACTTCATGTATTCGTATGGTGACAGACAGAACACCTTAGAGTAGGTAACCAAACTCTAAGCAGAACACCGATGACACCACGTTAATAAAACTGCTTATGAATGGTGTACCATAAATTTACGTAGGACACAGTACAAACCTGCAAACATGGCGCACTGGCGTTCTTTTCTGGTGTTTGAATAGATCAAAAGTCTGTCTTTACTTCGGTTAATGTGGATGAAAATATGCAGTATGCTTTGCTAACAAGAAGAGAGAAGTGATAGTAAAGATTGTGTAGGTGGAATAGTCTTAATTTGAGTATTTCTAGTATCATAAATTGTTTTAATAACTTGCGTTTACAGGTTAGGTAACGAGAAATATAAAAGTAAGGTAGTATGGAAATCTCTTCACCCGTCGTGGTTAGAGCAGTTTGACTTACACTTATACGACGACCAAGAGCAAATACTAGAAGTCACTGTATGGGACAAAGACAAACAAACTAAAGACGACTTTTTAGGAAAGTAAGTACATATAGATAAACTTAAATCAAAGTATTTCCCAATACAACTTACAGAGAGTTTAATTAACGATTTAATATAATGTTTTACAATAACGAAGGCTAATAATCTATGTAGTCATCATCTGCTCATTTGCTTCAAAAATGTACACAATCAGAAGACCCATTACCTAAGTTTTTTATTCTCACAAGCGGTCTATTAAGGTACTAAGATGAATTTTGTTTGTAACTTCTGTTCTACATCGTTACACTTTATGGGATTACACTTGCTGTCGTTAGTGTTATCTCAAAGCTTGAGATTACATCAAGTTTTGCCATTAACAGTAGTACGTAGATTGTCCTCGATTTTTTATTCACCTATAATTAGATCAAACATTAGCTTTATTTTTGTGAAAGTTTTGATATCAAGACCATTAGCTGACTATCCTTATACGTTTCTGTATGTCGTATGTATGTATGACGTATCTCATATCTCCAATTTCATACTATGAACATGAAATCTACAATTTTTGTTCGAAGAGGCTTAGTAATTGCCTCCACTCGAAATTTCCTTTAAATAATAATGATAAACACTTGGTTCAATTTCAGATGTACAATAGACTTATCGACATTAGAGAGAGAAAAGACGCACAATATATGGAAAGAACTAGAAGATGGCAATGGACAAATATTTTTATTGTTGACCATTAGTGGAACTACCCAATCAGAGACAATAACAGACCTGACGAGCTATAAAGAAAATCCGAGAGACAGAGAGATAGTTGAAAGGAGATATGTAAGTATTGTGACGATTTGGGTGACGCGTAGTAGGCAGAGATGTTACTAGTGCACCCACATTTCGCCGAGCTTATTACCGTCCCATGATGTGCTAGGGACTCTGGGCTAATATTGAGCATTTTGTTATAGACAAACCCCAATATCACGCGTTCATAGAATTCCAATAATAGATATCCAATTCAAAAGTGTATACGTATATTGAAATAGATTTTTAAACAGATCGTTTTAAAAGCACTTTTATGTTTAATTATTTTATTATTCCTTTAGACATGGTACAGGCTAAACGAAACGGCAAGCGGGGTGGGATGGTTGTGTGTAAAAGTGTATGGTGCTAAGGGATTAGCGGCTGCTGACTTAGGAGGCAAATCTGACCCTTTCTGTGTCTTAGAATTGGGTAACGCAAGATTACAAACACACACAGAGTACAAGACATTAACACCTAACTGGATGAAGATATTTACGTTGTGAGTATTGGACATGCTGAAATTAAAATTTCTACTATCATTTCTGATAGCAGCGATAGCCTAGTTGGTTGCGGTACGGACTGTCAAGACGAAAGTCGTAGGTTCGAAACCCAAGTGGCATACACCTCTGACTTTTCTAAAGTTATGTGTGTATCAAATGTTAATTATCGCTAGCTTTAACGGTGAAGGAAAACATCGTGAGGAAACCTGCATATCTGAGAGTTTTTCGAAGGTATGAGATGTCTGCCAACCCGCATTAGGCCAGCGTGGTGGACTAAGGCCTAACCCCTCTCATTAGTAGAGGAGGCCCGTGCCCAGCAGTGGGACAATGTTTAATACAGGGCTAGTATTATATACTATCATTTCTGAGACTTTTTTCGTTGTTGCATATATCGAACTTAAAATTTATAATAAACTATCGATAGATTGCCCTGATATGTGTAGCTAAATAATGCATGAGCTGTCTCAAATTCTTCATAATGATGATGCATTCGTCTATCTATCCGTCTACCAAGATGGCTTTGATTTTAGATGAGATTTATGAGACTCCTCGGTACATCCTATTAAACTCTGTTTATGTGTATACGAGAGACATGGCTAATCAAAATTTACTGCATCAAGTAAACAAACATATAAACTTACTCCTCCGAACATTCGAAAAAGCAAACAATAAAGAGCTTTATTTGAAAGTAAGGAAAGTAAGAGGCAAAAGATTAAGTTAAACTTTTATTAGGCCAGATCATAAATCATAAATTTTTACTATTTCTAGTACAGTAAAAGACATAAGCTCGGTACTAGATATCACTGTATATGACGAAGACCATGATCACAAAGTGGAATTCCTGGGGAAGTTGGCAATACCACTGCTTAGTATAAGGAATGGGGAGAAGAGGTGGTACGCCCTCAAAGACAAAAAGATGCGGGCCAGGGCCAAAGGGAACTACCCGCAGATATTGTTGGAGATGACTGTTATTTGGAATCCGGTGAGTGCTAGGTTATACTAACGTTTATTTAATTATCTATCTTTTGTCCGCAGCTTTGTAAGATTAGTCACATAAGTGCAGTAGGAGACTAGAATCTTATAAAATTTACAGTAAATAGTAACAGTTAACAGTAATTTCTGTATTGCTGAACTTTGCAATTTTCCGGGCAACGTTTCCAATTTTTCTTTTTGTGAAAATGTTCTACGGCTTATAACAAAGAATAGAATTTGAAAAAATACTCAAAAAGGTCTAGCGAGTAATGTGTATACCAACACTATTATTTTAAATAATACGTATAATTCCACAGTTAAAAGGGGCGATCAGGGTAGTAAACCCTAAAGAACCAAAATATATGCACCAGGAAGCTAAGTTTAAGAGGCAACTATTCATAAGGAACGTGATGAGGCTAAAGGCAATTATAATGTGGTTTATAGAAGTTGGGAAAATATTGCAGTGAGTGATCTGCTATTATTCTTACTGTCTTTAACGTTTGTAATTTTATTCTGTGATTATTTATCTTCTGTTAAATATGACAATGTTTAAATAAGAAAAAAAATCACTTCCTTCATTAATCACATCTTATATATTATACTTATCATCTTTAACAATAATTGTTTTATGCTCCTGAATGACGAGTTTAGGGGGTAAATCATAGCGTTGTCATGCCTGTCTTTGATCAGTATTGTCACCTACCCAATGCAATGTCTATCAAATCGAAACACAAGTAGTTGCACACTTCTAAGTGGTGACAAAAATGGGTCAAGCTGTGCTTAAGTTTGTCAAAATTAACATATCGACAACATTATTTAAATTGAAATGAAAAAAATCCTATTAGTAATGATGTATAATTATCAAGTTGTTCTATTAACAACTAAAAGCGAAAACCAATAAAATTTATAGATATTTAACAATTTAAGTCTATAATTTACACCACTTACAACCTATAATTTATTTTCAGAGATTGTTTCGAATGGGAGTCCAGGATACGATCATTTCTAGGTCTATTACTGTGGCTGGCTTTCTGCTACTATTATCAAATGTGGATGCTACCCTTTCTGCTGTTAGTGTTCTTCGCGAGAAATTGGCTTGTGTACAGACTGACTGGTAATAATTACGAATTATAACATTATTTATATTTTTTATTGCATCGTTTTTGTATAATTTCTTCCTTTTCCGTAAGCTTATCTCTTAGTTTCATTTGTTTTATTTTGTAGTTCGATTGAAACGCTCTTTGAAATTGTTTCGAAGCGATCCCAGAGAGTGTGTGTCTCAGTTATTTTCTCGTAAGTTTGATAGATGTTGTGATCGCATGTCATATTGAGTTTTCTATGAAATCTTTGTATATTGTTTTGATAGTTTTTTTGATGTAATACATTACTTTAAGATTAATGTATAATAACTACGTTACTGTGTTCGTACGCGCTAATTTCCAAAACCGCCCAACCGCTTTCAATTAAATGTTGTGTTGTGTATGATTGGTTCACATACATACATACATACATATACACTCACACCTGTAATCCCCGAAGGGGTAGGCAGAGGTGTAACCAGTACACCCACTTTTCAACGAATTTCGGTCCCATAATGTGATAGGGGGCGAGCCTATCGCCATACCGGGCACAGATTCCAGACTCTGGGAGAATACTGAGAATTTCTAGATAGAAAAACCCAATATTACTTTACCCGACCCGGGGATCGAACCCGAGACCACAGCACAGCTGTCGTAATGCATGCGCAATTACAACCGCGCCACCGAGGCAGTGGTTCCAGATCTAAAGATTAAATAGGGCTAACACGTTAATGGGGACATTAGCTAGTTATAAAATACATCAAACATAGTTGTAATTCCACATAGATCAATAATTAAGTATTCTAATATGAGAAACTAAGATAGATTCATAATAATATTAAGTTGGATAAAAGCAAATTTATATCATTGTTTGGCTCATTTAACTTAAAATGTCTGTTTTTTGAGCCAACTAGGGTAACATATGCATCGTCAACATGCATTGATAATATTATAACCAATTTTAATATAACAAATAAATGTGTAACAACAGGTGTTAGGTCAGATCATAAATGTCAGATGGTAAAATTAAAAAATAATTCATGTAGTAAAAACAAATTTATTACATGCAGGAAATTGTCAAAAAATAACTTAGAAAATTTTAGTAATAATTTAAAAACTGTTTTATACTCTTACATCCCAAATTCTTTTAGGCCAAACGACATGTACAATTTATTATTCAATAATATTTGCAATGAATTCAATAAAACTTGTTTAACAAAATCTTTTAAACTCAATCTTAAAACTAATTTTAACGCTTGGGCTACAAAAGGCATACGACATAGTAGAGATATTTTATATGACTTGTACGACAGAAGGTCCTATACACCTGATGTCAATTTTTCTAACTATGTTAAGAATTATTCTAAAATATTAAAAAAGTATGTCTTCAAGCTAAAGCCGCATATCTTAGTGAAAAATTAAGACAGTCCACTAATAAAATAAAAACGACTTGGCACATTATTAATACTGAAACTGGTAAAATTAGAATAAATGACTCTATAGCTTTACTTTTAAATGACGAACTGGTTTCAGATAAACTCACTATAGCCAATAATTTCGAGCAGTATTTCACTAACATACCTGTAAATCCCTGCAGTCATCGGCGACTTTAGCAGAAGCATTGTTAAAAGAAAATGTTAAGGGAAATTGGCCCAATTTTTACTTTGAAAGGGTAACACATTATGAAATAGTTAAAGTTTTTAAAACTCTAAAAACAAAAGGTACCGAAGATTTATGGGGGCTATCTATTAAAGCTATAGAAGCCGTCATTGTAAATATTGCTCCTATTTTAGCAGACATATTTAACTTTTGTATAAGTGATGGTATTTTTCCTGACTTAATGAAAATAAGTAAAATTGTACCCATCTTTAAGAAAGGTTGTGCGCATGACGCTATTTATTACAGACCTATATCTATTTTACCAACCCTTAGTAAGGTCTTCGAAAAAATCATGCTCAACCAAATGCTAGTTTATTTTAATAAGAATGAGATATTGCATCCTAACCAGTTTGGGTTTACAAAGGGTCGGTCTACTCAAGACGCTGGTTCAATTTTAATTAAAACTGTGTTGGAGGCCTGGGAGGGGATGCTCTTGGAGTTTTCTGTGATCTCTCTAAGGCTTTTGACTGCGTCGACCACCGAACCCTCATTGTAAAACTCAAATATTATGGAATTTCTGGTTCATCTCTGGATCTAGTAATGTCCTATTTATCGGGTCGGGAACAAAAAGTATCTATAGATGGCGTCACTTCAATAGGATCTACAGTAAAAATAGGAGTTCCACAGGGTTCCATTCTGGGCCCTTTTTTGTTTTTAATATACAGTGTAAACTCTATATAGCGACACTGAAGGGACTGTGCATTTTATGGCGTTATAGAGAGTTGTCGTTAAATGGAGAGAAGAAACATCAGAATTAGAAAAATAAAAAGTTTATTTCTGACTATTGTTAGTAGTTATGTGCATAAAAAAGAATGTTATTTGAACGCTATTGAGTATAGTCTGTTATTTTTGTCTGACGTCTTTTGCTGCACCAGTAATTTTGTTGTATTTTTTTAGTTATTTTATTAATATCTAGCAATACTGAGGCATCTTGGTTATAAAGGAAATATTTTTCCAATAATTTTGCTGCTTCCAGAGCTTCTTTAATGCTCGGCGGAAGCTCAGGCTCATCCGTCTCATCTTCTTCATCACCTTGTTCTTGATCCTCAGTTTTTCTCACTGAATCCAAAATTTCTTCGTCTGTGAGTGAAGCCGTTGTAAGCAGGCGGTCGTCCACTTCAATGTAGGTTTGAAGATTTACCGTATTTCCTGCCATGTTGAATTGTTGAATCCACTCAGTTAATGGAAGGTCGTCGTCGCTTTCAAACTCAGATTCTGTTTCCACCTCATCACTCGTAGAATTGGTACAAAGTCCAGCATGTCGAAAAGAGTGCTGTATAGTTGTGGGTGTCACTTCTTCCCAGGCTTTAGATAAAAAATTTACTGCATGCAGCATATTAACAGAAGTTTTACCCTCAGATTCGACTAGCTCCATCAATAATTTCCTTCTGTAGTGACCCTTGAGGCTTTTAATCACACTCTGGTCCATTGGCTGTAAGACACTAGTCGTATTTGGAGGAAGAAATGCCAACTCTATGTTTTGAAGGTTTGATATAAAAGGGTGGGCAGGGCAGTTGTCAACAAGAAGTAAAATTTTTCGTCCCTTTAATTCTGCATCCCACTTTCGCACTTCTTCAAAAAGTTGACTGGTCATCCAAGCTGATTTATTAGCTTTATACGTCACTGGCAATTTTTTGATGTTCTTAAAACAGCGCGGATTTTTCGATTTGCCTATTATTAGTAGCTTTTTTTTCTCTGTGCCACCCATATTAGCAGCCACAAGCACCGTAATACGTTCCTTGGAAAGCTTTCCTCCCACACACTTTTCCCCTTTAAATTTCAGAGTTTTATCTGGAGTCAACTTATAGAAAATTCCTGCTTCATCAGCATTGAAAATGTCACTTGGGGCGTATTTTTCTATGAATTTTGACCACACTCTGTTAATCCAATCATGAGTCACATTTGTATCAACACTTCGTGCTTCCCCACTTATTTTACCATAGTTGATATGATGACGCTGCTTGAATTTTCCGAGCCATCCTTCTGATGCTTTGAAAGAAGTTAAACCAAGTTCAGCAGCAAAATTCTCCGCCTTAGCTTTCACGAGCGGCCCCGAGATAGGCATATTATTCTGGCGCTGTCGATGAAACCATGATAGTACAGCTTTATCCAAATCTTCGTATATAGGTTTCTTTAATTTTTTGGAAGATTTTCCCTCGCCCGCAGCGTGGAGGATTTTTTCTTTATTTTTCCATATTGTGGACACGGTAGAGCGACTAAATCCAAAGCGTTTGCCAACATCACTTATCTTCTCTCCCGTTTCTATTGCGCGTATCAGTAAAACTTTTTCGTCAATACACAGTGATTTTCTTTTAGTAGCCATGTTTACAGTTTGCAAGTTTGTGAGCAACTAAGAATATGATAAGGTATAGATAATCCATGACTCCTAGTTATGAATCATGGTCAATAACAGTCTACACGTGCAAGCAATCCCAATTTGTAAACAAAAGAATGAATTTCTTAGAAAGTTCGGTATGCATGATGCCGACAGTCGAGTTTATTGCGGGCTAGGATAATAAAGCGACAATAGATCGTACACAGCTGCGCAGTTTTTACTAATTTTAGCAACTTAATTGTTGTCGTTATTGAGAGTGGGTGTAATGCTATATAGAGTGAAACATTGTATGAAAAACAAGCTAAACCAACCAAAGCCAATTGATTTCGACGCTTAAGAGAGTTTGTCGTTAAATAGAGTGACGTTACATGGAGTTTACACTGTATATAAATGACCTTCCTTATATGGTAGAGAAGGTTTCAAACATTGTTTTATTCGCTGACGACACATCTTTATTATTTAAAGTAAATCGTAAGGATAAAGACCTAGTTACGCCAAATAATGTTCTAAAATTAATTTCAAATTGGTTTTCTGCTAATAATCTTTTACTCAATCCAGGAAAAACGAAATGCATTCGATTTGCATTACCTAATGTACCAAATATAAATTCGTGCCTGGAACTAAACGGAGAAACATTAGACTTAGTCTCTTCAACAGTTTTTTTAGGAATAACTCTAGATAGTAAATTTCAATGGGGTCCTCAAATAGAAAGGTTATCCGTTAAATTAAGTGCTGCGGCTTTTGCAGTCCGGAAAATAAAACGTTTAACAGATGTTTCAACGGCTAGGTTGGTATATTTCGCATACTTCCACAGTATTATGTCTTATGGCATTCTATTGTGGGGATCAGCTGCTGATATAAACACCATATTTATATTACAAAAAAGAGCAGTCCGAGCTATTTACGACCTGGGTAGTCGGGATTCCTTACGATCTGTATTCAAGGAGAGTAATATGTTAACTGTGCCGTCTGAATACATCTATCAAAACATTATGTACGTTCGCAAAAACATAAGTAAATTCCATAAAAATAGTGAAATTCATAACATTAACACCAGAAATAAAGATAAACTTACCGTACCCACCTTTAGAGTGGTGAGATCTAAAAAATCTTTTATGGGTAACTGTGTTAAATTCTATAACAAAATCCCCAAAAACGTGGTTGATATGCCCGATAAAATGTTTAAGGCTCACACTAAACGTGTTCTAATGGACAGGGGCTATTATAATGTTCAACAATATCTAGAGGATAGGGATGTCTGGCATTCGGTTCCTTTCTGCACATTGCGACCTGGCGCCCTGTAGCTTACACAATGTTAGTTGTAGAAATAAAATAAATTATTAACTAAATTTATAAAATATTAATAAATTACATGTCGTAATATTGAATACACTTAAAATATAACAAATAATAAACTATGACGACCGATCGCGTATAAAATATAAAACAATAAATTGGCAATTAATATGTGACAGGTCATCTACTAGAAATAATGAACCGGACCAAAAACAAGCCCGCTGAGTTTGATTCGCTGGATTCTCTCAGGACTGGGTCGCGCCGCGTAGTATCCAGCGGTAATATAAGCCCGCTGAGTTTGTTTCGCCGGGTCTTCTCAGGCGGGGTCGCGTTTGGATCCGGTGGTAGATTTTAAAACGTGCGACGTCTCGGAAATACCCATGGTCCTTATCAGACCCATTTAAAAATATTTATATTTGACTGGTATTTCTTTGAATAACATTAAAAATAAAAATTATAAACACCTCATAAATTAATAAATTGATTGCTAGTGTATTGATGATGCTATGTATGCTATGTATACATAAGCTGATCTCCTTTTCTTAAATTTCTTTACTTTTTTTTAATGTACTGACTTGTCATAAGAGCTATGTAATTGCCTACATGATCAATAAACGATTTCATTTCATTTCATTCCTGATCTCTGAATCTAGACAAAAAAAAACTTTTGTTTATCCTGGCCCGGCAAAGTGGCCACACTGCACCTAATGGTAAGCGCAGTGACGTCCAATTAGAGTATCGAGTAGTGAGAGACAATCTATCCACCGCTACTCAACACAATCAAGCCGGCGGGGCTTGCTTTTTCACACTACGCCATGGGCAAGAAGGTAAAGAAGCGTTCGAGAGTCTAGTGTCAGAGTACTCAGAAGGCTGTAAAACGGCCGAACATCCCCCAACCTTAGACCCCCGACAAACCGGATGTACACTGACTGATCCCGGAACGCGACTCACTTGCGTGTGCCACTATGCGGGTTTTACACTATGCGTACGGTGCGAGCTATCCGGGCGGATATGGATATCCTACTACCAGCGACATCAATATTTCTCCCGGTACGGTGTTCGATGCAGCCTCTCGTTTCACAATCGTCTATTTAAAGACTTCATCATAATGGCTAACTTGACCTTATATGCCATGTGACTTCCACTTTAATGTTGACGATACTTATTGGTCGGAAGCTAGTACATTATAAACCTCTAAAATAAAATAACTTTGAGAAGCATGTGCTGTTTAATCTACCAAATCTATTTATATGGAACACCGTTTCTACCAATGTCCGTTACAAACTTTGAAACCACTTAACCGATTTCAATAAAATGTTGTGTATATGTATGGTTAGGTCCAAATTTTAGCATATGTAGTTTTAATTTAATAAGACGGTTTGACTGGGATCGAAATGTCTCAAAAAATCTGACTAGTTTTGATATCTTGCTGTTGCGTTTTATTCAGTAAGTGAGATTTTCGGAGACCCTTTCCTTCATAATCCTTTCTTTTAAGATCTACTCTTCCATAATAGTTCACACGTTTTTTTAATTAATTTAATCGAAAAGTTACATTACCTAAAACCTATTATCGAAAGAATTTTTTGAATCCGAACAAAAATAAGTAAATTAGACGCCATTCAAATTCAAAGAAATATGTTCCAAAAACCTTGTCCGCCCACTAATGCCATCTATAATTTTACTAAGAACTATTTGGAAATAAAACTCCCGTCACTGTCTCTCGAACGGCACTTTGCGCGCGCTAAAACGGGACCAACTATATAATGTATTTTATTGTGAAAATGCCATCCATTCATTTTACTAAGAACTATCCCACAGTCAGAATTGAAATTAATTAATATTTATTGATATTACGTTCTAAACGTTATGAAATTTGTTCGGGAATGTCGCTACAAATAACTCAAATTAAACTGGTGTGCATTCGTTGGTGGCATGAAGCATACTGACGTCGGTGAGGAGTATACACCTCAACTCAGTGGAACATAATGTATGTTCTGGTCGCCGCATCTAGTACGTGGTACATATAGATCGCTGGCTCATACCAATATAAATAAATATTGTGACCTCATTTTTCAAGCAATTTACTAAAGTATAGTTTTAATACATTTATTTGACCTAATTGTAAGAATTGAAACTTGTGGATATACCTAACATCAAAGTGTTAATAGAACTAGCAGATTTTAAGACAATAGATATTAGAGATTTATACGTCAGTATAAAAAAAATGTAATGGTAAATAACGAAATGTATTTATTGTCACAGGGGGAAATCCTTTATTAATACCAGTAGACGACGAAGACCTGTTAGCCGAGGAAGATGATGATGATGAACCCGATAAGGTAAATCAATTAATACACCTAACAGCAGGACTAGTAGTCCTGAGTTAGGAAGTGTCGTGGTATCAGAAATTACGAAATACCACAGTTTTACAAAACTATTCTTATGTGTAAGGGTCAAAAAGGCACCCAAAGCTTAATTCTAGAATATTTTAACACGGTAAAATGAGATTTTTTAAAGTCCACCATATTAATTGGACTGAAAATAAGTTTTTTTCACTGACAAGTCTTAATCGCCAGTATGTTAGTTTGGTCCATATGCGTAGGACCCATCGATGGTAAATTACAAAAGCATTTAGCAAATTCAAGGTCAAACTAAGAATTTTAAAATAAATAGCGATCAATAATCCAAAATGCATGTCATCTAGGAATACTAACATAAACAAATTAAACTGTATGTTTGTATATTCGAGACTCTCGCAAAAACTACATACATATACACTCACGCCCGTATCCCATGGGGGTAGGCAGAGACTATTGAGTGCCACAAGCTACGATCCTGACACACTTCTTTCGCCTCTTCCACATTCATACATCTTCTCATACATTTACGACGGTTGGAGGTACTTCTGATTTGCCCTTTTAGGAGAAGATCGTTTATCTGATTCGTAAACGTTCTCCTTGGGCGCCCTCTACCCACTCTTCCAGTCACATTTGCACGATCGCAAAAACTAAAAGACGAATTATAATGCAAAATATTAAGACACTTATATTTAGATTGGAAAGTTGATATACATTTACGACAGAAGTATTTAACATTAAACTCCAAAACGCAAATTTTAAAGGGAAATGCAAAATACGCGTAAAACTTTGAATATTATATTGGATAGGTATAATAATCCTAATATATCTAAGAGCGATATGGGGAATTCATACGATATCATTTATTTACAGGAAGAAAAGAAATCGTTGAAAGAGAGACTGCAAGCGATACAGGAAGTGACGCAATCTGTTCAAAACGCAATCGGTTACGTCGCTTCACTGGGAGAAGCTGTGAAAAAGTAATATATGAATAAAATAACTAGATAACATTTTTGTATTGGTTTAAATGAAATACGGTTCATGTAAACCACAAAATAAACATAGCCTCCTTTTGTCGGGGTAATGGGTTGGACTCCTAGGAAAAACTTTAGATAAAAGGTGTTAAGTTTACCTACTTATATATTAGGTAAACCAGAGCACGCAAGCGGAACTACGTGCAAAACTAGTACATAATAATAAATATCTAAATAAGAAACAGAAAATTAAATTAATATCCATAGAGGAAAGGATGCTAATTTGGAATACTGCTGGTAATTTGGAATATTGCATTATAAAAGTATAGAAAAGCGTTATCTATTAACAAATACCAGTATCACGTAGTCTGTGTATTAGTCAACAAATTGAGCGAGGCTAAGTAGCGGCCATATTGACAGTACCGTGACAAACTGCATCAGAGTGAAAGTGCTGTCGTGGAAATTTTCCAAGTAAGTAATAAATCGGCTTGCATCTAGAGTTTAACTTATATTTATATGTTTATGTTTGTACAAATCTACAGTTTAGTGTATCAGTTGTAGAAATCAGCGTTTATTTTAGAAATAATTTGAAACACAAATTGATAAATATGTTTTAGGTTATAAATGGTTATATTGCTAATTTGGAATACGATAGGTGAAGTTAATTTGGAATATTCCAAATTATGTGCGCATTAGTATGCCTTCCTGTTTCTACGTTTAATTGAAATGATTCTGAATTATAGTTTTATTTATTCAGTCACCAAGGCACCTATAATCATATAATACTTAATAGATTAAGAAATGAATATTTTTAAAATTTGTTTTAGAAATGTCTACAACTGCTGCCAACTCTGCAAGTAAATATAAAAAGCGTAAAAAGTGGAGTCAAAATGATATGGCTACTGCGGTATTAGCTGTTCGAGATAAGAAAATGGGCTATTTAAATGCAGCGCAGACTTATAATGTACCGAGAACCACCTTATTTAGACTCGCTAACGAAAAAGAGAGTTTGTTAGAAAATACTCTGACTAAAAAGATAGGTCGCAGACCAGTATTTGATAAAGTTTTTGAGGATATGCTGGTTAAATATGCCCTTGTTATGGAACAAAAATTATATGGTTTAACTCGAATGGATATGAGAAGGCTAGCATATCAACTTGCAGTTAAAAATAATGTGCCCCATCCATTTCATGATGAAAGAGCTGGCAGATACTGGCTCAAGGGCTTTCTTGCAAGGCATAAGCAAATTTTATCAATACGTAAGCCTACTGGAACATCTTTTGCTAGAGCCAACGGATTTACAAAGGATAGAATGGACGAGTTTTATAAAAATATTGAAAAAGTTAATGAAGAAAAAAGGCTAATAGGATTTTTAATGTTGACGAAACGGGGCTGTCTATTGTACAAAGCAAATATCCCAAAGTGATTGGTCGCCGAGGAAAAAAACAAATTGGAGCCATAACATCTGCTGAAAGAGGATCTCTCATAACGGTGGTGACCTGTATGAGTCCAGCTGGTATCTTTGTGCCCCCAATGATTATTTTTCCGCGCAATAATATGAGCCAAATTTTAATGAAAGGCGCTCCTGTAGGGTCTATTGGCCGAGCACATCCCTCTGGCTGGATACAGACCCATTTATTCACGGAGTGGTTCGAACATTTCATCGATTATGTAAAGACATCCGAAGCCTCGCCGGTTCTTCTCTTATTTGACGGCCACTTCAGTCATACAAAGAATATCGAGCTTGCAGATAAAGCTAGGGAAAATCATGTGACTTTGATTTCACTGCCCCCACATTGCACACATAAGATCCAGCCCATGGATAAAGCATTCATGGGCCCACTAAAAAATTACTACAGTGAAGAAATTCGTATGTGGTTGCACGAAATTAATAGACCACTTACAGTCTACGACATTTCAGAGTTATTTGGCAGAGCCTATCGGAAATGCCAGACTGGTGAAATTGCAGCGAAAGGCTTTAGTGTTGGTGGCATTTACCCATTAAATAAAAATATTTTTACAGAGTCTGACTTTCTTGCAGCAGCTCAAGAATCAGCGGACGGTGTTGCTGAAAATGAACAGAATGTATCAAATATCAGAGAATCATCATACCAAATGGGGCCGACGACATCGGATTCACGTAATCCTGGCATAGGTAGTCCACAAGTCGGAAGTGAAGCAGGCAACCTTTCACCATCCATATTACAGACACAGAGTCCTTTTGATGTTTCGCCAGATAACAGACAACAGGCAAATGAATTAATGCGGGAAAAAGATCCTCCACGAGTAAATCTTCTTGATATTGTCATGCGAGAAGAACAAGAAAAAGAAAATCATCCAGGTCCTTCTCGCAGTAGCCCCATCGTAACACCGTTTCAATTCTCGCCAGTTCCTACTACTAAAAAACGGTTATCTAAACGAGGTCGTAAGCTAGGTAAATCTGAAATCATTTCTAGTTCACCCTACAAAAAGGGCTTGGAAGAAGGACAAAACAAAAGAAAACTGAAAAAAACAACTGAAAATAAGGATGAGAATAGAAACAAAGAAAAGGTAAACAAGAGAGATATGAAAGGAAAAGGGAAAGGTAAGGGAAAAAGGCAGAGTTCCAAATCAACCAAAAGAAAGATACTTCAAGAACAAAACACAGAGTCTGATAGTGATGCTACATTCATATCTGATAAATCAGAAGATAATGCAACACAACCTACAGAAAATGATGGTGTTTGTTTTTTCTGTGATGGAAAATTTACCGAAGATCAAAGGGCAATGGGTGCAATGTTTTATGTGCGAAAGCTGGGTGCACAGCGAATGTGCCGGCTATGACTCTGGTTGCTACGTTTGTGATTACTGCAAAGACTAGAAACAAATATAATTGAATCAGATATAAGCATAAAATTGTTTTTTTTTTAATTTTATTATTGAGATTAAAGTTCAAAGATAATAATATGGTTAATTCAGGTTGATTTATTTAGGTGATTGTAATTTGGAATACCCTATTCCAAATTAGATTCACTTCAGTTAAACTACGCCGATCTGTGATTTCATAATTAAACCAACATTTATCCTACTTATAATAAACCGAGGTTGTTAATTATTTTTATATGAATAAAAGATAAGTTTCTCTTACGTAACACGCAGTTTTTACTCTTTTATCTCTTAAATCATGAATAATGCGCTTTTTTTTAAAAGTGGTATTCCAAATTTGCATCCTTTCCTCTACTAATACTATAAATGCGAAAGTAACTCTGTTTGTTTGTTACCTCTTCACGACTAAACGGCTGAACGGATTGTAATGAAATTTGGTAAGGGAATAGATTATATCTTGGAGAAGGACTTAGGCTATCTTTTTTCTCAAAATACAACCTTGAAAGGGGTCAAATAGGAGTTAAAAATTTGTATGGGAAATCCATAATTCCTCGACTTAGGGATCTGTAAATTCATATTTAGGCTTTTGGTAGGAAATAAAGAAATACCTACGTGTTTCAACGTTTTTGAAAAATCATCCCTAAATGGGGCAAAGTGAGGTTAAACTTATGGGGTATTCTTTAGATGCAATCTCAAGATTCAGACACAACACCTGAGAGGCTGGACAATCGCTACGGGTGCCTCAGTGCAGAAGACAACTCCTTGGATTGTATACTTCTGCTCCCGAATATAACCTCCACGCAGGCGGACCCGCGAGCAACAGCTAGTAATATTATAAATGCGAATGTTTGGATGGATTGATAGATAGTTATACATTTATGATTACTATAATATTATTATAGTATTAGTATGGATAGTAGGAAGTCGGATTAAGTGTTGAATTAAGTTTATTATATTGCAGCCTAATGAACTTCACGGTACCGTATTTGAGCTATTTAGCAATCATAATGCTGGTGGGAGCGATGATGGTGCTCTACATGATACCCTTGAGATATCTACTCATGGCTTGGGGTGAGTATATCTATATATTATTTATCAAAGGTGTTTTTTGTCGGTACGCTTTAACTTCCATAATTCTTCATCAAATTTGATTCGAACACCATTTTAAAGCCTATGTTTGCCGCTATTGACGAACAATTTACAAAAGTTATAGGTTTTGCCAAAAAAAACTATGAAATATTAACAGTGTTAAATGTTGACTGTGTAATTAACTAATTTTTGTAATGTTACTGTATTACGCGCATAGATAATTTTGTTTAAAATGGATAAATTTACTTTACATTTACTTATTGCTAGATAAAATATAATAATACTAGCTCTGTATTGAAATTTTCCCACTGCTGGGCACGGGCCTCCTCTACTAATGAGAGGGGTTAGGCCTTAGTCAACCACGCGGACCTAATGCGTGATGATAGACTTTACATAACTTCGAAACTCTTATGAGAATTCTCAGGTTCCCTCACGTTTTTGACCACCGTTTAAAGCAAGCAATTAACATTTAAAACACACATAACTTTAGAAAAGTGAGAGGCGTATGCCATTTGGGTTTCGAACCTACGACTTTCGTCTTGACAGTCCATACCGCAACCAACTAGGCTATCGCTGCTCATTACTTATTTCTACTTTACGATATTACGTATTAACTGACCACCAACCAATGCGAAGTATTCGCTCAGGTCATCTAGTGTGTAGGTACTTATAATAAATCCACAAAACGAGATGATATTTCTATTTATTCCAGGTATAAACAAGTTCACGAGAAAAATTCTACGACCGCACACGATACCGAACAACGAAGTGTTAGATTTACTGTCGAGGGTGCCTGATGATGAAACATTGGTAATTACACTTATTTTAACCCTTAATCAAATGCGAGGCTGTGAGAAAGAAAAAAACTAAAATCGGCTTATAAATCTTGCTGGTGGTAGGATATTCGTATCCTAGTGGGTAGCTCGCACCGTACACAGGGTGTAGAACCCGCCATACACATACGAGTAGTAGCACACGCAAGTGTGTCGCGTTCCGGGATCAGCCAGTGTACATCCGATTTTGTCGGGGGTCTAGAGTTGGGGCACGATGTTAGGTGGTGTGGCCTTCTGGGTACTCTAACAGTAGACCCTCGACCGCTTCTTCACGTTCTTGCCCATGGCGTAGTGTGAAGAAGCAGGCCGGCATGATTGTGTCGTTGAACGATCATTTGGTGCTATGGTTGCCGTAAGTGATGATCAAAAGGTCCTAAATTTTACAAATTATGCACCTACCTTTTCAAAACAAATCGAGAAGGTGTTTCTCTATCGGGATATTTTTCGCGTTACCACTGCAAAGCTAATTATGTTTTCTGATTTTAAAAGTACCTACGCTTCCATTAAATCCAAATTATTTTGATACGCCATGGTAAATAAATTCACTCAAATATTGCAAAAAACGCAAATAAAACTTAATAAAAAACAAAAGAATAGGCGTTTGAAAATGGAAAATATATTTTTTTAAATCAGCCAGTATTGTGCTTGTGAGCACACTAAAGAGTTGCATGTACTAAAATATATTTATTTTTCACATTATTATTTTATTATGCACTTTTAATAGGGAAATTCTATGTATTTTTTAAGTATGTACTTATTAGTAGTACTTTAAAATAATAAACTCAGTTGTTAGAATCACAGCAAAGTCTAAAAAAGGCTATAATAATATATTTATTTATTTTCCTGAAATTGTAAATGTAAAATTTCATGGTCTTCCTTTCATTTAAGCACCTACGTTATTTGGAGAAAATAAGCCGTTTAAAGCCGAGAAATACGCGTGTTTTTTTTACCATTCGGCAGGTTCGATTCCCGCTCCAGACAGGCATTATACAAAAATCTTTGTATGCTGTGTAAATTATTTTATACTTAAGTTAACTTCCCTCCATGTGGCTTAGCCGTTGGACGCCCTGTATATTATAAGATTAGAGAACGGATCTTAATCGTACAATATTTAATGGTATTGTTAGCAACATCGACAAAACTATGCAAGATGGATATTTAAAAGGCACAAATACAATGTATATAATTTTATTGATTAATTTACACAACACTGTTACACATCTCAGTGCTTAATATTAACACAAACGCATGTCAGGATTCACTTAAGGCTTCTCTTTATAATTAATCTACCAGCATTACCCTCTAAGCTGAACAATGCGGCCATTGAACTGTTTACAATTACTTACAGCCCCACGAACGAACCACGAATATCCTGGCTATCACTTCTACACCACTTATCTGAACACCGGAGAGCGGAAGGCACTCAGTTTTATGCTAAACATTTACTGCTCCCACTTAGGTTGTCATTATTCATGTACCCCCAACTAGTGTCCTAAACACTTCCGATATACCTTCGGTATTTCTAATAATAGGAAATACCCTTATAGTATAATTATAATACTAGCCCTGTATTAAACATTGTCCCACTGCTGGGCACGGGCCTCCTCTACTAATGAGAGGGGTAAGGCCTTAGTCCACCACGCTGGCCTAATGCGGGTTGGCAGACTTCTCATACCTTCGAAAAATTCTCAGGTATACAGGTTTCCTCACGATGTTTTCCTTCACCGTTAAAGCAAGCGATAATTAACATTTTAATACACACACAACTTTAGAAAAGTCAGAGGTGTATGCCACTTGGGTTTCGAACCTACGACTTTCGTCTTGGCAGTCCGTACCGCAACCAACTAGGCTATCGCTGCTTATCATGCCGGCCTGCTGTATAAAAAAACAAGTTGTATTGAAAATTAAAAAATATCTACCAATAATGATTTAGATTATTTTAACGCTCTGTGTCTACAAAAAATGACTAAAGTGAAAATAGTATGCTCGAGTACAGAATGCCGGCAGTACATTTTTTTTTGTCGGGATTTTAAAAATGGAATGAGGCAAATTTTTTTAAATGTCCCAGCACTTCCGTTAGTATCTACAGGACACTTGTTTTACAACTATTTATTTTATTTGTTTATTTTATTTTATAATCTTTAGCATACTAACAGAATAATTACATATTAGATTATGTTACACATGTCATTATAATTATTAAAATACAATGTAATTAATCAGATCATAAGCATGCATGACATTTAATAGTAGTGATGCTACATTAAGATACTATTACATAAATTAAGATTTAAAGTAATTTAATAATAATATATGAAGTGAACAATAATTTAAAAAAAAATACAAATAAATAACATCTCATTAAAAAAAAACATTAAATTTTTAATTAATTAATTTTATGGTGACAAGGTATTAGACCAATAGGGTATTTGACAATTTTTGAAGATTGATGGACATCGATAGAGGACTCTTCACTTATAGCCCCCGTAATATTTTTATTATTGAAATATACTCAATTTATATAAAATCCGTGATTTAATTTTTTCATATATAATTTCGCGCTAAAACGCGTTATCACGTGACATTATCTATATGTGACGTCATCGCACATCTACAAACATTCGTGACACCTAACAACATAACAAATTATTTGCATTTATCTCTAGTTTTTCCACAAAAATGAATGAGCTAGCATATAAATATTGTTCAATGCCTTTGTGTAAAAACTCGACACTAAATCACGATAAATTGTTCATCCATGTGCCAAAATCCAAAGTTTTAAGAAAGAAGTGGCAGATTTCGACTATCAGCCCTTGTAATGCCTTCTTCCATTCTTATAGAAGACTTGAAGACGAAATTAACACGTTTCCACACGTTTACACATCGAAAAATATGTTCTTCCTTACAATTTTATTTGTCGTAGGATGCAATGTTTATGTGCGATGTCGTCACGAGTAATGGCGGCCGGTATTGCTACGTTTTTGGCACCGAGTGATACAGATTAAAAATTCTAAATTTTAATGACGAAAATAAAATGTTTATAAAACATTTAAAATAAAAAAATGTATTTAATAAATATGTTTGCCCACTATCCTTTCTCCTAGTGCAGTTTTATATTTTTTGGTTACACCAGTCAAACACCCTATTGCATTAAAACCAGTAACATCCTATATATTTTTTAGAAATCTCCTTTTTTTATTTATTTACTCTATAAAAGAGAAGGCAAAGGTTCTCCACCATGCAACCATGTCTGTCGTTATTTTTTCCATATCTGGGCTACAACTTTGGTTTTAACTTATACAAAAGGCCGAAGCCATGTCTGCAGTCATCATCCATTCAAAAGGGGGAAGCCATGTCCGATATTTTTCTCATTCTAAAGGCCGGAGCCATGTCTGAAATAAACACAATTCAAGAGGCCTAAGCCATGTCTGTAATAGTCACAATTTAAAGGCCGAAGCCATGTCTGTAATAGTCACAATTTAAAGGCCTAAGCCATGTCTGAAATAATTTTTTCACTTATTAATCACAATAAAACATCACATCACATTCCCGCCATATTTTTTTTCCTTAGAAATCTCCTTTTTTCCCTTTTTTTCCCCTAAAATGGGAATGCAACGGGTTCAAGCCCATTCAGCCTCAGTCAATCGTAGGAATATTCTACATTGTAGTAAGAGAACCTTTTTTTACTCATTTTTCTCTTTTTTGTTAAAAAAAGACAAAGGTTCTCTACCATGCAGCCTAGTCTGGCAGTCTAGTAGGTATATTGACACGTCTTTTTTTATTTCAGTTGGACTGCAGAGAGTTGAAACCTCACGCGCCGACGGATCGCAGAGACGCGCGAAAGAAACACAAGGCCGCGTAACACATCCCAACGCGGATCCGGAAACGGATCAAGCAATGTATGAGCCGTGATAGTTAGATAGAACGATTATTGTAATTTCCTTTTTTTTATAGGTTTTTGAGTCATAAAATTCTGTATTATGTTGGTCTAAATTATATATTGATAACTAGGTAGGTATGTTTTTTACGTGAATTATAATCCAAATATCTGTGTTTATTTTTAAAATGAGAAAATAAAAAGTGTTTTTGTTTACTGTCAAAAATGTATGATAATTGGCAGCGCAAATACAACACATGTGTCAGACACAAGTAAGTATATAATTTTCAATTAGTTGTATGTGTACACTTTATACTTTTATTTCAATGTGTCTGTATTTTTATATTACTATGTCGAAGAAAAATTCACAAAATGAATGACTATTACACATCTCGAATATTAATATTTTGTTTATGAATATAGTCATTGTTGGTAATCGTGTTAAAAGGTATCGATTTATTTACTGTGATTTTAAAGGGCGATGGACGGGATGTCGAGTTTAAGTTAACAATATGAGAGAGCGCAGACTTGGCGGGAAATACGCATGCAGCACATAACTATAATCCTAAATACGAAATATCGTCCTATAAAATGAATAAGATTTAAAAACTTGAAGGACTATTTTTACGGACGTCAACTTGTTTGAATATAGAAGAAAATGTTTCTAATAAAATATATGTGAAATTTTTTAGTAAAACTAAGGAACATGTTATTTAGATTTGTGTTTGTTAAATTTCCTAAGGACGATATTCCCAGCGAATAGCAAATACTCATATTGTATCTACTTTTAGGCTAACGTTTATCAGGCATATTTCCGAAATTGAATTGAAACTTAATTATCAACTATAAATGGCCGCATATTCCGCCACGTCTTCGCTGTCTCTATGATGGCAGTTTGAAACTGCCAATTTATATCGACAAGTTATTATTTTATTGTGTATCAAAGTATTTATTATAATGAAATAATGACACCAAATATATAATTTTAGATAAGTACAAGGTTAATAGTTATTGTTGACCAGTGCTCTGAGAGTGAGATTTTCGTAAATTTCGTATTCACAAAAATATGCATAAACAGCGCCCCTAGCGGATCGTACTGAAAATGTATTAAACGTCAAAAAATTAAATATGGAGGACGCAATGTCATCCGAAAAACTCGCACTACGAGCACTGAACAATTTAAGTGATTTCTTCTTCCATTATTTAATATTTTCCAATGTTAGCTTAGATCGTGCTAGATGAGTCCAAAGGAATATTTATAAGGCGTTCTAACCAAGAAGCTTACAAACTTCTTGGTTCTAATACAAATTAAAGATGACAGTCGATTTTATAGCTGAAAATCAGGAGTGTCTTTTTAAAGAGACTAAAATGACCTGTTTAAGTCTCCAAGTAAACTAGTCTCAATATAAGATACAAAACAGTACATCATTATGTTAATGTATAAAAAAACTCTTAGAGGTGTTAAATACTCTCTCTAAGAGAGAACTGCACCTCAAATTTAAATTTCCCGAATACCATTTAATCAGACATTGTGAAACACATCTCTATTTTTTTACTTTTTTATGTTTAGCATATTTGTATGGTGTCATAAACTTACATAATTGTATGGTGTATAGTTCAAAACGGTTTTTACGGCCTATGTGAGTTTATAAAAAAGTATTGAGTGCTGTACAGAAATTATTGATGATAAATAAAATGTAAAAATTCTGAGTTATGAGTTTGTACCTGCCAAACATAATAAATTAATGATTAACCTGCTGTAGTTGTTTGTATATAAATCATTGAGGGCCGTATTTAGAATTTGTATCGCAGGTGTTAATTGTTATGGAAACCAAGTATCAATATCGCATTCTACTAAGACGTATTTAGCAAAAAAAGGAACTATAAAATTGACTGTCAGACATTAATCATAATTACATTTTCAGATTTTGAAAATTGTACCTATTTGTGTAGGTCTTAGCCTAAAATTAAATGTCAAATGCATTAAAAATATTCAATTCATAAAATCATTCTACAAATGTTCATAGAATCCTTACATTTAGCGTCATAATGTATAAAATCCAGTAAATTTATTATATATTTACGATAGATAGGATTTTTCAATACGCCATTTTTGTAAATGAATAGTTAAGTTTTTGTTACGTTTGAGTCGGTATAGATATTCCAGTGTAAGCAGATGTTTTAGTAGCCGATTTATACCATAATCAAAATATTTAAGTGATGTAGCAAATTATTGTTAAATACTAATGTAAGTATTTTTTACGTGGCGATAACCTCTGATTCTATTCAGTGTAGCAAAATTAAACTTAAATAATTTTAAAAACCGATGAACAAGTTATAGATCTATAATACAATCTCCAACATCAAAATTGGGAAATTTCACTATCGCTACATCACCAGAAATAAGTTACCTTTAAGACTGAGAGACCAATCTCACTCAATCGAAATATTAGATAGATGACATAAAATGTTTCGACTTTCAAATGATTTAGATACAAAGATCTGTTTATATCTCGTAGCTATATATCCAGTGACGTATCTAGAAGGGGGTAACGTGAGACAATGCCCGAAACAATAGGTAGGCACATATTAATTAGATACGATTGATTGGGCTAAAACTACAACCCCTCGCGACTGTTTACAACAAATAATGCGAACAAATTATTCCCTAGTATATCACCACCATTTGTGAGTTATGAATACTTCAAGTTGCTGCCTATGTCATGGATTATCTCATTCCATATTACAAACTTACGTTTAAGGATATATAAAGCATTTCTGAATTTCACAGTACGTTCAACGTTTATACCTAAAAACAAAGATATGTTAAAGGCTCAGAACTAAGCATTTGATTTCGTTGAGTTATAATTTTCTCTATTCTCAATAGTATGATTTATATATATTATCACAATCTTTCAATACATAATCCACTGATTAAAAATACAATATTTCCTTATAAATATAATGTAAAACTTTATAAATAGCTTCAAAATACTTTTCAATTATTTTAAGACTAATTTAAGACTTTCACTTAAAATATGTAACTATTGTTAAATGTATTTTCTTCTCAAATATTTGTCATCTCACGAAACGTTGTTACATTTTTTGGTACCACAAAACAACGTTTATAATAAATCTCTTCTAATCTAAGCTTCAAATCTGATAGTATATTTTTCTCTCATATTATTAGTTTTTATATTATCTACACTAATATATTCTCGGCATAGTCTATTTATTGCTAACTAATAAACATTTATTATTTATAATCTTTGGATTTTTTTTGGAAATAACTAGTCATTCGCGTTTTACAAAAAAAATAAGTTCCTCGGATAGATAGTTTTATGTATTATTTAGAATACCCGCTCCTAATATTGTTTACTCATAATATATTTTAAAAAATATGCAAGTCAAAAAATACATTTTTATTTCATTGATATAGTGGACATATAATTATTGTTTCTGTTTAATAAACAATATTTAATTTATTAGCAAGAGTTTCAATCAGTTTTTCTGTATCGGAATATTAAAAGACTATTCTAAACCCCACTTATAATAACGGTACTGACTTTAATCGCACTATCACTGTTTCCTATTGCATTAAACCACATTATATTATGCACAAAATAATTAAAAATTGGGTACCTAATGTTTTGCATTTAAGTAATAAGTTTTAATTAAAGGGAGAATCAAAAAATATGATATTGTTTAAACTGCCAATCCATGTATTGTGTTTAAGTACAATACGATGTTAATGATTTACATATTTAAAAGATTGAAGAAAATAATACAATAAATTCAATGTTCCTAGTTTTATTTATTACCCGACTGCCCTGATAAAGAGAGGAACGTTTGTTCGAGTGGTTGTATGTTCATAAATCCATTTCTTTAGCAAGCTCTAGAACCTTAATAGCTTGATAGATTTGAATTTAACTTCTCAGGTCCAGCCCAGCCAAATATGGCCTAACTAAAACAGGCGCAAGTCAGTTAACAAGCATTAAAGGCGTATTTAAGATAATGGCCGCTGACTGTTTAAAATATATTATGTAATTTATTTATTGTTGGTATAAGTGCGGGCATACGTTTCTTTCTACGTAAGACTTAAAGAACCAGAATAAGGGTGACTATCACCTGTTTTGGTGTGGTAGCCGGCTGACGTTCCGGGTTTGAGAGATAAAAGGTGTCATTGGATCCATGGTGGTTGTGTGAGTTATATTAAACATGACGCCTTGAATAAAAAAAATAAAATGAGATAATTTTCTTTTTGTGTTATAATGTGGGTATCATATAAAAACTATAATAGGTATATCCAATCCCAAATATAAAGCTAGCCATAAGAATAATGCACACCCTCAGAGACCCCAATTAAATCTTTGTAACAATCGAAATACATACACTGAAATTATACTGTGATCAACTTAAGTACTGCCTACGTATTTGAAACTGCAAACACCTTTCCTCCCTCGACATAAAGTTTTTTAGTATGGATTTCGTACCTATTTCAAAAAGAACATACCACCTGGATTTAAGTTACAATTGCATTTGCTTCATCTGTTTTAAGGTAGTGACTGTTATTAACTTAGTTCTAAATATGAAAAAAAAATACCCTAAACAATTTACAGATCATAGTGTTGTTGAAAGTGCGTCTGTTGGAAGGCGAGGCACATCATTTTCGTACAAGCTGAGGATACAAGATCGCAATACACCAGCCAACCATATTTTCAATTCAATCAGTCAATTCGTTAATGTGGAATAGAAAATGATTAGAAACAACGGAGATTTTGATTTAATATCAATTATCAACAATTCTTTAACCAATTTCAAACATCTTATTAAAGAAGCCAAATTGAATATATAAACGTTGTGCACGTGTTGTTAATTTATAATTTTTCTTTTTTTTTATTTATTTGAATTTATAATTTAATTTATTTTTCAATTTATTTTTAGTTTATTTTATTTTTGAAAGTTTTGCAAAATTGGCAGATAATTTTTCCCAAAAGTATATTTTAAAATTTCTATATTGGCAACACTAAGCCAACCGCCATTTATGTTCCTGTCACTGACACATTAATTTGTCAAATAGCCGTGGTCGTAGATTGCCTACCGAAGTGCCAATTAAACCGAAACCACCTAAATCCACACCACCATGGCTGCCAAATTTCAAGAATACAAAGACACAATTGAACACAGTCTGAACGACAAAAGCAAGCCATGGACGAAATATTTTGAGAAGGCCGAACAGAAAACCGGCGTCAACCGGGTATACCTGTTCATCGGTGAGTAGTTTTTTATTTCGCGTTTATTTATATCTTTAGCGGTAGATTGACGGCTATTTTGTTGTACAGGCTTGGTCGCGTTCACCGGTTTATATTTAGTGTTCGGTTTTGGTGCGGAACTGATTTGCAACTCGATCGGATTTGTGTATCCTGCGTACATGTCAATGAAGGCCCTGGAGTCGCCGCAGAAGGATGACGACACCAAGTGGCTGACGTACTGGGTGGTGTACGCGTGTTTCTCCGTGGTGGAATACTTCTCCGACTTCATTGTCGGCTGGTTCCCACTCTACTGGCTGATAAAGGTTAGTTCACACCATATGTTAGCCATTACGGCCATTTTCATTTTATGAAGACAGCTGTTTAGAATTAAAATATAGATATAATTTTCGTGGAAAATAATTAACGCAATTTAAGTTTTATGTGTGGTGTTCTATCCTCAAGTGTCCACATGTTTCATAGACAAAAAAATCATTATGTCACATTTGCATTTTCATACATTGATCTTATTAGCATGGTAAAATTATTCAAAACTAAAAAGGATACAACTTTTTATTAAATTAAATTTCTTTTGTATATAGAATATATTTTACAATGTTGCCAATATGAAAGCTACTTCTACATCTCAATGATAATAGAATTTCTCTGTCTCTCTAGGTTCTCTTAAAAATATCTTATCAGTTCTTGATAACACACTTGCATCTGGATAGTAACCATCTAGTGAATGATAACCAATCAGTGACTCATTCTAGACTGTTTTATTTAGAGTCCAGAGTTCCACAAAGTAAAATTCCTTATAATCTATATGTATTAAAAATTGTTTCTACCTACGTCCAATAGACAATAGACTTTGAAACCTCTCAATTGATTACAATGAAATTTTGTGTATGTGTGTGGTTGGGTCCAACTTAAAAGATAGAATAGTTTTAGATCAGATAGTGTGCTGTTGTCGATGTTGATGATGTTTTCAATGGAAATTCAGTACACAGAGAACCACTTGTCTTACTTAAAATAGCCCTTTTAACATAATGCCTAAACATGCCGTTTAACCAGGTTCCATGATTAAATAGGGCTATGCTTTGTATTAATTAACATGATGGTTTTTTATGCAAGTTGATGAGATTCAGTTACGGTTAAGGAGCTCCATAACATCCCTGGTTTTAAGTATATTGTATGATGTGCCATATATGACATATAGGCAAAGTGACAAGCTGCACCTAATTGTAAGGGCAGTGAAGTCCAATTAGAGTGTCAAGTAGCAAGAGACAATCTATCCCCGCTACTGAACACAATTATGCCAGCCTGCTTCTTCACACTATGGGCAAGAAAGTAAAAAAGTGGTTGAGGGTCTATTGTCAGAGTACTCAGAAGGCCACAAAACGGTCAAACATTACGATATTTGTAAAGTCCCAACAAAAACCGCATGTACACTGGCTGATCCCGGAACACGACACACTTGTGTGTGCCACTATGGCTGGTTTTACTCCGTTGTACGCTGGTCGCTATCCAGGCGGATATGGATATCCTACCACCAGCAAAAACACCAGATGTGTGACTGTTGGGTATATTTTTTATATTCTACTTGGAGTATTCTATTCCCAACAGGTGCAGTGTAGTCACTGCCATGTCAGGATGATAAATATATTATAGATAGTAATTCATTGTATCTCCACTTATCACTTGTTTTATTGACTTACTTAATATTGTGTAACATGTCATCAAAAATCATGCTTAGTCATAAGAAAATTACATTTCACATACAATATGCTTATAAGTACAAAATTAACATAAAAAATATTGAAAATGTGTCATTTCATCAGCAATAATTTTACAATAGATTACTTAAATAATATTGTGTTTAATATGAAAACGTTTGCAAGTTCTAAATACTGTTTGTGACAAGAAAAAGAAATAATATCCAAATTTTCTGACTCATTTAATATTCTTAGTACCCACTTTACATATTGGGCCAATGTTGGTTCGATACTTTAATTTTTTTTTTGTATGTGAGTACATACAACAAAATGAATGAATGAACTGAAAAAAATGATGAAAAATGAAAACTCCGTGATGTAGCTGTATTACGCATATATTGTTATATCTGTGACTGACTGACTGACTGATCAACGCACAGCCTAAACGGCTGGGGTTAACTTAGACTTGAAATTTTGACAGTAGGTACCTTTTATCACGTAGGCATCCACTAAGGAAGGGTTTTTGGAAATACCACCCTTAAGGAGGTAAAATAGGGGAAGAAAGTTTGTATGAAACTCCTTCATTTTTGAAGTTAAAGTCATAAAAATTGGTATTTGGCCCTTCAGTTAAAAACAAAAAATATAGGTTTCAGGATTTTCAGGACTCAATCATGCTACAACGAATGCTCGACGAATCTGGTTGAAATTTGGCACAGAGATAGATTATAGTCTGGAATAGCACATAGGCTACGTTAATCCCGGAAAAATGTACAGTTCCCGTGGGATAGTTTGTTTTTGTTTTAGACAGCAAGGGATCCACATGATTTTTTACATAGTGTTAATTGAGGGGCTACTTTTTATACCAGAAAATGCACGGTTCCTACGGGATAGCATAATACAGGAAGATGTAATACCTTGAGAGGTCATGGATTTTCTACTTTTCCTTCCAAAAATAACCACCACGCGGGCGTAGCCGCGGGCAAAAGCTAGTCCCTAATATAGCAACTCATTGTTTAAGAATTAAGGATCTTAGTTCTTAGAGTTGTTATAATTTTAGCTCAAAATATGCGGTACAAATTTATTTCCATAGCATTGTAAATCTAGCGACGACTAAGACAAAGAAACATAGGAGAAAGGATGTTGGCATGCGTCCAAAGGAAAATAAACCTTGAGACAGACAATAGATTAGGCAAAAGATATTTATTTTTAGGGTTCCGTAATTAAATAGTTACTAGTTTCATACTTCTATGTACCAAATGTGTTAGCTGATGGTGGGATAGCCCGGATAGCGACCACCGTACACAGGGTGTAAAACCCGCCATAGTGGCACACGCAAGTGTGTCGCGTTCCGGGATCAGCCAGTGTACATCCGGTTTTTGTCGGGGATCTATAGTTGGAGTACGATATTTGGCCCTTTTGCAGTCTTCTGACTACTCTGACACTACCACTACTTACCATCAGGTGCAGTGTGGTCACTTTGCCGTGCCAGAATAAACAAAAGACTGTCTAAAGCCATTTTGATGATTGACGAAGATAAGCTCAATTTTTTCAGTTTTAAGGATATTTTTTTATCCTTAAAACTCACATACAATGTAATATTGCAACCACCTTTTGCGTTACATTGAATGAACACTGTTATTAACCAACATTCTAATTATAATAATTAATACACCATAGTTAACAAGGTTTACTGTTTCCTCGTAACAGTCATTGTTTAACACATTCGTGACGTCATAAATACCAGAGTAATCAAGAATACATTTGCTGTTATCTCTTGGAAGTCATTACAACAGATAGGTAAGAACATTGTTTGTGTAACGTGACTGCATTTTTTTTGTTGATTATGAAACTGATCTACTTTTGAAGTAGACGTAATGTCTGTCTTGTTTGATGCAATGTAGTTTTACAGACAGTAGCAGATTAAGAATTTATTCCACGTTATTGACCTTGATGATTTGAACCCTGACAGCTTCATACAAAATTCGGTTGAAGATGAGGTTTTGGGCTACCGAGATGCAGTATTTTAGAACGAAGTACTTTTACGCGGCTTAAAGTAAATGAAATGGCGGAAATCGTCACGTTAAGAAAAATTGTTATGCCCCCTCCAGGCGACCATCCCTCTCTCTCTCGCTCTCTCTGTCTCTTTCTATTATATACGGATGTGTGTGTATATGTGCGTGCGAGTATCGAGCTGTATAACCTCATCTTTTGTTGTCTGGATCCCTTATCCCTTCTTTTAGTATAGGATACGTGTGAATAGGCTTAATAGCTTTCCGGAAAATTTGCTTTAAAATAAGTATAAATATTTTTTTTATTCTGGCACGGCAAAGTGACCACACTGCACCTGATGGTAAGCTCAGTGCCGTCCAGTTAGAGTATCAATTAGCGAGAGATCTAACCCCCGCTACTCAACACAATCATGCCGGCCTGCTGTGTAGCTTCTTCACACTACGCCTAAAGGACCCAGGATCATAGGAAGGAGGGAACACGGAAGCTGGCAAACTGTTCCACAGTTGATGATGCTGCAAAAATACGAATTTGCGAACCTCTTGGTTCGGACCGGGGAAGTAGACACCACGAAGCTTCTCCGCAAGCCAGTACGCGTGCTTCTGGTGTGGAAAGGAGAGTACGGGATAAGATCAAACAATTCTTTAGAGCATTCGCCATGATGCAGACGGTAGAACACGCTAAGCGCGGAAATATAAATATACTTTATTGTACATTATTTGAAAACACATAGAAATTTTATTAGGACGGAAATATTCGCGATGAAGCCATGTTTAGCAGATATTTTTTCATATATTTCTCTGTAGTTTCTTTGAACTCGTTATTTTCAAGAGAATTTTTTAAATTTGCCAATAGTATAGTTGACCTAATAATGCTAATAAGGAGACTTGAAATCATAATACCCTCTACTAATAAACCAATTTCTAAGCAAACCGAGGGTCTCATTTAGTTTCACCGCCACAGGACTTCTATGAGCTTAGTCCGCCATTTGTTACACTCGTGTCTCACTAGACTTAACCTGACCATCCAGATTTGATGAAGAAAATTCTTTGATATGCGTGTTTCGTTACGATATATGTTCTTTAGCTTTTTTTATATCATAGTCCGACAAACGAGCCAGTGGGTCACCTGATGTTTTTTTTTTTTTTTAATGGGGGGGAACACCCCCCTCTGCTCCCTCTGATATTATTTCAGAGAATTGTAAACACCTTTGGGAATTGCATACTTTTATTAAAAGAAAATGCTATAAAAATAAAAACGACTAGAAAGGTGTACATCAAAAAATTTAAAAACAAAATTTACAAATCTAAAAAAAAATCTCTGTTAATATTACATAATTTCTATCCGACAACTACACGACACTGTAAAAATCGCCCATGTGTATAAAGCTGTCCAACAGTCATACGACGCTTTACATGTATACACATGGGTTCGTTAGTATTATACATTTAAAAAATAAAATCCTGATATAGCACGTCATTCTCACTTTAAAAACACAGTAAAACACACTCCTTGGCGACTAAGTTCATATTATAACATATAATATTGCATAGTCGCCCTTTTCTATTTATTTCTTTCAATACATTTACGTGCTATATCCCTACAATATCTCAAAAACTTATATCTTATATCACCGGTCTCCAGTATATCGCAAAAGTTATCTTTACCAATTTTTACATTAAATTCCGTTTCAAATTTCATGCGCTGATACAGATATACCGGGCATTCGGTCAACACGTGTACTACGTCCTCCTTTACCTCCGGGTCACAGATGCACGAGGGGCTCTCCTTGCACTTGAAGCGATTCAAGTACTCAGAGAATCCCCCGTGCCCCGTGAACACTTGCGTGAGGACCGGGTCCACAGACATCTTCCTAATTACGCTGTAAGCTCTACTGGCGTCTGGGAAAAACAGCTTCGTAACCGACGCTGTTTCTCCAGCCCTGTAGCGCTCATTCCATTCGCCAATCGACTCCTGACGGATGTATCGCTTGACGAATGAGATGGGGCATCGGTCATAATCGGGCTTCCGCTTCAGCGTAGTGGCTGCAGCCTTTGCGAGTTCGTCTGCGCGCTCATTTCCCACACACCCCACGTGCGCCTTCACCCAAAAGAGGTTAACGGTTTTTCCGCACGTAACGGACTCACATAACAAATTATTAATGCCAAATGCAATGGGATGGAGGGAAACTCCGCTCGCGACCGACTCAAGCGCAGCTCGCGAGTCACAGAAAATGCTGTATTGGCGTTTTTCGTGTCTCAGGGCCATTTGCACCGCCTTTTGCAGAGCCAACAATTCCGCCTGGTAAACGGTACAGAACGATTCCAGCTTTAGTTTGGTGGCTTTCGTTTCGGCATCGCCGTCCCATAAGGACACCGATGCACCGACTTGACCACCAATCTTGCTGCCGTCCGTGAACACCTTGACGGTGTTTGCAGCCTGTAGGTTCAGTTCTGCATCGTTCACCACGCATTCGAATTTCAATACTCTGCGTCCAGCTGGATGTCGTAAGTTGGCGAAAGGCACAGGACTTTCCACATCCCGGTCCCCCACCACTCGCCGAGTGTGTCCTTTTTTCACTTCATAAAGAAGCGCCGCTTCTCGGACACGAATGTCTAGCGGAAGGATCCCAGCAAGCAGTAGGGCCGAGTTTAGCGAAACTGTCCTGTAGCCCTTTACCATCTTTTGTGCAAAACCTCGTTGAACCGCTGCAAGCTTCTTTGTGATGCCTATCTTTTTGCTCGCAGGCGCCCATGTACTGGCCGCATATAATATCGTAGGTTCAACGACTGCCGTGTACAACGTTTTCACCACCTCAGGTCCCAGCCCCCACTGCACCTTTGCAGCGGTGGCCAACCGTCTGTAGAAGCCTATGGCTTTCCTACAGACTTCCGAAACGTGCGTGTTGAAAGTTAATTTGTCATCCACAGTCAAGCCCAGTATTTTAATTTCTTTCGACAGGCCTATGTCCGTGCCGCCCATGCGCAGGATTGGTGAGTCGTACTTAAGTCGTCGCGTTACGACCATAGCCTTCGTCTTCTGGGGAGCGAATTTGAGCTTATTTCTGACTCCCCAATCCTGCACATACGCTAATGCATCGTTGGCCTGTCTCTGTATCTTCATCGTTTCGTCGCCATGAAATACTAAAACATCAGCATCATCCTGCTCTCCGCAGAACCGCCTCCCGTGGCCATATCCGAGGCAGCGCGAACACTGAACCAGCGGGGATTGATCCTCAACCTTGACTCGCTGGACGTCTATATGCGCCATCCCGTGTTGGGTGAGTCTCTTCCATATTTCTGGAGAGACTTGCAGCACAATGTGCGATGTGAGCGCGTTCCTCGCACCTCTCCGGTATTTCACGGAGGCTCGTGCGTTATCCCCGCTCACATCCCCAATCACGTGTCGATTTTGCGTTTTCAGTGCGCCGAGGATCTCATCATCAGTATTGTGATTGAGGACGTTTCTCAATATCACCAGAGGGTCCTTGTTACGGACCTCCTCTACTGTGAGACGTCCTCCCCCTTTCTTAATCCTATCTTTGATCTTGTCCAGGTCCTTTCTATCGTTGCATCCCAAGATAACCTTGCGATCTTTTGCCTTCCTTATCCTATCTATTCTTAGTCCTTCTTCCCTTGCGTTGACAGTCTTCCTGACCTGTTCGAAGACTTGCTCGCCAGTTTCCCTCTGGTCCACCGAGGCAATGACGACAGAATGCATAGCTTTCTGCTCAGATCCTTGCCTCGGCGGCCCAGTAAGTACGCTGGCGTAGCTTGGCCTCTCGGTCAGGTCCTCCCGATGTTTCACCACCTGATGTTAAGTGATCTCCACCGCCCATGAACATCCACAATACCGAAAGTATCACGTATGCGCTGTCGGCCTTAAAGGACAGGCATAGGGATTAGGGAAGGGAAGGGGGAATCTGGGCCTCCGGATATCTCACTTACCATACGAAACGCGACAGTAAACTGTCACTTTACGTTGGTATTCTGTGAGACAGTGGTACTACCCCGGTCGAGCCGGCCCATTCATGCTGTGGACAAATATGTCTACAGCGTGGCTCTACCACTTTAATTTTAGCTGATTATAAACATGTAGAAATATAACACAACTGCCGAGTTTTTTGATATTAATATTACGTTTTATTATTGAATTAACGAGGTCATGGCATTAATATACTAATTAATTAGAGAAACTTTTTTAGCCTCGTTTGGTGAAATTATTATTGTTGACGTCAGTGTTGAAGTTTAGCTTTCAACAATTTAAGTGCTTTAGGCTCATAACTAGATTATTGTTGGAGTTAATTGAAGAAAATTGTCTCTCGCTACTCGATACTCTTATTGGACGGCACTGCGCTTACCATGAGGTGCAGCGTGGTCACTTTGCCGTGCCAGTTTCGTTTCTATTTATTGCATAATATGACCCTTGCGAATCGAGTACAATTTCAATCAAACAGACTTTGACATTGGTGTTTAAACACATTGTTCTAACTTCCACTTGCAGTTTAACTATTTACCGAGTAATTGATAGTGGGCGTCTATTGTCCTGTCCGTAATGCTAGTTTTATTGTTTACTCTACCTATATTTTATCTAGGTATATGTGATAATCATTGTGAATGACACATATATGCAAGTGTTAATTAATTTGCACAGATATTATATTTAATTATGATTGTGTGAAATTTTTTTACTCTTATCCAAATAGGGACAGTCTTGTGTTTAGTTTCGTAAATTATTAGGTATGCAATCGAAAATAATACGATTTTTTTATCCTGACACGGCAAAGTGACTACACTGCACCTGATGGTAAGCGCAGTGCCGTCCAATTAGATTATCGAGTAGCAAGAGAGAATCTATCCCCCACTACTCGACACAATCATGTCGGCCTGCACACTACGCCATGGGCAAGAAGTTGAAGAAGTGGCCGAGGGTCTAGTGTCAGAGTACCTACTCAGAAGGCCGCAAAAATGGCCATTTTTTATTACTTTGAACTTATCAATTCTTCCTGTTCATATATTCATCCATTACTTCCGTTAGTATGTTACAGCCATTGTTCTCGGAGACTATTGGTACTATGTATATAAAATTAAGTGGTGTATTCTGGAAATAGAAAACATGCCATTTCGAAGTTTTCTCTAGGTTTTTTGAAGACTTACATTAGGGTAGTTGACACGTTTTATTAATTATATTAATCAACGAATTACATTAAAGTAAAACCTATTATCGAAAGAGTTATATGAATCCGAACAAAAATAAGTAAATTAGACGCCATTCAAATTTGCTGGAAGGGGTAATTGTCAAATGACAGTAAAAGGATGTATGATATGTCCCGTGACGTCCCGGTTTTCAGAATTGCCATTACTGTGCCGTTGTGCGAGGGAGATAGTGATATGTTCCCACTACGCAACCATTTTTGCTCATACCAATATTTAAAATAAATATTGTGATCGCAATTTTCAAGCAATTTTGATTCTGTTTTCGCAAAAGGGTTTCTTTTGCGTATTATATCATATTAAGTAGATTTATGAATAAGTATCGTGTATAGTGTATTCATTGTTAATTATCGCTATAATTAACAATGAATACACACATAACTTACATAAGTACGACTTTCGTCTTGACAGTCGGTAGACGGTACCGCAACCAACTAGGTTATCGCTGCTTGTTTGTATGAAGTTTTAAATAAATATTGTTGTTACTAATTGCAGTGCATTTTCATCATCTGGTGCTACCTGCCGACGGACTTCAACGGCTCCCTGATCATCTACAACCGCATCATCCGTCCGTATTACCAGAAACATCACAACCGCATTGATGACATTGCCAACTCAGGTATCACGTGACATAACTACTTAAGGCTTGAATTGGAGTAAGGCAGCAAAGGTTTATTGAATGGAAAGATTTGTTTCGCTGTTATGTTATTTGAGTCGTATAAAACCAAAGTCGGCAAAGAAGGTAGTTGAGCAAAAATGAAAAAAAATATTACAAATTAAAATCTGCATCGACTATTGCAATGTTTTATAATTAAAAACTCTTCTAAAACACAAAACAAAAGTTGCTTTAGAACCAAAGTCAGCAATCTTTCACTATCAACCAATCAGAAGCGTCTGTCAAGTCAACAATCCTAATTTTCATGAAGTCAATGTCACCAATCAAAAATGACAAACTTGGCAGTACAGTTGCAAAGGCGGCCATCTTACCTTAGTTGGGATCAAACTCGGCAATCTAGAAAAAATTATAAGATTTTTCACGGCTAAGCTTAATTTTTTATCATTGTTGTTGTCATGGAAGTATCTCCTCAAAATCAAAAGCAAAATCGTCTTTCGACTTAAACAAAAGTTAACAGTTTTTTTTTAATTTTCCAAAAAATAAGTCTGTCCTATTTTGCTGGTTTTGGTTCTACACGACTCATTTATTAAAGGCCTAATACAGAATAAAATAAAATGAAATATAAAATAGCTAGTTAGTAATGCCAAACTAAATTGTACATTTTTAAATATACAGATATAAAAGTTGGAACTTTAGTCAACTATTATAAAAACATGATATTTTTCAACTCTAAAACTAAAGTCAAAATCCTAATTAAAATATTCATACGTTCAAATGTTTCTTTGTCTAGACAATAGTTACATTAAAATTACATAGATGGTTTATTTTCGCTTTCTTACCTCCTTTCTCTGCTTAGAACTAAATTTCGAAAAAAACTGGAATCCCCTATCAATATTTTAAATTTCTTTTTGACGTTTTGATGTAGTTTTGATAAGTCAGTCAGAACGCTGCCATTATTAAATAAAATTTGAATGCTGTTCATTGGTAAGCGCATCACTTAAGAACGGCTGCACTGATATTGATAAAATTTTCGTCACGGTTTTTATGGATATTGGCAGAGTTCCCTGGAAAATAGAGTTAGAAAATAAATTAGTATAACAGTCCTACGGTTAAACGTTATCATGCGAAGTTGTGGGAAAACGTGAATAAATAGATTTAAATGTGCAGATAATTTTGATGACTGATACTACTCCATTGCTAAGATAAAAATCGAGATAACAAAACTGATATGCATTCAAATTGTTAGATAAATGTCATATTATGGCATACATTATTTTGAATATTTTTGTGTTTGCCATTTTTCCTTATAATGGTCATCCTCAAGGTCGGAGTTGCGGAGAAGGACAGAATTTCACGATAATTTAAATTAAACCCTATCCCCTTACTCACAAGGTGCATATTAGTTTGACCAAATGACCGCGGCGATCGTTTATGCATATTCGTAATAGTAATACGACATTTAAGCATAACCGTATAAAGTTTAGTTTTCATTAAATGTGCTTTTCCGGTCGTATGCGGTGACTCTAGAAATTCACAAAGATAAAAATTTGGTCAGAGTGAGGTATGATTGCAATACAGAGAATTGCGAGGTTTCATTGCCCTATATACAAGATTAGTTTTTGTATACCATAAAGCCGAAACACCCAAATTAGATTTTGGTATGAAAGATCAGATAAATATATGACATAATTATAATAAGGAAAACTCACGCGGTGACATGCAAAAATAATGTATCTCATTTCTTGAACGATGCATGGGCAAACGGGCGCCGCGAGCTGCTGTTTGTTCAAAATGTCCACCCCTTTCCCTAATACACAAGCGGGTCCGTTTACGCATATTGCGCCGCATTTTTATTAAGTAATAAACATGATAACCAGGTTGACAGAATTTTTTATATTTTTGGGATACCAATATAACACGTTAATAATTAGTGCAATGGATTGTGCTACTGATTCTCAACAAACTACTTTCGGCTTTGTAGTATACTAAAAATAATGTTGTATAAACTGTTATGGAAAAATGCTATTGCAAATATTATTTAAATTCAGTCAATCGTTTTCTACCACCAATTCGGAATGCAGTTTCGCTAGAGAAGAACGGGCAAGAAACTCTAGCATTGCTCTTTTCGAACACCGGTTAACAATATTTGAACAAATACAATTTAAATTTGATTACATTAGATTAAAGCAGCTCGATGTATGTTAATTAAGTTGCCTTATTGTAATATCGTGAAGGAAAAATAACTACAAAACCTATGCAGTACATGACCCTTGTGAGAGTGATGAAAACAAATGTTTAAATGTAGCAAGATTTGAAAAAGTTTCTTTCAAAACGCCTTAAAAGTTCAAGCCACTCCTGATTATCAATACAATGTTTTGGAATTCTAGGTCTGGAAGACATTATAAAGGATCTTAATAAGGATATCAAAACAACGGTAAAGACTTTCAGTAAAACACTGAAGGAGCTGCATAAAGATTAAATTCAGCCACATATTTGCAGGTACAAATATACCACAGACTTTGCATGGCGAAGGGAAACGCTAACTCACTTGTGATGTATAGTCTATGTACAAAACCTTTTTTTGTCAGGCATTAATTTTAAATAAGCATAATGCATATAAAATTATATACATGTATCTTAATGTAAAGGCATCATTAAAATTATTTTATTGCAGATTTGTGGGACTGTATATTGATAATCAGGAATGGCTGTTTGATAGTCGGACGAGCGTGCACGTATGCGCCCGTAAATTATTGGGTTCGGAAAGTAATTTAGATTTTCTTTATCCAGTCACGCATCAATGGCTCGCCGGCGTGCCAAAAATACTAGCAACACTCGCCGCTCCTACATGCCATTTTTAACTTTAATATAATGGAAATAAAATTGATTTTGGCTTGTATTTTACAGACTCTACTTATTACCTTTTCCGAACACCGGTGTCTTTGTGATTCGAGAGAGGTTATGAAAGACTAATTTCTACTAGAATAAATATTTTGTTAATTTATATGTTGTCCATACTTGTTCAGTACCTTTTGCTATCTCATTGTTATTCTCCGGTTTGCATCGAATAATTGACTTTTTTGTGTCTTAATCAGCCTAACTGGCCTTCCAGACGTGGTGCATTTTTAACATCAAAATTGCCGGTTCAAAATTTTTCAAACCTGTTTTGTCACTGGCGTTCTGTCAAGTGTTGAAGTGTGTGAAGAACTAGCTGTTCATATCTTCTCCATACACATTAGTTATATTTTTCTTGCTTGAACGGCATTTTTACCCTTTCGGTAGTAAAAAATTGAAATATGCCGAAAATGTTCCACATTTTAAAGGGTACCAACCAATAACTATGGCATAGAATCAACTGATTTTTTTCACAAGCAAGCCTTGTTGCATGAGTTATATATATATATATAATGATTATGCAGCTTCAGTGTGAAGTTAGATGTGGAAAATACAGTTTAGTCCCTAGTTGGAAAAAACGAAATTACTTTCCGAACAACCTTATATAAATGTACCTTAACTCTGGGCCTTATTTGATTTTGTACACAGTTTTTAATAATTTAATGTTACTTTTGTGTTTAGATATTTGTAGTTAAATCGATAGGGATTACTAATTACCTGCTGTAATGTTATATTTAGTTACTTTATTATTTTCAAAACTACAGTATCCACAATCAATGTCCAAAAGTTGGTGCAACATGCGAATCTGAAGATTGACCGGTCCTTGAAAAAGTTGACCGAATGAAATCGTTTATCACAATATATTTTCAAGATGTTTTTATGCTTTGCAAAGCAAAGTATGTTTATTTTTTAATTATTTTTATTTAAATTCATATAGATCTTCATATTAAAATCATAGTGTAAAAATCATACAGTTTGTCAACAAAGATTGACATTAACGTTATCTATCCGCACCGCAGTGTAGCAATAATCGTATCCAACCGGTTCAATAGCTTTTTTAGCAAGAGACTAGCACTCGAGCAAGTAGGTCGTCTGATGGCAAGTTATCTTCACTGCTTGTAGATGTTAACTTACATTACCAAACTCGTGGGTACTTTGCCTTAACAAAACGACAGAAAAGCGGGAAAAAAAACTCGCCCCCAAATATCTTACCGCACAATACAAGATGAAGTGAAGTAACACCTTTACTTAACGTCAGTTATTTTGTGAGACAGTGCAGCGTTCATGCTGAACAGAACTATCGGACGGTCTACCACTCAGTCATACTTACAGAATAGTCGGTTGAAGCAGTTGTAATTGCGTACCCGATACGACTGCTGTGCTGAGGACTCGGGTTCAATCCTCGGGTCTGGTAAAAGTGATTTTTTTCTACCTCAACATACTCAGTATCAATGCGGGGTCTGCAATTGTGCTCAGTATGGCGATATGCTCGCCAGCTGTCACATCATGGAACGGTAATGAGCTTGGCAAAATGTGGTTGTTCTGGCTACACCTCTGCCTACCCTTTCGGGGTTGGTGTGAGTGCGTATTTATGTAGAATAGTCGGTTTTTTTTGTTAACATCAAACGCGTCGACTGACTGTATGATTTTTACACTGTATCGAAACTATTTAGAAATAGTATCCAATTTCTCATGTAGTTTAAAATGTGACCATTGTTAACAAACCCTCACTGATTATAGGTAAACAAGAGTAGAGCTGTGTAATTCATATAGTACATAATGGGTAAGTGTGTAAACAGCTGATCGCTTCATAACAGACATGCGCTTCTCGTGACATTAACATTGAATTTATCTGGCAGGAAATGGTACCATATCATATATTAATGTTGTGTATGTGTTACGCTTTATGTATTTAACTAGACAATGTATTGTCCGCATTGGTTAATACTTTTTAATTAGTGTTGTATGTCAGAGATTCTCAACCTTACATATTCAATTATTTTATAACCTTGATTAAATATAAATTACTAGCTGTTGCTCGCGGCTCCACCCGCGAGCCGGTTATGTTTGGGACAAAAGTAAACAGTACAAAATACCAATTTTCATGCGTTTAACTTCAAAGATTACGGATTTTCATACAAACTTTCATCCCCTATTTTACCCTCTTAGGGGTGGTTTTCCAAAAACCCATCCTTAGTGAATGTGTACGTCATATAAGGTACCTACTGTCAAAATTTCAAGTCTCTAACTCCAGCCGTTTACGTTGTGCGTTGATATGTCAGTCAGTCAGCCTCCGTGGCCCAATAGGCTAGTAGCCGACTGTGAAACGAGAGGCCGTGGGTTCGATTCCCACACCGGGACAAATGTTTGTGTGACAGGCAGATATTTGTGTCCGGGATCTGGGTGTTGTGAGACCGAGAGTCTCTCGTAGTCCCTGATACCCACATAATAAGACTTCTATCTTAGTGTGGGGTCGGGGCTATGTGTGTGACTGTTGGGTGTTATTTATTTATTTATAGTCAGTTTCTTCTTGTATACATACAGAAAATTCATTTAAATTTATTTTTAATGTTGTTATCATATTCAAATCAATAGTATTCCATGGGGTTCATTTAGATGTATATATCGACATAAATTATTATTTATTCGCGGCTAAATGCTGACTTCTATGGGCCCATTTTAGGAACTGCTGAGTTGAATTATTAGTACAGCAAGACATATGTTATTAAATATAATTATAAATATAAATGATTTCATGAACGTTAAACAATCCAAAAACGGATATTCAGGGTAGCCGTTCAAAAATAAACAACAATGACATAAGTCTTACACCGTAAAGTAGCGATTATTTTGAATTGCACTGTATTATTAACTAAAGTTTTAAACATTTTGGTTTGAATTCATAAAAACCAGTAAGATATGTATACAACTTTCACTCATTAAAATGCATTTTGACTTAATGTTGTTTTTAATATGATTTCATATGTGCACTAACTATTGGACTAAACGCTGCTGAATATATAGGCAAATTTTCTGCCAGATTATTAAAAAGAAACTAAAATTGTATAAAATAATACTAACGGTGTTTACGTACTTCCTAATTATTATTAAATATTATAGATATCAGTAGATATACTTGATTAATTAATTAAAAACTCAGTCTATTATTTGCCACTTATTACTGCAATAGTTATTTGATTTGTTGCCTGAATATAAAAATGCTACGTTCTTAATCTCTCTTAAGATTGTTTCACATAAAGTCAGATTTACATTGGGTACTTAGAAACTTTAAGTTAGTTCTGACTTGGTACAGTTTACAAAGTATAAATTGATTTTGCTGATTGTAGGATATTCATATCCGCCCGGATAGCGACCACCGTAGAAAGGGTATAAAAACTCCATAGTGGCACACGTGTGTCGCGTTCCGGGGTCAGCCAGTGTACATCCGGTTTTTGTCGCGGGTCTAGAGTTGGGGTACGATGTTTGGCCATGTTGCGGCCTTCTGAGTACTCTGACACTAGACCCTCGACCGCTTCTTCACCTCCTTGCCCCATGGCGCAGTGTGAAGAAGCTACACAGCAGGCCGGCATGATTGTGTTGGGTAGCGGGGGATAGATTATCTCTCGCTACTCGACACTCTAATTGGATGGCACTGCGCAGTGTAGTCACATTCCCATGCCAGAATAAAAAAAAATATTAGATAGGTACACAATAGCAGTACAAAACCAGTACTGATTTATTTCGGTTTGTCAAATAAGTCGAAGCTTAAGCTCTAAGTAACAGTGGTGAAGGATCCTTTAACATGTCACATGACATCAATTATTTTATTGTATGGTATTATTTCAAAATACCTATGGTTCAGTTTCTTGTAGCTTTCTTCTCAGTACTTTTTGGCAGCTCTAGTAGAGTCTACATAATTGATGTTTTAGTGCCATACTAACCTACTTGCCTAGTAAACTTGATTTTTTCGACTTCCCTTTATAAACTTGTCAAAACGACTCCAATAATTTATACTACGCTAACTCGAATTTTAGGTAAATTCGTTTGTTTACATTTATAACTTCTTTATTTTGGTATATTTCACGATTTTTTTATTAGATATAATTAACCACATTTTAAGCCGCTTGGCATAAACAAACGAATTTACCTAAAATTCGAGTTAGCGTAGTATACACTGTTGGTGGCGAAAAACTACAATGTAAAACTTTTTTTTTTAAAAATTACATGGCTTCCTTTGTAAAAAATTACACCCTTTTTATTCTTGTAATATGGAATTGGGGGCTTGCTTTGCTTAAATGTTATGTTGCAACTAAATATAAATCGCCGCCTAACTAAAGATACCATACAACAAATATTTTGAGAGACAAATACTAGTATACTTAAAGATTCACACTAAAATAAAGAAAAAATTGACACTTGTTTAACACTTGTCATTGGCAGAGTCATGGCTTCAGTTGTAGAACTAAATAATTCTAATTCAATATTAAAACCTATCTAAAGTCGAATCATATTTTTATAAAAAAAATATGTACCCATTTCTATGTCTACACTGGATATTTTTTTGTCATGGCAGTGACTTCAACCCCTGATGGTAAATGCAGAGCTTAAAATTAAATATAATATCGATAAACATTGCGACCCTAGACGGTCGCCAAAACTATCTTCTAATTTCCATATTTGTGTACGCTGATGATATGTGCTTTTGTGGTTGCGATACGGACTGTCAAGACGAAAGTCGTTTGTTCGAAACCCCAATGGCATACACTTTTCTAAAGTTACGTGTGTAATAAATGTTAATTATCGTTTGCTTTGACGGTGAAGGAAAACATCGTGAGGAAATCTGCATACCTAAGAATTCTCATAATAATTTCAAAGGTATGTGATGTCTACCAACCCGCATTGGGCCAGCGTGGTGGACTAAGGCCTAACCCCTCTCATTAGTAGAGGAGCCCCGTGCCCAGCAGTGGGACAATGAATACAGGGCTAGTATTATTATATTTTATGAAACAAATATGGCGATTAGATTTAAGATTTGTCTCTTCTGAAATATGTTGTATGGTATCATTAAATAAGTGGTGTTATGTTAATTATAAATACACATTCAAATATATTATATTTATTTTCCAGCGTCTCGTCTCGTAGCTGATGCAGTGAGGAAGGCGAATTAAGTCTCCATAAAGTACCACAGTTGGGGAGAAAAAGTACAAAATCTTTCTACACTCGCTTGTCACAAGCTTTGCGGCGTTCACATTTGGTATTTATCTAAATATTATTGCGTTTGTTAATTATGCAAATGAAATGAGCCTATTATTGACTATTCCAGATTTACTATCAGACAAACTTTGGGAATGAATTGGACTCCGTTAAGCAGAAAAGATCCAACCAAATTTTTTTATGAAATAGAGTCTAATACATAGCCACAATAAATCAAGTTTCATATGTGCACAAAAGATCCAGGCAGTTTGATGATATTTACCTATTAAATCTTGTTGTTTTATTACTTAACTAATTTTCAATTAGTTACTGCATAGTACTATTTTTAAATTCGCTGTCAAACTTTTAAACTGCATTTACTCAAAAGTATGAAAACGTCAGTTAGATCTTTTCTGCTTACAAGGTCCAATGTCTAAAATATCTGACTGTTTAAGATTAATATCTGATTGAATGTTCTACATTGCATTTATATAGGCCTTGATATTTGATAAATTCACTAATGGCAATTACACATGCATTTTATCTTTTAATCATTGCCAATTGTGTACCCACAGTGCGTAGAAATGTTGAATAAATCACTCAAGTTTTTAACAATCAGCAAGTTAGCACTTTTAGGACGTATTTTTTAATTACATATGTCTCTTTCTAGTGTTTTCAAAATTAGAAAGAGACGGATGTATTACATTTTATTTAAACATATTCCTTGCCTGTAAACGTTTAACATGACCATGTGTGAACTCTCAAATTATTTTACATAGGAAAGAAACAACACAGGTTTATTAAATTTTATGGGGCAAGGGGCGATTATGTTTAATATTATCTTATTATTAGCATAAGCATCTATTTGGAAAATCGTGACACTTATATGAATTATTTTCTTGTTTGCTAAAGTTAAAATTGTTTGTTGGATCATAGTTTCCCGGTTTATTTTCTGAGGGAATAGAAATGTTAGAGTAAGTTGTCTTGGTATTTTTTAATTTCCCTATTTTAAGATCTCTCATGCTGAACAATGAATTTCTTTGTTTACTTTTAGATGTTTTATATATTTGCTCAAAGGATTATAGTTTTTATTGTAAAGGTTTAAGTTTTGTTTTTGATTGTTAGTTAATGTGTTCCCACATACACGATTTTCGAGTGTTGCCATGTACTTTTCCTTATATGAAATTTTAATAAGCATATGGACGGTTGACGGGCTATTTGATAGCGACATTTTTTCAGCCTTGTTTCAAAATATTGCAAAAATGGAGCTTAATCCATTAGCCCGTCAACCGTCAATTTTAGTCGATAGAATATAAACCCCGCGTTTACAATAGTCATGTTTGTGATTTTAAGCTTGTGATGTAAATTCATGTGCCTTCGATATTTGGCTGCCGCGTTGTTTGTATTCACAGATTTGTTAAACTTGTCATTTTTCACATAATAAAAAGGAATTCATTGTAATATTGTTTTATTCTCCTATATTCTGTGATAGTGAAGTCATCTTTTGAGTTGTGATAATCCTACTATAATTCTCCTGTAAGTGAGCTTTGTCACCTAACTCCTAAACGGCTGGACCGATTTGGATGAAAATTGTGTGTATATTTTAATGGGTTCCTGGATGGTTTGAAAACAATTGGACCCGGCAGGTGGCGCTGCTTTTCCAGACAGGACGACGTCTGCCCTGCCCTGCGTCTGATAATAAGTTAAAAGCTATTCAAATCTGGTGGTAGCGGTCGTTGGTAATAAACAAAAAAAGAACATTTAAATATAAATAAAAAGTAGCCTATATCATTTTCTTAATAAACAAAAAAAGAACTTTTAAATATAAATAAAAAGTAGCCTATATAATTTTCTGATCTCTAAACTGCCACTATGCAAAAAATCATGTTGATCCCCTGCTCTGTGAAAAACTAAACTATCCCACGGGAACTGTACATTTTTTCGGGATAAAAAGTAGCCTATGTGCTATTCTAGACTATAATCTATGTTTGCGCTAAATTTCAACCAAAATAAAATAAAATTAGATGATCCAGCAGCAATTTGAATGGAACTAAGTAATCTACTACTCTCTTAGCAGTAAGCATTCCACTTGTACTTACTGTGGCTTTTTTTCCTGACTAAATGCTAGATTGTCATCATCTTTACTGAAGGATCTTTTTCCAGGAAATATCAAAAAATCTCAAGGTTAGTTCAACCATAAAAGCTACCTTAAGACTGATGGTAAAAATGATAAAAAACCCGGCCCGAAATAAGAGGTTCGCAAATTCGTATCTTTGCCACACCATCAAGCTGTGGAGTTCACCATCAAGTTTGCTAGCTACCATGTTCCCTAAGATCCTTTAGGCGTAGTGTGAAGAAGCTACACAGCAGGCCGGCATGATTGTGTTGAGTAGCAGGGAACCGATTATCTCTCGCTACTCTAACTGGACGGCACTGCGCTTACCATCAGGTGCTGTGTGGTCACTTTGCTGTGCCGGAATAAGAAAAAAATGTATGAGGAATTTTACCATATGAAATTGAATTTCAGTTGAAAGTATAATTCAAGAGATAATTTAATGAATGCTGACTTTCATCTCATATTGTCAAGTAACTTCTTGCACATTTTAAATCCTATTTAAATGATATGGGGTTGAAAACTACTTCAGATACTTTCAAAGAATGATTATACTCTAGTAATACCATGAGAAATTGAAAAGTAAATGTAGTTAATTAAATTATTTATTGACTAAAAACTAACATTTACAATCTATTGTTTTACTAAAAAACATTGTATGTGCTTGTAATAGTTACAGTTTTGTTTCACTTTGTTGACTCATATTTAATATTGAAGAACTCAAGACAAAATTCTATAACAATTATACAATTTTTTATTAGTACTTAATAACAAAGATTCATGATGTAGCAGCTTGTTCTTTATTTTCTGCCTCTAGTTTAGCTAAATTCTCTCTTTCGGTCTTTCTGTTTCTCCATGCGGTCATATATGAACGTGGGTGGATTGGGAAGAACCCGGAAAGACCTGCAGAATGAAAATATTTATTGAATCCATAAAATGTTATACATTATTGATTCAGTCAATCAATTTCGCTCTAGCACTAGTTCAGTGTCAGTTTTGCTAGAGAATGGACAAGATAATAGCATTGCTCTTTTCAAATCTGATTTAATATTTGGGCCACACACAAATAAAATGAAATTTAATTAAGGTTACATAAGATTAGAGTAGCTCCATGTATGCTTGAATTAATTAAATAAATTGAGTTGCATAGAACCAAAGTCAACACAGTAGGTAGTTGGTCAGAAATTTAAAAATATATTGCAATATAGGAAATTAAAATCTGCATAGACTATTCCAATGTTTTATAATTTCAAACAGTTATAGGCCCTTCTAAAGCACAAAACAAAAGTTGCTTTAGAACTACAGTCTGCAGTCTTTCACTATCAACCAATCTGTATATATAAAAGAAGAAACTGACTGACTGACTGATCGATCAACGCACAGCCTAAACGGCTGGGGTTAGAGACTTGAAATTTTGACAGTAGGTACCTTTTCTGACGTAGGCATCCACTAAGGAAGGGTTTTTGGATATACCACCCCTAAGGGGGTAAAATAGGGGATGAAAGTTTGTATGAAAATCCGTCATCTTTGAAGTTAAGTTTATGAAAATTAGTATTTGGCCTTTTAGTTAAAAATAAAAAATATGTTTTAGGATTTTTGGGAATTCCGCCTCTAAGGGGGTAAAATAGGGGATGAAAGATTGTATGAAAATCCGTCATTTTTTAAGTTAAACGCATGAGTATTTTGTATTGTATACTTTTTCTCCCAAAAATGACCTCCACGCGGGCGGAGCCGCGAGCAACAGCTAGTGATAAATAAATAAATAACACCCAACAGTCACACACATAGCCCCGACCCCACACTAAGATACGAGTCTTGTATTGTGGGTATCAGGGACTACGAGAGACTTTCGGCTCACAAAACCCAGACCCTGGACACAAATATCTGTCTGTCACAGAAACATTTGTCCCGGTGTGGGAATCGAAGCCACAGCCTCTCGTTTCACAGCCGGCTCCTCGCCAACTGCGCCATGGAGGCTGTCATCAGAAGCGTCTGTCAAGTTAACAATCCTATTTCTCAATCAAAAATGAAAAATGGCAAACTTGGTAACAAAGGTACCTTAGTTGGGTTCAAACACGGCAATCTAGAAAATTTAATAAGATTTACCATTAAACTTATTTTTTTATTATTGTCAGATTAAAATAAAATATTCAGCAAAATTGTCTTTCGACTTGAACAAAAGTTATCAGTTTTTTTTATTGCCGAAATATAAGTCGGTCCTACTTTGGTTCTATGTCTAGTTCCAACAATTCTATACTTACATACTTGGAAGCTAGACAAAAATTTGGTGGAATATGAAAGGGACAAATGCGACTTTGAGTAAAAACCATATTTACCTAGTAATTCTGCTACAGGATTAGTAACGTGTGCGCCTTTGCCAAGCCAGTGCTTCAATCTTTCCAAATTTAGTGCGACCAACTTCTCATTGTTGATATTGGGCATTGGATCGTAAGAACCCAGTTGTTCTATGACTGGTTGAGCATTAGGTCGCTTCCTCTACAAAAAACATTAAAATGGTAATAGAGGGTCTTCTATCATCCGATGAATACAATAATAAAAGTTACTTACGTGTGTTACAGAAATATGAAAGAATGGCCTATTTGTACAACCGTGGCGAATCAGACGAATGGATTTTGCAGCTCGTACGTAAAATCTACCTGTACCACTTGAAGGAGCTAGGACCATTTTGCAGTTTGCACTTTAAAAACTTACAAAAATAGTTTTAATAATAATAGGTTAACCTCCAAATGATTTCTTTTTTTTGTTTCATTCTATCTTTTTTATATAAAAGAGAAAGCAAAGGTTCTTCACCGTGCAGCCTTGTCTGTCATTATTTTTTCCAAATCTGGACTAAAATTGAAAGTCTTCTTCTTGGTTTTTATAAGTGAAAAGGCCCAAGCCATGTCTGAAATAGTCTGAATTCATAATGCCCAAGCCATGTCTGAAATAGTCACAATTCAAAAGGCCAAAGCCATGTCTGAAATAATTAATTCACTTACTAATCACAAATAAACCGTCACATCACATACCCGCCATTTTCCCAGCCTTTCTAGAAAATCTGTTAAAATGTTTTCTTTTTCGTTCAAGACTCCTGACTCCAAAGAACAGGCTATAATCTTTCGACCATACTGCCTAGTCTTAACTTTTAATCACTAAATGAAAAATCTACTATCTGATGACGATGACTACTAAGACAAAATTAAAATCCTGCTAAAATCTATTTATATTTATTTTAAAAATGTCTAAATAATGCTAAGGTATTGAAAGATTTATATTATAAAAAATACTTATTTACTGAAAGATAAATTACCTATGCATTTCTGCGAAATGAAATTTTAACACGATAAATTACTGCTAGTTCAACATGATATTATAATTTTACATACATTATTTTTTACGTACCTATTCATAATATTTTCAGGCAATGCTTCTAAAATTGGATAAACCAATAAACATAATTGATAGTACCATACCAGTATAATATTGATTCCAGGACAATCGATTCTATTTGATTCCGTTCAAAAACCAAAATTAAACCTGGGTGTTATAATGAGGCGGCGTGATTCAGGGCAGCGATGTAGCGCGACTGTGACACGACCATGCCCCGAGTCCGACATCTTCCCGAGAAGCGCCAGGTTTTCTGGTGGTCGGCGGAACTCACGTGGTGACGTGTCTCCTGCGTGGCCGCCCTTCATCGTCTCGCCAGACACCGTCTTCGTCGAATACTTCTTCCCGGCGACGAGGACCAGAAGCGGCTGCTTCATGGCCTCCACAGGGAGGCTAAAGAGACTGCGTATGGCAATAACTAATGCAAAGACTGCGGCTCACGAGAAGTTCCGGGGAACTCTCGATAACGACCCGTGGGGCCAGGCGTCCATATCGCGTGGCGATAAGGATGTATCGCCCGTGGGCGCCCTCGGTGTCTCCGGAGTGACCTACTCGGTAAGGTCGTCGCAGCTTTGTTCCCTGCCAATGAAGATAAAATAAATAATAAAAAAATGTATATTGCCTTATTTTCTACTTACATATCTATCAATAGCAGCGATAGCCTAGTAGGTTGCGGTATGGACTGTCAAGACGAAAGTCATGTGTTCGAAACCCAAGTGGCATACACCTCTGACTTTTCTATAGTTGTGTGTATTAAATGTTAATTATCGCTTGCTTTAACGGTGAAGCAAAACATCGTGAGAAAACCTGCATATCTGAGAAATCTTATACGAATTTCAAAGGTATGTGAAGTCTACCAATCCACATTAGGCCAGCGTGGTGGACTAAGGCCTAACCCCTCTCATTAGTAGAGGAGGCCCGTGCCCAGCAGTGGGACAATGTTAATACAGGGCTAGTATTAATATATCTATGTAGTTTAAATTGTATGAACTTAAAATTTAAATAAAATACGGCATCTAATTGCTCAGCTTCAGCTGACCGGAACCGTGGCTCCGAGCAGCGCTGGTTTTCAGCCACTCCTGACTCCCTGTGGTGTTATGTGGGAGATATTTATATAGCGGTGGCAAACGCAGTGACACAAAACCCCTCAAAGTAAAGTTTGTGTGTGTGCGTAAAAGTATTTATTGCAATAATTTGCATACTCATGTCATGGCAGTGACAGTGCTTCAAGTTTTCTGCAGCCAGTCTATTAAGTAAAGCTGCTTTATATTTAATTTTAAAAGACCAGTGTCTCAGGGTGGTGGTGACGTGTCTCTAAACATCGCCAACGCATTCAACACCCTGCCCTGGGTCTGCATACTGAAAGCAGTGTGGTACCATCAGGGGCCATCGTTTCGTCAGCGCCTAGTGTACCTACTCGTATCTCTCATGTTCAAAGCGAAATGTGCAAAGCGTATCTGGCGCCTTCGGAAGAGCAATGAAATGGTGTTTCAGAGGGCTCAGTCTTGGGCCCTCTCTTGTGGAACATCGGCGGTTGAGTGCTCCGTGGTACTAACTCCGAGGTTTCGATGTCATGTTATGCAGACGACACACTAGTAACAGCGACAGCAAGGTCTTCCCTGGAGGCCACCCTGCTCACCTCGTTCAAAACCGAACAGGTGGTGGGCAGAATTCTGCGATTGGGTCTTACGGTGGCCCACACAAACACACAGCATTGGTGGGGCTTGTTCTTGATGAAGACTCTATGGCACTTGTCAGATAAAAGCACGGTAAGTTGACGAGCCGTCCACTGATGACTAAGTTATTCGTATACTTTGAGCAGGTCATAAACCTGCTTCTTCATATTCTTATATACAATAATGTGTGTTTTCTCCAAGGCATAATACCTGTTTTTAACCGACTTCGAAAAGAAGGAGGTTCTCAATTCGTAGAAATCTTTTTTATGTATGTTCCCCGATTACTCAAAGACGCATGGACCGATTCGAGAAATTATTTTTTTGTTTAAAAGGGTCTACTTCCCAGGTGGTCCCATTGGCACCAAGTCAGGATCTGATGATAGGATCTCAGAAAAATCAAGGGCAACCCTCAAATTTTAAAGGGACGCATATTTTCTATTTTCGAAGTCGGTGTACTTTTTGTGAATTCAAATCTTTAATTTTAATGCAAAACAGTAATATTACTTAGCTACCTATGACTTATCTGTACCATATATCATGGTCATGTGTTCACTGGGATACCAGACAACTGTCGCTGCAGTCATTTTCTTGAGTAGGCGTTAAAGACAGCATAGTCCACAGCATAGCTACATACGCCAGCCATGCAGCCATTCTTCGGACACGGATGGCTGGAGTGCATAAGTATGCCAGGGGATCTTTTTTGCGTATAATCTTTAAGTTTCATTTGTTTGTTTTATGTATTAAGTTATATGTGTCCCTATGTTAAATTTATGTATTGTTGCATGTACTCACTGCCATCAGTCCGGAGACAATGGCCAAATAAAGTGTTTTCTTTCTTTCTTTCCATGCCTTTCATCCATAAGGTATAAATTCGGCATCCCATAGGATAAAATGAGGAAAGTATTTGTAATCGAGTACCTACTGTCAAGGCGCGTCCATACTCTCTTCCCGATCGCTAGCAGCGTCTGACCGACATAAGCCGACCTTACTATAGTTAGAGATAATAGCACGCTCCTGTAATGTGTGCGACAAGGACGACACACGTAACTGGGTCACGGGATGAGAGCGTCTCCGAACCAGCGGTTTTATTAAGCGCTGGAATTCTGAAAAACTTCGGCCTCAGTAATGGCTGGCTGAAAATACTCAACTATAAATAGACAGTTTTATAAGTATGCTATAATTAATGGATTTATTATGATGATGAGATTCGCACGCTGCTTTTTCTTAAGTAGGCTTTTGGAAGTATTTTATTATGATCAATATCTAGGTATTTTTATTGAGCATTTAATATTTTGTAGGATTTGTTAGATTGTTTTGTATACTTAGACATCCTTGAATAAAAAATATATAGGTATACCAAGTATTAGTTTCAGCATAAAATATTAAGTAAAATATAGAAAGTTTAAAAAACGTTGGTTATAAATCTATGTAAATCCGACCATATTTTTATCATGAAGGAGATACACCACAGGGGTTAGAATATGCACAAAATGTTCTAATAATACAATTATGCAACGTCAAAAATAGATCTCGATTAACTGAATGATATCCTAGATGCCGGCGACATCGGCGGCACGACGGCGGAGGCAGCGGCGGCGACGGCGGCGGGAATCAATCGGTAGCGCTGGAGCGGCTGAGTTGGTGGCGGCGCGCGCATGCGCTGTCCAGGAGCGATCGATGTGTCGCCGAGTCGGGCGGTACACTTAGTAGTCAGTGGTCGCGGAGCCGTCGCGTAGACCAGTGCACAATGCGTTGTCAGTGAGGCGGGAAACGAGTCAAGCTGTATCTCCGCGAGTACGCCGCGGAGGAGGAGCGGCCGGCGTGCCGGGAGGAGTGGCGGCGGGGCGAATGGGCCGGCGGCGCGAGAAGCCGCCTGCCTCAAGTGGACCGCAGCCCGTCTCGCCGGAGCCCCTACCTGACACGCGATGACGAGCCGTCGCCGGCGCCCGACGAGCGCGGACGCTCCGCGTCGGCAGGGGCCCACCACCGAGCGCGCCCGCGTCCGCTCCGCTACCAGTCGCTCGAGCGTGACTACGACCGCTCGTACGCGCCGCCGCCGCCGCCTGAAGATGATTACTACCGCCGCGAGCCGCCTCCCCTCTTCCTCGGAGAGCTGCAATCTCAGAATTCCGATTTGCAGCGGGAACTGGGTAACCTTAAGAAAGAGCTTGAACTGACCAACCAGAAACTCGGCTCCAGCATGCACAGCATAAAGACCTTCTGGAGCCCCGAGCTGAAGAAGGAGCGGGCGCTGCGGAAAGAGGAGAGCGCAAAATACAGCCTCATTAACGACCAACTCAAACTGCTCAACCAAGAGAACCAGGTCAGTAGCACGCCTACTATATTACTACACTAGTACACCCCGCCACCCCCACCTCCCCTTCTAAATTACTTCAACAAAAAACGACACTTTGAATAGCAGCGTGATCTGTAGACTCTACTTACTTACACTTACTTTAAGGCTTCGTTTTGTAATATTTCACCTTTGCGTCGGCTTCTTATATTATTGCCGAGTCTCCAATATATTATACTACGTAGTGGCTCTAATTTCTAACTTGTCAACCTCCAACATCCATTGTCGTCACGTCAGTGGGATCAACAAACAGTGATGATTCACGGAGAGTAGCGCCTCTCCTCACGGCCGCGACACGGCGCGCGTTGATTACGTCACACGCATGCTTGGAAGACTCCTGTATTCATTGATGTGATTGGTCAATGGAGCCGGTCGGGCAGCCCACCTACATCACTATGTGGGATTAATGCTTTATTACGTTCGATAGCCTATAGTAGTTACTATTCGTTTTAGAATGCGGATTTGTGTATTCGAGTAGCATGAGTAAGCTGTTAGGAAATGCTGTACAGTGAATTCTTAACACAACTATAGATTAATCTATATCTGTTTGTATATTATTTCTATAGCTTATAGATATATAGCAGAATGGATTTATTACATAATTTAAGAAGTTACAAAGGCACGATTGTTTTCTTATTTTAAGTTTTGTTTCGTAGTAAACTATTCTCAACACTATATATATCGCTCTTCAAATTATCAAACGATGAATTAATTGAAGAATCCAAAATCTTTGAGATAATTTCATAAAGACAAGATAGATTATTTTTTATATCATGTTTACCCTCATTTCAGTGTGGAGGCTATTGTCCCCTAAGAGAATATTGTGACGTCATGCATACATCCTCGAAAGGATAAACCGAGGTGCGCAAACTGCCCACATATTTCGTTTTAGAAAGTTGATGTAAATCATAGGTCATAGGTCGCATTTTTTTTATCTTGGCACGGCATAGTGATCACACTGCACGTGATGGTAAGTGCAGTGCCGTCCAGTTAGAGTATCAAGTAGCGATAGACAATCTATACCTCGCTACTCAAGACAATGCCGGCCTGCTGTGTAGCTTCTTCAAACTACGCCTAAAGGACCCAGGATCATAGGAAGGAGGAAACACGGTAGCTAGCAAACTGTTCCACAGCTTGATGATGCGGCAAAAATACGAATTTGCGAACCTCTTGGTTCGCATTTGCATTGCATTTGCGTCATCTCCTGTAACATAATGGGCTAAAAATAAACTCGGACAAACCGTTGCGCAGGTGCAGTAGTTGAGCCTCTGCTTACCCTTTCCGTGATGTCGGCATGACTTCTTGTCATATAAAATACAAAATGTCCATACTAATAATACAGCCCAACGTAAAATAACACGTAAAGCATTATCTATTTCTACCATGTATGAGTTAGAATTATATTACGATAAAATAAAATGTACCGCAATCAGAAACACTTCTGTGAAACTCGAACTGCCATCGTAACGTATGCAGCATTAGGAGATACTTGACTTTCAATAAGAGTCATTACTGAATCGTATGTTAATGAGCAGACTTTTATTGATAAATGAGTTTGGCATGTGCCAGAGCCCTGCCATAGCGACGAAGCTTTTACAGAAAATATATTAAAAATGGGGACTTGCTTTTGCCTTTTGAAAAAGCCTAAAAACCTCTCTTAGAATTACAACCCATTTCTCGAAGTTATCAACGCATCTAATTCATATGGGCAATAGTGATCATTTACCATCTGGTGATCTACTGCTTAATTGCGTAAAAAGATTAAAGTAATCAGTACTGATAGTCTTAAAACGCCCAAGGAGTAAGAGGAGAGCTTTTCCGGCCTAGAATATAAATCTATGACTTTTGCTTCCTCACTAATTACCAAGTCAAGAAGAGATTCAGAAGAGATGGCTAAAAGCTATAGGGACGGTTCCGGCAGCAATCTAAAGTTCACTTAAGATCCCTCAGGACAGGTTGGAACATGTGCCGCAGAAGGCCACCCCGGGGTCGGTACACCGGCGTAGGAAAATTGTTTAGGATTCAGATCTAGTAGTCCCACGGGAGAACTGGATTGGAAGGTCGATGAGACATAACCATATCTCCTCCCCCGAGGTCGACAGGTGATATGATGGATTTCCCCATGGAATTAAGTATATCAATGGCCTTTTCTTTATTTTTAGTATCATCATCAACATGCGATATGTCATATGTCAGTGCAAGCAAATTATATATCTAAGCAGTCTGTCACAAACAAATACGAGACATCATTTCTTTTATAGATGACATGCGAAGTACAGACATGGCTTTGGCCTATAACATGGCTTTGACTAATGATGAGGCTGCGTGGTGGAAAACCTTTGCCTTTCATTTTTAATAAAAAAAGGAGCATCAAAAGGCATATTGATTTGAGGCTATAAGAAGTCTCTATCACAAAAGTTAAGTAAGCTACTTAGTTCTAGGATGCTCTCGCTAGAAATCCCCACGAATCCTAGCTTATTTAACGATCCAGAGGTCATAACAAGGGGTTGATTTTGTGTTATAAAGGCCCCGCCCTACATTTTAAGGTTCCATCAGGATATATCAGTATCATAAAACTTTACTATCCACTCGACACCTCTATTAACAATGTTGAGAGTCAGTACAGACGCTTTAATTTTTAAGTGGCTACCAACGATGTATAAAGTGGATATTATTTGAAAAATCCTATATTTAAGTTTGTTACATAGGTACATACACTCACGCCTGTAATTCCCTAATGGGTAGGCACAGGTGTAACCAGTACACCCATTTTCGTCGAATTTATTACAGTCTAATAATGTGATAGGGGGCGAGCCTATCGCCATAGGTACTCCAGAATCCGGGCTGACACTTTTCAAAATAGAAAAAGCATTTCAAAATAGAAAAACCCAATATCACTTTACCCGACCCGGGGATCGAACCCGAGACCTCAGCACAACAATCTTAACGCAGGCGAAATTACAACTGCGCCACCGAGGCAGTCAGTCGTTTCTTTTTTTAATTACTTAATAAAATTATTGTTATTAAATAAGATACCGATTTTTTATTGTTGCAATTTAAGTTTGTTACTAAAGTATTTTATCAAAACTAACTGTATTTATAATTTATATCCCCATTCAAATATTTAAGAATGCTGAATGGATATGATGCTTCAAGGCTAGGAAATAATTCAGTAGGTAATATGGTTAACAAGTGTATTTAAAAAATGCTTATTCGGCTTCCGGGTAGGTGACACGATTTTTATTTCATTTTATTAACAAAAGTTAAGTTACCTAAAACATATTTTAGAAAGAATTTTTTAATTCCCCTCAAATATAAACTAGTTAGAAGCTATTCAAATTTGATAGTTGTCAAATGATAAAAAAAAATGCACGGTACGTGTCATGACGTCACCACCCAGTATGGCTCTTACAGTGCAGTTGGGCGAGGGAGATAGTGAGATGTTCCCATTACGCACGCACTTTTCTCATACTAACTAATATTTAAAATAATAATTGCGATCCCAATTTGAATAAATTATGATTCTTTTTTCGCAAATGGTTTTCGGTTGCATATTAAATAATGTACAAAATGAAACACGGGGAAGGACCCTATTGTACCGTTCTGTGTGGACTATATAAAATAAATTTATTTTGAAAGAATTAAAATACGTAGCAGATATTTTAATTTTTTTCAATTGTATATTCAGGCTAGGTTATGAAAACCCATATGAAAATTATGACGTCATAAAACAAAAACCAGTGTAAGCTCGGGGACACATGCAAAGCTATCGAGTCCGATAATCTAGGCGACATTGATTGGAATGATACAAGTAGATAACATTATGTAAGTACACGAAATCACTGCTCCAAATCGCTGGTTTTATTTTATTCAATCTGGGACGTAAATGTTGAAAGAATATTTTATTGTTCTAGCACTGGATTACAAGGTACAGTACTGTTCTGGCATAATATTTAACAAGTGTTGACTACCCACACACGTGCCATTGTAACTCCTGTTTAGCCAGGAGTAATGAAACTCGTCGAGTCTCTGGGAATGCTTAACTGTCTTTTATCGCAACGAAATCACGCAAATAGAAATATAGGGAGGAGTTGTTAATATTAATTGTCCACTATGGAGGAAACAGCAAAGCGGAAGACAAATACTGAACGAAAGAGGTGGTAACCTCTAAAACTTGATACTTATTTGATACGATTTTGATTTTAACGGTAGGCAGCGGCTTTGCTGTGCCCTGGTATTGCAGAAGTCTATGGGCGGCGGTGACTACTTACCATCAGGTGGCCCGTCTGCTCGTCTGCCTATCGAGGCACTAAAATATATATATATATATATACATCATACCAGTGTAACTATGTGTTGTACAGTGGAGTTCAAATAGAACATCGAATCAATGAGAGTCCATGGCAGTTTTACACCGCAACATGGACTCTGTACGGGTAGAAATACCTGGTACGTAATGTGACGTAATGTATCTTCAAATTAATACATAACACACGCCATTGACGTTTACACTTTCAAGCTTAATTTTTTATTAGTTATGGTCAAATTTTGGCTTCTGGGCGACCGCTTGTATATATAGTTCAGCCTACTCTAAGAGTTCAGCTCATTGGTACCAGTATTGCTGTATATATTATTTATAGTTATTTTTTTAATATGTGGTTTAGTCGCAGTGTAAATACGCCATGATGCACTCCGCATCACTTTGCGTAAAATTAGTTGAATCAGGTACAATAGAATTTAACTAACCAATATCTATCTCTCTCTCTCTCTCCTGTGCATTTATTATTCCCATCTGACGGTGGGGTCTGCCTTCCACGTATTTTTCTCCCACTTGGCTCTATTTGACGTATTGTTTTTGGTAACGTTGCAAGAACTAAGATATTTTCTGACCACATTTGTTTTTGGATCGCCCTCTGCGTCTGGACCCAGAGGACGACCCAATCTATTTTGAATAATTTATTTGCCTCCACATCAAATATCCCATACCTTTATAAATATGATGAGTATCTCTACAAGAATTTCAAAATTGAATTTATTATTAATAATTTGAATTCCCAAAACTATTTTTACTAAGAAAACAATTTTGTTATTTTTGCCAGAACCATATATCCGTTATATTTAATGTTATTTGGTTTTTACTTTGATTTGTAAAAGCGGATTTTGTAATATATCCATGCAATCCATTTTACGATCGCATACGTCTGTTACTCTACAAGGATTTATCATGAAATGTATATATAAACAAACATTCTCAAGTCTCGTATGAAGACTAAACATTCTAGACATGCTGAATTCGCTAAATATAAATCCAGCACATGCATCGTTAATATATTCAAATGAGTTGATCGTATTCGAATACTTAATGCAATGTGACACATAGCTAATGTGACCATTTGTTATTTACTTTAATGCAGGGGGGGCCCTAAAATTATTGACTTAAACATAAAGCTAATTTACATATCTTTCGTATGAGCAAATTTGCACAATTACATCAAATTTTTAATTTGAACGGAACTGTTTCTATTGCTCTTTATTATAAAAAAGCCAGGCAGACATAAGAAATTTATTTTGTTTGGAAATGTTTAAATATTACAACTTAATGATTTTCAATAGCTAGATTGTCGAAGCGGGATATATTTTGGTTATTTATTATAACAGCGAAGCAACGATAGCCTAGTTGTTTGCTGTACGAAAGTCGTATGTTCGAAACCCAAATAGCATACACCTCTGACTTAATTAAATAGTTAAATAAATTGAAGACACTGTATATTTTTTTAATTTACAAGATAAAGACGAAGTCACAGTAACACCAAATAGCTTTTGACTGACTTTAGTTTTAATAATAAAAAAAATGGAAAAAGATTTTTATGTATAACGCTCGAATTTCGACCACTTAGCGACCACTGGTAAATTTAAAGACGCTACTCCTTCAATTATTCAAACAGTAAACATCTGAGTAATCATCTCTGTGTGAGCCATGTAACTTAATCCGATCACACATTATGAGGTATGGGGAAAAAGCATACCTGTATATCAAAATAAACTCTATACTTATACATTAGTCTGAAAACGTATGCAGGGCAACGTCCTTCCTACATTTTTATAACAGAGTCCGTCAAGAAAGCAAGTGAGTCACCTGTCAGTAACATCATACTCACACCACTAAAGTCGACCTGCTTCTTCATGCTACGTCATGGGCAAGAAGAAGAAGGTGAAGAAGCGGTCGTGTCAGAGTACTCAGAAGGCCGTAAAACAGCCAAACATCGTATGGGGTACTATCTAGACCCCCGACAAAAACCGGATGTACTCTGGCTGATCCGGGAACGCGACACACTTGCATGTGCCACTATGGCGGGCTTTACACCCTGCGTTCGGTGGTCGCTATCCAGATGGATATGAATATCCTACCACCAGTAAACAGCTTGTCAAAATCTCACCAAATGAAAATGTGCATGTTATTTAACTTCGGTTTTCTGTTAGATGGTACTCCTGCTTAGAGGACAGTAACCTTAGTCAAGCCGCTGCATACTGAAGATCAAATTAACTACAGAGCGGCTATCCCACTTCAAGGATTTTTCGACTAGTGGGAAATGAGATATAATGAAGGAAGAAGGAAGAAATATAATGCAATTCATTTATGGACCATGTAGCCAAATATAATTTAAGATACTTTTTAATTTTCTGAATGAAAAATTAAAACTGTAGAAGTGAGGAGACATCATCATCATCATCATCATTTCAGCCGAAGGACGTCCACTGCTGGACATAGGCCTCCCCCAAAGAGTGCCACAATGACCGGTCCTGCGCCACCCGCATCCAGTGGACTCCCGCGACCTTTACCAGGTCATCAGTCCACCTTGTGGGGGGTCTACCCACGCTGCGCCTTCCGGTACGTGGTCGCCATTCCAGAACCTTTCCGCCCCAACGGCCATCGGTTCTACGCGCAATGTGCCCCGCCCACTGCCACTTAAGTTTAGCGATTCGGAGGGCTATATCGGTTACTTTGGTTCTTCTGCGGATGGCCTCATTTCTGATGCGATCACGCAGAGAGACTCCCAGCATAGCCCTCTCCATTGCCCTTTGGGTGACTTTGAGCCTTCTTATGAGGCCCATAGTAAGGGACCACGTTTCAGTTCCGTATGTCATCACTGGCAACACACACTGGTCAAAGACTTTCGTCTTGAGACATTGCGGAATATTGGACGAAAAGATGTGCCGTAGCTTCCCGAACGCTGCCCAACCGAGTCGGATTCGACGATTAACCTCTTTCTCGAAGTTGGACCTACCTAACTGGATAGTCTGTCCTAGGTATATATAATCGTCTACAACTTCGAGTGTAAAGTCTCCGTTTTTTATGGGAGTTGGTACTACATGGGCATTTGACATGATCTTCGTCTTATCCATGTTCATCCTTAGACCAACTCGCTTTGAAGCTTTACTGAGGTCATCGAGCATCGTACTCAAGTGCTCCATGTTCTCAGCCAAGACTACTATATCGTCAGCAAACCGAAGGTGAGTGATGTACTCGCCATTTATGTTGATGCCAAGCCTTCTCCAGTCCAGAGTCTTAAAAACATCCTCCAGTGCAGCGGTAAATAGTTTAGGAGAAATAACATCTCCCTGCCTTACTCCCCGCTGCAACGGAATAGGTTTCGAATTCCGGTCCTGGAGTCGGACTGACATAGTGGCGTTCTCGTACAAACACTTCAGCACTTCGATATAGCGGTAGTCCACTTGGCACCGCTGGAGAGATTGTAGTACAGCCCAGGTTTCGATCGAATCGAAGGCTTTCTCGTAGTCCACAAACGCCAAGCAGAGGGGCAGGTTATACTCCTCAGTCTTCTGTATAACCTGTCGGAGCGTATGAATGTGGTCTACGGTACTAAAGCCTCTTCGGAAACCGGCTTGTTCGGGAGGCTGGAAGTCATCTAGCCTGCGTGCGAGACGATTCGTAATGACTCTTGAAAACAGCTTATAAACATGGCTCAAAAGTGAGATGGGTCGGTAGTTCTTCAGTAGGGTGTTATCACCCTTTTTGAAGAACAGGACCACCACACTTCTGTTCCATGCCTTTGGCGTTCTCCCTTCCAGTAAGACGGAGTCGAACAACTTCTGAAGGGCCATAAGGACCGGTTTACCACCCGCCTTCAGGAGTTCAGCTGTGATTCCGTCTTCACCGGGTGCCTTGTTGTTTTTGAGCTGTTTAAGAGCCATTCTAATCTCGCACAGGCTGATGTCCGGGATGTCTTCGGTATAATGTCGGGTCAGTCTAGCTCTAGGATCTTCCGCCAGACCAACTTCGGGTCTGCTAGTTGACGTGTATAGCTGTCCATAAAAGCACTATATCTCACTCAGAAGCTCAGGTTTGGATAAAACAATTCTACCATCCGCAGTTTTTAATTTGGCGAGCTGGCTCTGCCCAATAGACAGATCTCTTGTGAAAACTTTAGAGCCCTTATTCTGCTCGATGGCCTCTTCAATATGATTTGTATTGAATTGGCGCAGATCACGGGTAAGGGACTTAGAGATCTGTTTGTTGAGCTGTCGGTATAGTGTCGCATCTGTTGAAGACTGCAGAATCATTTTACTCCTTTCCTCGATGAGTCTCTGAGTGGAGTTAGAGAGCCTCTTGGTTCTGTTGTTCCGTTGGGCCTTGAAGAACTTAGACCCAGTACTATGAACAGCTTCCACAAACCCGTCGTTGAATTCGTCCACATCGCCACCTAGGCCATCAAAACGGTTTTGGAGTTCCAGCTGAAAGCTCTCGGGGTTTTGGATTAGGGCTGCTGCTGGACGGAGCGTAGACTTCATCAATCGAGAGCGCTCTAGCTTAACACAAATATTCAATGTGCCTCTTACCAGACGGTGATCACTTCCGGTTTTAACCGTATTGATCACAGAGACATCATTGAATATTTGCCTCTTCGTCGACATGATGAAGTCAATCTCGTTTTTAGTTGCGCCGTCGGGACTCATCCAGGTCCACTTTCGGTGCTCGCGTTTCTTGAAGAAGGAGTTCATCATGTAGAGTCCCTCCTTCTCCAAGAAGCCAGCCAGTAGTTGGCCCCGGTGGTTCCGACTTCCCACTCCAAATTGCCCCACTCTCAGCTCTTCACCGTCTCTCTTGCCCAGTTTCGCGTTGAAATCCCCCATAACAACGGTGAAGTAGGTTTTGTAGCTATGCATGGCCTTCGATATATCCTCATACATAGACTCCACCTCGTCGTCGGAGTGTGCCGAAGTCGGCGCGTATACCTGTATGACCTTCAACGAGTACCTCTTGGATACTCTGAGTATAAGGTACGCCACCCTGGCCGACACACTCTCGATTTTCACTACGTTGTTTACGAGGGACTTGTGGACGATGAACCCGACACCTCCCTGGGACTGTTGGTCGCCCTCCCGGAAATAAAGCAAGTTGCCGGACTTCAGGGTAATCGTGTCCTCACCCTCTCTTCGGACTTCAGATAACCCTATGATATCCCAACGCAACTTGCTCAATCCTTCCTCCAGTTCAGTTAACTTTTCGTCGGTCCGCAGTGTACGCGTGTTATATGTTGCCAGGGCCAGGAGTCGTCGGTGTTGGTAGCCGGATCTTTGCCGGAGATTCTTCGCACCCCTGACCCCGCTAGTACCCCGGCCGCTACCATAACCGGGGCACTGGGGGTCGCCGGAAACTCGGGGCCGTGGTTCATGTGTGTACTGCATGGGGGGTGAATGCCGTAATCGCCACGCTTGGCATGCGGGTTGGCGATCGCAGTGTCTCCACCGAACTCCAGGGATGCTGCTGCCCATCCCCCGGTGGTCTTGGTCGTAGTTTTCGGACATACCCGGGTCCTAGACATATTCAAATCATAAAGAACTGCTTGAAGCTCGTCAGTTCTGATGTTGCTGATTTCTTATCCATAAACTAAACCGAGGTTTTTGAAGACATTGTCAGTATTTTAATCTCATTTTACTTTCAATTTAATTATAATGTTATAATGTTAATTAATTGGAACACCTGGTTGAAGTTTTGGCCATCATCTAATTTCTTATATTTTTAGAAACAAAGAGTTTATTTGGCTTTTCACTAAAACAAAAATATGTAAACAAAAAAGGAACACACTTAAAAAGGAAAAACCAAAAAAGAGCAAACTCAGATTAGTGCTGCAGCATATGCTACAGCGCTGATTATCGATTACTAAGAACATAATCAAAATTAACTCAGTGAATGGAGGTATCACGTAACACATAAAAATACACTGCAAACTTCCTATTTCTTCTGTTAAAAATGACAGGCGTTCATGTTATATCTTGTCAACTACAAACTAAGGACCTCGTAAGGCATTTTGATCGTTAACATTGCGAAGTTTGGATACTCTTTATTTGCGTCTTGTGCCAAAATCTACGTTGGCAGCGTATCAAATAGAGGAGTTAAATCAGGCTAAGTAATTTTTGCTGTTTCATATCCAAATTTGGCGATCATTCAGGGCAGTACGGCTCCTGTTAGGCTAGACAATATGACCTTGTTGGCAAAGTTATTGCTCACTAAGCCTGTTATTGAATGTTTTCAAAAATTGTAGCCTGTTGTAAAGCATGAGGTCGCGGTTCCATATTCCAACAAATGTTTGTGTGACCCTCAATTATTTGTTTCGGGTGCAGGTACTGTGAGCCCGAGAGTCTCTCGTAATTTGTACCCAAGACATAAGAATTAAAAAAATATATATCTTGCTGTGGAGGCCAAACTGTGTTATATTTTGATGTTGGTTGTCTTTTATTTATTACTTACTAGCTGTTGCTCGCGGCTCCGCCCCCGTGGAGGTCAGGTTTGAGAGGAAAAGTATGCAATACCAATTTTGTATTGCAAATATATATTTTTAATTTGTAAATTAAGGTCCAAATACAATTTTTCATAAAATCTTAAAAAATGACGGATGTTTATATACAAACTTTCATCCCCTTTTTCATTTCAAAATAGGGGTATTTTACCACCTTAGGGGTGCCATTTCCAAAAACCCTTCCTTAGTGGATGCTTACGTCATAAAAGGTACCTACTATCAAAATTTCAAGTCTCTAACCCCAGCCGTTTAGGCTGTGCGTTGATATGTCAGTCAGTCAGTTTCTTCTTTTATATATACAGACTATATTTTGTATAAATACACTTTAATTTGATTGTATAGTGCAAACAGGATTGCAGGGCGGATATAGCTGTCCTACGTGTTGCAGGATTAACTGCATTGTGCGAACGTCCATGTTCATAAATTGTCTGTCCGTCTGTCCAAATCTAGTTACATCATTGTGAACTGAAAGGTCAACAACTGATTGTACTGCGTTGAATGTTGATTTGTTTGCTTAGTCAATGCTGGCCATCAGTTTTAATTGTATTTTTGTATTATGTAGAGTTGAAGTGATTGTATGAATATTTTAAACTGCATTGTACTTCTGCAGTTTGTTTTCAGATTCAAATTCGAAAGGTAATTTTGGATTAAATATATTTGCTATCAACGAATTCTTAATGTCAATTTAACTTTCTACACTTAATGTAGAAAACTAAATTTCACCCAGATCAGTAGGATATTATTTAGTCTAAGAAATCTGCTGAAACAAACGCTATTTCCAATAGAATTGACGTTTTCTCAAATAATATGTGTATATAAAAAAATCTTAAAGTATCTTTATGTGCACTAAATACCATTCAAGTCTGTCCTGTGAAAAAATTGAGATAGAAAAAATGAGAGATTGTCACAATTTCAATGTTTCCAATAGAAAATTGCAATAAAAATTAAACCATTCATTAATCACATTGCAACTTGAGCATCCGAAACCTCCAATTCTACTTCTTTTTGGGGCGTTCAACGCTAAAACTTGTTACGTTGGTTTGCACGGTATTAACTTCAAACTATTTAATCGACTTGATTCCAGTAACATTTTTACTCAATTCAATTATTTCGAGTGGTATGTTCATTCAAAAGACATCGAATTATTATTTAGAATTCTCGTTTTTGTGTTAAGAACTCTCGATTCATTCACAAAGAACTACTCCAATATAAGACTCTTCGTTCAAGTTTCATTTATAATGCTGTTTGCTTTGACAGTCCATGGCTTTCATTTTTGTTCCTTTAGTATTTATAACTCAACTTAATTATACTGAAATGAGTAGGTTTACATGTTTCTAAGCAATTTGATTTGAGATGGTATATTCTTTTGTTAGTTTGGTCAACCTAGAGCCGCTAAAGCTGCGGAGGGATATTTCTTCGCTTAGTGTGTTCTACCGTTTATATCATGGCGAATGCTCTGATAAATTGTTTAATCTTATCCCATCCTCTTCCTTCCACACCAAAACCACGCCTACTAGCTTGCGGAGCCTCAGCCTCGTGGTGTCTCTTATCCCGGCCCGAACCAAGAGGTTCGCAAATTCGTATTTTTGCCGCACCATCAAGCTGTGAAACAGTTTGCCAGCTACCGTCTCTCCTACTTCCTATGATCCTGGGTCCTTTAGGCGTAGTGTGAAGAAGCTACACAACATGCCGGCATGATTGTTTTGAGTAGCAAGGGATAGATTGTCTCTCGCTACTTGATACTCTGACTGGACGGCTCTGCGGTTTCTATCAGGTGCAGTGTGGTCACTTTGCCGTATTTTTGCCAGGATAAAAAATGGGTGCTGTCTAATTCAAACGCTCGGTTTTGTAACTAGATTTCGCTGCTACCTACCTTTACCTTATGCTTAGATCGAATTAGGTGCACTTAAGAAATGATGTGTTAACGATTGTAAGGTTTTCTCATATCATAGTATTTTCTTCATTCTTTATACTTTCCCTTTCTTTGTCAGGTTTGGTAATCATATCAAGAGTTCTAACTATCAAAACATCTATAGCGCCAATCCCAATTTCATATGATTCAAATTCTTCACACTAAGCTTGCGTGTAAATAAACTTTGACATGTACGGGAATCTCTCATCACTTGTCTGTGGTACACTCTGCTGATCAGCCAAATAAAGTCATGGCAACCCACAATAGACGTTAGTGGAATTGCTTGTGGAACGATGAGACTGATAAAAATAAGAATAAGTACCATTCTAATGTCTACAAGTTGTTTATAGGTTCATTCAGTTGCTATCACTATTGAAGACAAAGCCAAGAAACAATTAACCATTTAGATACAAATCAATTCAGTGTTAAATAGCTTTCAGAAACCAACAGGTAGAAAACCAAGGCTCTTGATACACTGGTAGCTGTCACGAGTATTGGCGGGCGGCCAGAACAGACAGTCGTAATGGGGCGTGGTTTAACAAGCAAACGTGATTATTCCTTTAGAATTAAATGAGATGCAATAATTGCGTTACGCGGCTTGCAAGAACTGCTGTATGGCAATTAGTTTTAATGAATGAAATTCTTTAAAATGAACATCTGAATAGCGGATGGGATGTAGTAGAATGAAGAAAAGTCTTTACTGTATTAAATTTTTCTATTTTCTAGGACTATACAAAAGATTTCACGGTTTCGAAGAGACAACAAGTCAATAAACGGTTTACTAGAGCACCATTTGCTTTGGGACACATTTAGAAGTCGATGACCTTTATCTATTCAATTGGAACGTGGGCAATTTCTATTGTTCTTGTTGATTTAAAAGCTCATTGTTTGAATTATAGTAAATTTAAAATGCTTTTTTAATCGAAGAACAAATCATAAATACTTGTAAAGTCATACAAATAGTATTTCTCATCCCTCACTACTTTAACCTGTATCGTGGATATCAGTATAAGCTCAGATCCGCTGGTGGTAGGCTATTCATATCCACCCGGATAGCAACCACCGTTCACAGGGTGTAAAACCCGGCACTCGCTACTCGATACTGTAATTGGCCGGCACTGCGCTTACCATCAGGTGCAGTGTGGTCACTTTGCCGTGCCAGGATAAAAAAAACAAACAAAAAACGAACTGCAAGAGATTGCGGTCCCACAACATCCAGACTCATAAAAAAATATTTTTGTGTCATACAAGCATTCTCGTGCGGGAATCGAACTCACTCTTGCTCTTCAGCCGGCTGCGCCGCAGATGGCGATAGGCTCGCCCCCTATCACATTATGGGACTGAAATTCGGCGAAAAGTGGGTGTACTGGTACTGTGGGTGTACACATCTGCCTAGCCCTTCGGGATTACAGGCGTGGCGCAATTACAACTGCGCCACCGAGACAGACATGTAGGTAGGTATGTGTGAAAGATCACTCTTGTAACTAGCTGGAAGCGGTACAACGCTTTTACATTTTATGAAAGACAACATTGGAGTTTGAAATCATTATTATAATGATTTTGTTGTGTAACAATAAAATTGGTTAAACTAAGCGTTCCATTCATGGTAATAAATTTTTTACACAAAGAGTATTACAATTAATTTTAAACAATTAAGTAAAGAAATAACACCCAACAGTCACACACATAGCCCCAGTCCCACACTAAGATACGAGTCTTGTGTTGTGGGTATCAGGGACTACGAGAGACGCACGCTCTCACAACACCCAGACCCCGGACACAAATGTCTGTATGTCACACAAACATTTGTCCCGGTGTGGGAATCGAACCCACGGCCTCTCGCTTACAGCCGGCTACTCGCCTACTGCGCCACGGAGGCTGTCGAACGTACACTAATTCGTCGTTCGTCGGATTACAAAACGTAAACAAATTTTAGTCTTGGTCTAAGTCAAGAATTTGCTATGGGTGACCATAGCAACTAGTATAAACCCGGTTTGACATTAGTCTAGGGTTACCAACCCTGGAATTTAAATACTAGGATTTGAAGTTAGAAAAACCAGGACAATTCAATTTAAAAACAGGACGCAAAAGTAAGGATTGCAAAAGTGGTGTGCTAATTTTAATATACAGGACCTTCTCAGGGCGCTTAAAAAACCCAGGACGCGGCTTCAAAACTATCCAGGACACTCTAAAAACCAGGACATGTCCTGGAAAACAGGACGGTGGACGGATTAGTCTATTTTTTTTATCTGACCCGGTATACTGACCACACTGCACCTGATGGTAAGCGCAGTGCCGTCTAGTTAGAATATCAAATAGCGAGAGACAATCTTTCCCTCGCTACTCAACACAATCATGCAGGCCTGCCAGTCTACATTTTATAATGAGGCCCAAAGAGTTTCTTAAAAAGTGTTGCTAATTTAAATGACATTGTTTGAAAATCAACCTAAGCATACTAATAGAATCTTAAAGGACAAATGTCGCAACATTGTTATTTATGGTCTCTATTCTTAGTTTTAACACTAAGAACTAAAACAAGTAGACTGCTATTGTTTTAGGGCTTTGGGTTTATTAATGGAACTAGGCGTGAATCCAGGATATGATGGGTGCAAAGGACTTTGGCCGCCGTTGTTGAGCGCGTGTGTCAAGACTGTAGGTACTTTTTCTTTTTTTTTATACTGGCACGGCACTGCACCTGATGGTAAGCGCAGCGCAGTGCCGTCCAGTTACAGTATTAACTAGCAAGAGGAAATCTATCCCACACTACTCAACACAATCATGCCGGCCTGCTAAAGGTATCCAAGAGTAAAATAGGTTCTGCCTGAACTGCCCTTGCTTGTAGTTTACGTTCTGGCTTTTGACGTCAGAAGCTAACAATAAGTACATCTTCAGCGTCGAAAGCAGTTATTGTCTCAACCTCTGATTATCAAACATATTTTTTTATCCTGGCACGGCAAAGTGACCATACTGCATGATGGTAGGCGCAGTGCCATCCAATTAGAGTATCGAGTAATACCGCACCCGTGTCTGAATAGTAGGTATTTTCAGTAACTAATTAATTCATAAAAAGTACACAGACTTCAATACGAATTATGCGTCGATGTTAAATTTGAGGGTTGCCCTTGAATTTTCTGAGATCCCATCATCAGATCCTGACTTGCCAATGGGACCACCTGGGAAGTGCCTATTCCCTTTTAAACATAAGAATTTCTCAAATCGGTCTAGGCGTCTTCGAGTAATCGGGGAACATACATAAAAAAAAGATTCCGACGAATTGTTAACCTTCTCCTTTTTTTTAAGTCGGTTAAAACACGTGAGCAACCATGACCTTTCACATTCAAAATCAAATCGTACAAAGAATGCTGCGTTTGCTATTTTCGCGTCCTCACATTATGAACTTGTAATGAACGGGCCTTTTAGACGATAAGTGCTAGCGGATGTATTCTAATGAGCTGTTAGTTTTATTATGAAATGTATATCACTACATATTATAATACAAAGTCCTCCGCCGCGTCTGTCTGTTTGTTCGCGATAAACCCAAAAACTACTGAATGGATTTTCACGCGGTTTTCACCAATAGATAGAGTGATTCATGAGGAAGGTTAAGGTATATAATTTGTCAAGGTTTTGTGTAAATTGGTTGAATATAACGATATAATTGTTGGAAGTGTCGGATAAAGTCAAGCCGCCTGAGAGCTTTCATCGAAAACGCTGCCTAATCCCATTGAGATATAATAAAACCATGCATAGTGGACTATTCCTCTTTTATAGATCTACAAAAAACTCTGCCATGGCATATTATTAGTGTGTGTTATATGAACACACACTAATCACACCGACGATCGCAAGTCGTAATTTTATTTCAGAGAACGATGATAAGATATGGAAATTCGTGACAAAATGAAGCTCGCTAACAAGATTATGTATATTCATGTGTTTTCGTGTGATTCCGAAGATCAAAGCGGGATGTGGGTGATACGAATTTTACTTTCATGCCTCAACCCTCATGATATTAAGGGATAAATATAATAAGTTAATAAATATTTTTGGGATGAGGAAAAGCACTGAACTCGCGTGACCGTCACGCTCAGATTGTTTTACTTTTGACATAAGCACGCCCTGAAGTTCTATAATTCCATGTGTATTTACTACTATAATACCAATAAATATTATAAAATAAAAAAACACTGTATTTACTCTATAAAAGAGAAGGCAAAGGTTCTCAACCATGCAGCCATGTTTGTAGTTATTTTTTCCAAATCTGGGCTAGAATTAAAGTCTTCTTCTTCTCTGGTTTTAACTTATACAAAAGGCCGAAGCCATGTCTGCAGTCTTCATCCATTCAAAATTGGGAAGCCATGTCCGATATTTTTCTCATTCTAAAGCGTGCGGAGCCATGTCTGAAATATACACAATTCAAGAGGCCTAAGCCATGTTTGTAATAGTCACAATTTAAAGGCCTAAACCATGTCTGAAATATTTTTTTCACTTATTAATCACAATAAAACATTACATCACATTCCCGCCATTTTTCTTTTTTTTTCTGAAGTTCTATAATTATTGACAAGCAATCGTAAACAAAACAATTTACTAAAGACTTCATCGACACTGTTTCAAAAAAAGTTTATATTCAAGTCTATATTTCCCGAAAATTATAATCTGGGTATCTTTAAGTCAAGAGTGAATAGGTATCTTCTAGGCAAGCGTGCTCCACCGTAGACCACATCATCACTTACCATCAGGCGATATAGTGGTCAAACGCAAGCCTATTTATAGTAAATAAAAAAAAGTTAAAGCTTTCACTTCTGTCGGTGTCGGTCCCCATGACTGCCTATGTTTTTTTTTTGAAGGAGGTTTGAAGGCTGAAATTTGAAAAATAACAAAATGTGTGTTTAATATATGTGTCAAAGATACTGAAAACAAAGTTACAAATGATCAAAATATTATTTGCGACTTCATTTAACCGAAAATACTTCTAAGTGGTTATCCACGCCGTTGGAATACACTCCAAAATTTGGTTTTAGTTTGGTCTGGGCGTTAGTGAATCAAAACTTAATATTTGGTTGGCGGGCTATTTACGGTAGGCAGCGGCTCTGCTGTGCTCTGGCATTGCAAGAGTCTATGGGCGGCAGTGACTACTTACCATCAGGTGGCCCGTGTGCTCGTATGTCTATCAATCGACTAAAAAACAAATTTGATAGCAACATATTTGAAAAGTTATAGGCGAGAGGTTTAAATTTTTTTGATATTCGGAAAAAATCACTATAAATAAACTACTACTTGGATTTTAGTCGAATTAATATATTACTTGTGTAAGCTCGTTCTGCATATTATAGCTTATTTTTATGCATGTATGAACATTATTTTATAATATTAACTAGCTGTTGCTCGCGGCTCCGCCCGCCTGGAGGTCATGTTTGGGAGAAAAAGTATACAATACAATTTTCATGCGTTTAACTTAAAAAATGACGGATTATCATACAAACTTTCATCCCCTATTTTACCGCCTCAGAGGTGGAATTTCCAAAAATCCTGTAACACATATTTTTATTTCCTACCAAAAGCCTAAACATAAATTTCCAGATCCCTAACTTGAGGAATGATAGATTTCCCATACAAATATTGAACTCTTATTTGACCCCTTTCAAAGTTGTGTTTTGAGAAAAAAGATAGCCTATGTCCTTCTCCAGGATATAATCTATTCCCTTACCAAATTTCATTACAATCCGTTCAGCCGTTTAGTCGTGAAGAGGTAACAAACAAAAAAACAAACAAACAGAGTTACTTTCGCATTTATAGTATTAGTATGGATGTGCCCAGAAAAAAGCGTCTTGTTTTACCAGTTGATTTGAGCGCCAAAAAGGGCACAAAATATTGAAACTAGCTTAAGATTCAGAAAAATTTGCTTATTGCGAATCCATACTAATACTTTAAATGCGAAAGTAATAGGAAATAAAGAAATACGTGTTCCACATATTTTTCAAAATCATCCCTAAGGGGGTAAAATAGGGGATGAAAGTTTGTATGAAAATCTTTCATTTTTTAAGTTAAACGCATGAAAATTCTTATTTTGTATTATATACTTTTTCTCCCAAACATGACCTCTACGTGGGCGAAGCCGCGAGCAACAGCTAGTATGTATACAACTCAATATCGAAATAAATTCGCTTAAATCAAATAGCCCGCCTACCGTCGATATGCATATAACCAGAAAAAGACAATTATTGTCAGTGGTGGATTTACACGTAGCTGCACTGACTGATCCCGGAACACGACACACTTGCTTGCGTGTGCCACTATGGCGGATTTTACACCCTGTGTACGGTGCCAGCTATCCAGACGGATACGAATATCCTACCACCGGCATGAATAGATATAGAAACATACATTACTGTTTATGAAGTAATCTCCATATCTCACACTTCAATCCGCACAACGAGCGAGCATGCGAGGCACTTAATATAGCACTGTATTGAAATGTTTTGATATGGACCATACTAGTCCAGTTAAATAAACAGAATGCTTTTAAGAACCAATCGGATTTATAGCTCTGCCAACAGCACTTATTGCTTAAGCTGATTTATATTAATACTAGCTGTTGCTCGCGGCTCCGCCTGCGTGGAGGTTATATTCGGGAGCAGAAGTATACAATCCAAGGAGTTGTCTTCTGCACTGAGGCATCTGTAGCATTTGTCCAGCCTCTCAGGTGTTGTGCCTGAATCTGAAGATTGCATCTAAAGAAAACCCCATAAGTTTAACCTCACTTTGCCCCTTTTAGGGATGATTTTTCAAAAACGTTGAAACACGTATTTCTTTATTTCCTACCAAAAGCCTAAATATGAATTTACAGATCCCTAAGTCAAGGAATTATGGATTTCCCATACATATTTTGAACTCCTATTTGACACCTTTCAAGGATGTTTTTTGAGAAAAAAGATATATAAGCCTATGTCCTTCTCCAGGATATAATCTATTCCCTTACCAAATTTCATTACAATCCGTTCAGCCATTTAGTCGTGAAGAGGTAACAAACAAACAAACAAACAGAGTTACTTTCGCATTTATAGTATTAGTATGGATTGTTTTAAAGTCTGCCTAAGTGGCGCAGTTGCAATTGCGCATGCGTTACGCCTGTTGTGCTCGGGTCTAGGGCTGGGTAACCTGATATTGGGTTTTTCTAGTTAGAAATACTCAGTATCAACCCGTAGTCTGGAATAGGGTAGTTTCCTGTGTTTAATTTTGTACATTATTCTCTACGCAATCGGATATAATAGGCAAAAGAAACTCTTTTGCGAAAACAGAATACAAATTGCTTGAAAAGTGAGGTCACAATATTTATTTTAAATATTGGTATGAGCAAATACTCACAGGCATAAGCGAAAACTATGGCGTATTGGGAACATATCGCTATCTCCCTCGCACAACGGTACAGTACAGGCGATTCATAGTACCGTGACGTCACGGTATCAGATAGGCATCCTTGTCCTGTTATTTGACAACTACCCCTTCCAGCAGATTTGAGTGGTGTCTAATTTACTTATTTTTTCTCGGATTCATAAAATTCTTTCGATAATAGGTTTGAGGTAATGTAACTTGTTGATTAAATTAATAAAAAAAATCGAGTCAACTACCCTATTGTGCATGCGTTACGGCTGTTGTGCTGAGGTCTCTGGTTCGATTCCGGGTCGAGTAAAATGATATTAGGTTTTTATTTAGAAATACTCAGTATCAGCCCGTGGTCTGGAATTGAACCCGAGATTGGCTCGCCGCCTAGGATATTGTGGGACGGTAATGATTCGGCGAATAGTGGGTGTACTGGTTCCACCTCTGCCTACTCCTTCGGGGATTACAGGCGTGAGTATATGTATTTGTGTATGTACTGTTTTAAAGTTGGCATTTACTTTTTTCAAATTATATATAGTTTTATTTAAGAGTGTCCGTTGCACGAATCGTAAAAAATGCCTTGAGTTCCTTGAAACAATCCTGATATAATTACTATATACAAATATAAGTTAAATATGCTGGTCGTGGGGTATTCATATGCGCCCGGATAGCAACCACTGTACACAGGGTGTAAAACCCGCAATAGGGGCACAAGCAAGTGTGTCGCGTTCCGAGATCACTGGCTGATCCGAAAAAAATTATGAAACACAAAAATGTACACTGGTACAACCGGTTTTTGTCGGGGTCTAGAGTTGGGACACGATGTTTGGCCGTTTTGCGGCCTTCTGAGTACTCTGGCACTAGACCCTCGATCGCTTCTTATGGCAGTTATTCACCTTAAATAGCATTCTGTTGTTTTCTACAAAAGCATATCCGAACAAAGGTACATTCGTATTTTCAAATATTATTTATATACTAAAACACCCAATCTCGCTATCCGGCGTTTTAGAGGTATCGCTAAGCAAACGGTGGCAGTTTACGAGGTCCCTTTTAACGTAACAATAGCCGCCCACGCAGGCTTTAAAAACCCTGGATCTATGCTATTTTGGTAATGTTTTCCACCTGTATTATTTGCTTAAAAAAACAAATTATGCGCCTCTATAAAATTTTAAGATTTCCCTCGATTTTTCTGAGATCCCATCATCAGATCCTGACTTGGTGCCGATGGGACCACCTGGGAAGTATACCCTTTTAAACAAAAAAAGAATTTCTCGAATCGGTCCAGGCGTCTTCGAGTAATCGGGTATCATACATAAAAAAAAAGATTCCGACGAATTGTTAACCTTCTCCTTTTTTGGAGTCGGTTAAAAATAGAACAGACGGTAAAAAACACGTAAAAATTAGGTAATATAAACATATGTATAAGAAACAATTCAAATTGCTATTTAAAGGTGGGTATTTGGTGGTGGTGGTGTTATGTTACCTTTAACGGCACATAAACGATGATCGCCACTGTATTGATCAATTTACTGATCACAGTTTAGCACTTCAGTACCTATCGTTAACAATTCCATGTCAAGTTGTACCAAATACTAATTAGTCACGAGTGCGCACGGACAGCATAACGCTCTATGCTGAATTGCCACCAGTCCAATAGTGATAGAGGACGATGGGAGCCGATGCTCACCATACGTCCGTACGGTAGACAGTCCCATAACGGACTGTGTCTGAAGCGCTCCAGAGCCGTCTTTTATAGCAACTCTTCCGCTCAGTTGATAATTATCGCCAATCTACCCACATATTTACAAAATACTTAACAGCAAATTTATCTCTAACTAAAGGCAGTTGTAATTGCGCATGCGTTACGACTGCTGCTGTGCTGAGGTCTCGGGTTCGATCCCCGGGTCGGGTAAAGTGATATTGGGTTTTTCTATCTTGAAATTCTCAGTATTAGCCCGGAGTCTGGAAACTGTGCCCGGTATGGCGATAGGCTCGCCCCCTATCACATTATGGGACCGAAATTCGGCGAAAAGTGGGTGTACTGGCTACACATCTGCCCCTTCGGGGATTACAGGCGTGAGTGTATGTGTGTTATCTGTGTGTGTGTTGTGTTATAGATGTTCTTTTGTCAAAGAGTATTATACCTCTATAATCGTTGTACATGATTTTGTTCTATTACGTCGACTGCAAGCGTGTTCAAACACATTAGCGCTTGTTATGTGTTTGACATTAGCTGTATGAACGTAAATAATCAATGTTTTATTTGTTCAACATTTAAACGAACGATTTATATTACGCGAGTGTCATTTGCCAGTATTGTTTTTTATCCTGTAACGGCAAAGTGACAACACTGCACCTGATGGTAAGTGCACTGCCGTCCACTGAGAGTATCGAGTAGCGAGAGACAATCTATCCCCCGCTACTCAACACAATCATGGGCAAAACCATGAAAAAGCGGTAGAGGGTCCAGTGACAGAGTCTCAAAAAAAAACGTCTCGATATACCGGCAAACATCTCACCCCAACTCTTGACCCCCGATAAAAACCGGATGTACACTGGCTGACCCCGGAACGTGACACACTTGCATGTGCCACTATGGCGGGTTTTACACCCTGTGTATTCGGGAGGATATGAATATCCTACCACCAGCGAGTGACAGTTCTCATCTGATATTCCGGAATGTACTCCAGCACTCTTAACTGCTATTGCTTGTAAATCAGTTCGGCGGGAAGTCTTGATGCTTGTTTGGAGTTTTTGTCATAAAGGTGACTATATATACCTAAGGTTCCTGCAACTTTATTTCTACTACTAATAAAAGATTATTTTCAAAATGATGAAAATGAACAAACAATATATTTGTTTATTTTTCTTGTAAGATTAAAATAGATAATCTAGTCTTTTATTCGTCTGTATTTATAATTAAGTTTACAAAAATTACTCACAGTTTTCAGTTTTCTCATTTCAGCCCACACAGTATTCTAATTTTGTCCCAGCGATATTTTCGTTTATTTTTATCGTATTTGAAAAATTATTTAGGTATAAAGAGATTCTCATAAGAACTTCCCTATAGTTCACATTCAATGCGCTTTGAATAAATAATAATACTAGCCCTGTATTAAACATTGTCCCACTGCTGGGCACGGGCCTCCTCTACTAATGAGTGGGGTTAGGCCTTAGTCCATCATGCTGGCCTAATGCGGGTTGGTAGACTTCACATAGCTTCGATTTTTTTTGAGAATTCTCAGGTTAGCAGTTTCCTCACGATATTTTCCTTCACCGTTAAAGCAAGCGATAATTAACTAAAGAATACACACATAACTTTAGAAAAGTCAGAGGTGTATGCCACTAGGGTTTCGAACATACGACTGTCGTCTTGACAGTCCGTACTGCAACCAACTAGGCTATCATGGCTCTCACAAACAAAATTTGAACAAATATACAATTATTATATTTCTTAACAGATTTTCCACGCGATTTCGTCCGCATTGAATGAGTTTGTCGCTATCCTGTGGAACCGAAATAATAATTACTCCTGCCCAAGAAAATACGACACAAAATTAACAGAAAGCAAAAAATCTGGAGATCCGATCGCTACAAAAGTTTACAGGATCACCCGCTGGGCTAATCGGAGTATAAATAAAAATGAATCCCTATTTCCATTGGTCACGGCATTGTGTTGGACCGACTTCGCAATTTTTTTTATGTGTTTGTTCTTGTCAGGAGAAGGTTGTTATGAAAGAAAAAATAAGAAAGCTGCGCGGAAGATAAGAAAATTTTCGAAAACTTATGGACAATATTAACTTCTGTAATGTAACCTTATCGCGTGTGACATAACTGTCAGTCGTTTGACAGTTCGCAAAATATAGAAACATGTAATATGATGACTCCATAGATTTTTTATAATTTTTCTTTCAACCAATATTACCATTTGTTTTAGTCTAATCTCTTACCCTAGGGTCATGAAGTACACGTATCATTGGTTTTCCATTACAAACACGGGTGTATTACCTACATTGTCTCCTGGGGCACAAACCGAGCCTTTTAATTCTCATAAATATTTGCTTTTCCTCAAAGGTTTCAATTTGGTTTTTATTTACATATGTGCCTTGGTTTTGTCTTGAAAATATTCTTGTCTCCAGAGAGAACAAACATTGTCATAATGTTATGTACTTTATTTATTAACGAAATTGTTTGCTGACTATTTTTTGTCCATCCTTCAAAGGTTGGCAAAGTAACCACGCCTTTCTGATATTTTGGGTGTATTTTTTTATTCTGGCGCGACAACGTGACCACACTGCACCTGATGGTAAGCGCAGTGCTGTCCAGATAGAGTACCAAGTAGCGAGAGACCGTCTATCCCTCGCTACTCAACACAATCACGCCGGCCTTCTGTTTAGCTTCTTCACACTACGCCTAAAGGACCCAGGATCATAGGAAGTGGTGTTTTTGGATGGTGGTGCCCATTTACAACCAGTAGACTTACGTGCTCGTTTGTTCTCTGTCCTGCTCTTGACAGTTGCCTCTTGCCCATGGCGTAGTGTGAAAAAGAGACCGACATGATTGTGTTGAGTAGCGGGGGATAGATTGCCTCACCCTGATTGAACGGCACTGTGCTTACCATCAGGTGAAGTGTGGTCACTTTGCCGTGCCAATATAAAAAAAAAGTTCTGTTTACAGCATGAAAAGGCTAGCTCGACCGGCTTATTGCTACAATCTTACAGAAAACCGAGGTGGAAATTTGGCTATTCCGTTTCGTATATTCATTGAGATTTCTAATGCCCCTAACCCTGTCTCCCTTCATTTATCTCCTTCAAGAGAACTCCATAATTCTTCTGGTATTTTGAGTAATTTTATTGTGGCATTGTTTAGCGGCGCCTGATATAAAGAAACCGATATTAATTAATCACTGTAACGAGACGTTCGGACATCCTGGCCAAAGGGCTTATACCCCGACTCCCTTTTTCTGCTACCCCGCCAACCCTTCCGGACGCTGCAGAGTTATATCACTATAATGAATAACGGTATTGACTAAGTTTCCGTATCTGTTAGAAATAAACAAATAAGTATAACTTGGTCGATTATATCTCGTTATGTATTTAATTTCATAAGGTCTGTGCAAGCGATTGTAACGACCCAGAAATTTGAATTATGTGTAATTCTGTACTATTATTTGCCACAAGTTAATGTGACTACTTATTTAATCAAACGCACGTCACTTGAGAACGGTAGGTCGGTATGTAGGTCGCCATAGTCAAAATAAGATTTTAAGGAAAACAAAAACTAACCACTTGGAAAATAAGGATATTCTGTGAAAAGCTGAAAGTTTTTCAGTCTTACGCATGCGTAGCTGCAGCCAAAGCTCATATTTATGTTTACTGCGCGTCACCAAACGTAGAGCTTTCTTCACGCCTTCCCGTTGCTTGAAAATAAATCTTTGTTCAGTGCTGAAAGATCTCGCGCCGGAAATGTTTTTGAGCCCAGAAATATCGTTCTTTTCGGACACGATATTATTAGATGCAGTGTCTTTTGGTCATTGACTTATGACTAGTTTCATATATTAAGCTGGTATCATTAAAGACAAAATCGCCTACTTTAAAATGGAGATAAAAATTGTGTGGAAATTAAGTTAGGTCACAAAAAAGTTCTATTTATGAGTTTGAAAATTGCTTCACAATTTTGAAAATACAGAAACGTTTATTAAGATACTAGCTGTTGAACGCGGCTCCGCTCGCGTGGGTGTAATTTTTGGGAGCTAGCTTACGTTTACTAATTATATCACTTCATACCTTATCTCAACACACCTTATCGCCGTAATATTGTAAACTATAAATACCCATTACTTTTGATTGAATAAACCGATTTTAATGAAATAAAGACTTATATTAGCTCGATGTATGCTCTTTACTTTTATTGCTTCGATTTTTGTGTAAAAACACAGTACTTTACACAGTAGACAGACAGACAATAATTCCAATAAAAATATTGTTTTGGGTTCTATATTGATATTATAACGTAAAACAATGAAATTCTTGCAAAAATATTTGATGTACCGACAAAGTGCCTTTTCAGTTTTATTATAGCACTAGCTGTTGCTCGGGGCTCCGCCTGCGTGGAGGTTATATTCAGGAGCAGAAGTATACAATCCGATCTTCTGCACTGAGGCACCTGTAGTGATTGTCCAGCCTCTCAGGTGTTCTGTCTGAATCTTGAGATTGCATCTAAAGAATACCCCATAAGTTTAACCTCACTTTGCCCCTTTTAGTGATGATTTTTCAAAAACGTTGAAACACGTATTTATTTATTTCCTACCAAAAGCCTAAATATGAATTTACAGATCCCTCAGTCGAGGAATTATGGATTTCCCATACAAATTTTGAACTCCTATTTGGCCCCTTTCAAGGTTGTTTTTTTAAAAAAAGATAGCCTATGTCCTTCTCCAGGATATAATCTATCCCCTTACCAAATTTCATTACGATCCGTTGAGTCGTGAAAAGGTAATAAACAAACAAACAGAGTTAGGTACTTTCGCATTTATAGTATTAGTATGGATAGATTATATTGTTTGACTTGGTTACCTTTACATTTATCTCCCTTGTAAAGCTGGGTTTTCAAACTACACAGATATGAGTTTAAGAAAACGGTAATTGGATTTTTCATATCCAGAAACTGTTCATTTTTAATGTTTTCTACTTTAATATATTAAATATTATATATTATAGCTCTGTATTAAACTTGTCCCACAACTAAGCACGGGTCTTCTCTACCAATGAGAGGGGCTAGGCCTCAGCCCACCACGCTGGCCTAATGCAGATTGATAGACTTCACTAACCTTTGAAATTCTTATGAGAACTCTTAGGTATGCAGGTTTTCTTACGGTGTTTTCACCATTAAAGCAAGCGATAATTAACAATGAAGATGCATGTAACTTTAAAAAAGTCAGATGTGTATGTCATTTGGGCTGGTTTCGAAGCTTCGACTCTCGTCTCAATAGTCCTTACCACCCTCAACTAGGCTTTAAATTTTTATATCCTAAAAACTACATTATAATTCGTGTTAGTTACTCTTTTCTATTTAAGTTACTTTTTTAAAATCCAACAATTTTCGTGGCTCGACATAACAGCCTCAAAGATATCTGTGTCAAAATTATTCAATGCGAATTTAAGGTCTTTGCATTTTGAATGAAGGTTGCTTTTACCCTCAAATCCTGGAGCGCTACTTAAATATTTGATATCATGCTAACCATTTCAGTCCCTTTTGTCCGTAAATATTAAAAGTAAGGCCACGTAGCATTTTAGTATTTAAGCGTTTTTTATATTTTTGTGGTGATCACACTGCACCTGATGGTAAGCATGCATTCCAGGTAGAGTATCAAATAGCGACAAAACCATGCCTACTCGACACAATTAATGAGTCTCTAAAGCTATTACATAGCTGGTGTTCGTTTTGACTTACTGTAGAATAAAATAAACAGTTTGGCATATGAATATAGGTTAAAGAATTTATTTCTCATAAGAACTTAAAGTTCACTTAAAATTAGTTTTTTTTTTATTTATTTTATTTTACATTAACAAAAATTAAAAACTTACATGCTTTATCGCCAAACTACACAGTTTTTTGGCGAAATTTTAACAATCAACTTAAACTAAATATTTAGATTACAAAGTATGAAATTCTTAAACGCAATTTTTTTTTGTAACTACTATTTCGCCATTGTCCTTTCAAAATTAAACATCTAGACTGTAGTGCAGTTACATTACGGATACATATTTTTTAAGTTTATTCTTAAATATTTCTATTTTATTCCATTCTTTAATATCATGAGTAGTTTATTGTACAGCTGAACTCCTTCAAATAAGGTAGTGTTTTTCCGTAATTGGTTCGAACATTAGCAAGTTGAATTTTATATTTATTTCTTAAATTGTAATTATGTTGTTTGGTAGCCAATTGTATATTGGATTGAATAGAAATCGTGTTAATATTTTTAATTAAAAGGCAAGTGTAGTATGTTTAAAGTTGTGTAAGATTGAATAATTTAGTTTTTTCGTATAATTGTGCGGTTGGAGTTAGTAGTGTAGTGACAGTTGTGTAATTCTTTAATGATTTTATTTTGAGTTCTTTGCAAGGGGTTTAGGTACCTAAGTCGCAGCAGCTGATCCCCATATTTCAATAAGATATTCAAGGTGCGATTTCACAAATGAATTATATATTATACTACGGACTTTACTTGGTATGCAATTAGATGTTTTACGTATGACTCCTAATATTGAAATATGCTTTGTTCTGACATGATCAATGTGCACTCTCCACGTCAATTTATCGTCTATCCACAAGCCCAGATATTTTTCTTGGTTGGAGCGTTTTAATATATCGTTATTGATGGTGAGTTGTGTGAAATCTAATATTTTTTTATTTTTTGCCACAAAAATCATATATGATGTTTTAGACGTGTTGATCGTAAGTAGATTGTATTTTAACCATTCATTGAGTAAGTCAATATAAATTGTATGCCCTCATTCTTCATAATTTTTGAAGAATACTATTCGATTGCTCCTTTAATTGAGTATTTCTGGTGAGTTGAAAGAAGTCTTAAGTTACTAAAAGAAACATAACTCGTAATTTTTTGACAGCCTCGGTGGCGCAGTTGGCGAGTAGCCGGCTGTGAAACGAGAGGCCTTGGGTTCGATCCCACACCGGGACAAATGTTTGTGTGACAGACAGATATTTGTGTCCGGGGTCTGGGCGTTGAGAGACCGTCCGTCTCTCGTAGTCCCTGATACCCGCAACACAAGACTCGTACCTTAGTGTGGGGTCGCGGCTATGTGTGTGACTGTTGGCTGTTATTATTATTATTATTTTCGAGGAATCCTATTCGATTGCTCCTTTAATTGAGTATTTCTGGTGAGTTAAAAGAAGTCTTAAGTTACTAAAGAAAACATAACTCGTAATACCATCCTAAAAATCACGTCACATCATTCAAACTTCGCTAAACCTAAAATACACGGTCTTGAATGACGGTTATGTAATACACAAATTTATTCGGGCATGCGGTCAACTGAGGAAACAAGTCGCGGCCGTAGTATTCCGGGAAGATTGTAAGCCAGTGGCGCCTTCAGTGAAACCAAGACGTAGTTCGGTATTCCGAGTTGCCCAAACTGCGGATCAATGAAAAGGGAGTACAGCGCCATCTATGAACTATGAAGGGATGTGTGCCGACGACCCAGAGGTCATACTCTTATTAACTATGTAACGGAGTTATTTTCATTATTATTTTAACCTCGTTGGCGATTCGAAGTACCATTTTCATTTGAATGATATAAGGTTTTTGGTTGATTCGCTGCTTACGCTGTTATCACATAATAGAAATAGATTTTGGCTTAAGTTAAGCACTTTGAGACTTTAAGGTTGTATAATGTATATAATTCTATACATTACAAGTGACCCGCCCCGGGTTCGCACGGGCAGCAGAGCATGCGACAATATTTTTTTGTCGTAATGTCGTTCCGGCCTTCTACGTTTGAGCATGTGGGTTACATCAAAATGATGTTGATACTACTCGTAGTATTATTTAACAAATCAGGAGCTGCACAATGTCTCACTATTACCTCAAGTTTCTGTTTAACGGTAATTATTGACGAAAATATTTTATTTTCATCTCCTCTTCATGCGATGTTTCGTAGCCTGCCCACTCGCCATGATTTTTCCCGACTTTTCAATACTCATCGTCATATTTCAGCCAATTAACACAAAACTTCAATGAATTATATACCAATAATTGGTACCAGCAGAATTACCAGCGCGTTGCTTTTACGAGCAAAGCATTATGCTGGGGCTTAATTTCGGCCGCAATGTATTACATTAGACTCTAATTAGTTTATAGTTATTTTCATCTTCTTTTAAGCTAAGTTTAATTGTGTATGCATTGTTGCCTTAATAAACTTTTTATCTATCTATATACCTAAACTTTACTCATAAATCACTCCATCTACTGGTGAAAACCGTATTAAAATCCGTTCAGAAATGTTTGAATTTATCGCGTTATTGCTATTCACTTGTATTTCTTTGCATAATATAATAAACATATTCATTTTCATTATTGAATGGTTGAAAATTCTAGAAAGATTCCGTGGTGCATTAGTGGCTGTGAAACGAGAGGCCGTGGGTTCAATTCCCGCATCGATATATTTTTTGTGTGACATACAGATATTTGTTTCGTGTCTGGGTGTTGCGGGACCGTAGTCCGTTGTTCTTGATACCCACAATACCGATTTAATCTAATGTGGGGTCAGGACCAAGTAGGGTGTAAAAAAAAATACGAAAAATTACACGGCAAAAAAAAAACACCACTTACAAAATTACGTCTGATTCAAACTTAGTAGGAACGCATTAATTAAATCCCACACCGTTCACCTTCTCTCCGCGGGTGACGCCACTAACTTTATTAATTACAGTTTTGCTTCAATTCCGTAGTAAAATGTATGGTATAACTTATACCGACGAATCAGTCGTGTGAAAGGCTTGTTAGATGTTGGAAGAAATATTTAGATACTCATGTACAGATTACTATATAGTCTACTAGCTTTCGACCGCGGATTCGCCCGCGTGGTAGTTATTTTTGAAAGAAAAAATCTAAAATCCATCGAGTCATCTTAAGCTATCACATCTTTCTGTATTTTGCTATCCCATAGGAACCGTGCATTTTTCCATAAAAAGCTACCTAAACTAAACCCTAACCTAACCTATTTCATTCTCTGATCCCTAAACTACAACTATGCAAAAAGTTATGTCGATCCCTTGCTCTGTGAAAAATAAAAGCTATGCCACAGAAACCGTACATTTTTCTGTGGTAAAAAGCCTATGTGCTATATCAGACTATAATCTATCTCTGTACCAAATTTCAACCAGATCCGTCCAACCGTAGTGTTGTAACAGACATCCATTCAGATTTATAATATTAATAAGACATGGTGCGTAAACTACACAAATGTTAAAATGTAACACTATGTTAAAAAAGTTTCTGGTATAATAAGGATTATTTTCCGATAGTGATAAGGAAGTCGAGGTGAAGGTCGTGGGTTCGAAACCAAGACTCGTGGACTAGGACTCGTGCTGCTGGCTTTTCCAAGTCACATATACCTATATAAATCGTGAATACCTCAATTTAACAGTAAGGAAAATCTGTTTAAGGGTATTGGAGAAATCTTAGTTATGCAACCTAAGATTTATCTAAAAAAAATTATGTAATCTACCAATCTGCATTATGCCAGAGTGGTAGGTTTAAGCAAATCTTTTATTGGTAAAGAAGAGCAATACCAGCATTATAAAAATTAAATATTTTATTTAACTAAAATACAATTAAACAAACTCAACTATAACAATACAATTAGAAAATACAGATCATGAAAATGCAAAATGTGTTGTTGAACAGGCGGCATCCAAAAAAGATTTAACTTGAAAACATATATACGCACTCACGCTATAATCTCCTAAGAGGTAAAGAGAGGTTTAACCGGTACACCAAAATTTCGTCGAGAAATACCAATTGGAACAATTATATTATTACTAGCGACCCGCGCGCAGGCAAAATATGACAAACTTACCAAAAAGCAGAAAAATCCGATCGCTACCACACAGGATTCATGATCACCCGCTGGATTAATCTGAATATGGGTAGGCAAAGACTATTGAGTGCCACAACGATACGATCCTGAAACACTTTTTTCGCCTCTTCCACATTCATACATTTACGAGGGTTGGAAGTACTCCTGATTTGCCCTTTGAGGAGAAAACGTTTATTTGATCGGTATAAGTTCTCCTTGGGCGCCCTCTACCCACTCTTCCAGTCACATTCGCACGATGAATACCTTTCGTAAATCGCCTTTCATCCATCCTCTCCATGTAGCCAAACCATCTCAGCATACCTCTTTCTATATTAGTCGCCACATCATTCTTAAACCTGATTTTTTAATCTGAATATTGCTTGAGAATTTTATCAAAATCGCTCCAGCCGTTTTGGAGTCCATACGGAACATACACACATCGATTTTATATATCGAAATAAAAAAACCTACTATTATTATGTAAATACTAAAAAAATATATCCACTTTTGCATAATAATAACATATAACCACTTTTTTAATATAATGAAAGTTAATAAAAACTTTTATAAGTTTTAAATACAATCTCCGAAATTATGAATATATTATTGGATATATTCAGAATTACTTAACTTATTTATTAATTTTCAAAGTTCATGCATTTAAAGTACATACAATCAACAAAGTTCAAGATTACTTTATTCTTTCTAGTCTGGATTCTAAAATGTCTGCCTAACTCAAACTGAATTCTTTTCTTTTTTATTCTGGTACGGCGAAGTGACCACACTGCACCTGATGGTAAGCGCAGTGCCGTCCAGAGTATCAAGTAGCGAGAGAAAACTATCCCTTGCTACTCAACACAACCATGCCGATCTGCTATGTGGTTTCTTCCTGAAGACCTGAGCACAGCAATGTTCGATGTTCGAACGCATGCGCAATTACAACTGCTCCACCGAGGTAGTCTCAGCATATTCAAATTTTTTTACAAAGTTGTCTTAATTATCATAGGTTCAGTTATAGGTTATTGATATTTTCTTGTGTGAAAAGTGTGTTGCCTATGCTACTAATTTCAGGGATTAGGTTTTAATCTTCCACGCTGGCTTAATGCTGGCTTAGACTTCACATTCACACTTCACAATTTTCAGGTTTACTCACGATGTTTTCCTTCATCGGTAAAGCAAGTGATAATTAACATTGAATACACACGTAACTTTAGAAAAGTCGCAGGTATATGCCATTTGTATTGTTTTCGAATTAACGTCTTTCGTCTTGACAGTTCATATTACTGCCAAATAAGCTAGAACTTCATTACATTCCGTGCCTCGGTGGCGCAGTTGTGATTGTGCATGTGTTACGACTGCTGTGCTGAGGTCTCGGGTTCGATCCCCGGGTCGGGTAAAGTAACATTGTGTTTTTCTATTTAGAAATACTCAGTATCAGCCCGGAGTCTGGAATTGTGCCCAGTATGACGATAGGCTTGCCTTATACCACATTATGAAACCGTAATAAATTAAGAAAAGTGGGTGTACTGGTTACACATTTGGCGTGATTATTATATTTCCGTCTTTTTCACTCTAAGACAACTTTTTATTCTATCTACGCTTGTTTCTATTTCAATTCACCGTTATCTAAATCACGCCTGGCTTTGTCAAAATCTAAACATATATCAGTATTACATAGAGAAAGCATAAAGTTTATAGTGGAATAAACAGCTGGCAGATTTATGTGCGAGCGAGCGAGCCGAGTGAGGCATGCGACGTGTGAGAAGCATGTCCATGTATAGCGTAATATACCTAACCTCTCTAGGGTTGTCACAACATATATCTGAAAAAAGTATTTAAATGAGATCCGCAGGTTTCCTATAAAAACTGGGCTAAGTGGTGAACACAAATGGGGTTTGGTTTTTAACAAAAAAAATATGACACTGCACAAATCCACTGTCCTATAGAAACCCAACATCAAGTAACATCACTACATTGTCCGTGAAATCATTGACGTGCCAACCCTGCCTCATATTTTTCAGACGAGAGCGCCGTGCCCGCTGCGCTTTTAAACGCTCCTTTATTAAACGGCTTTACATACCATATTTTTGAAACGAGAATTCGTAGTATTTTTGTAAAACATATCGTGTGGTTTTTTATTAACTGCTAATTATGCAAAGGTATTGGGGTGAAATGCTTATTAGAATTTTTTTATATTTTTAGTACACAAGGCCGTTCGAATTATGTGCTGTGTCAAGTATTTTAAGTACTTATTCAAACAAACCTATTTATGGCCTAATTGTTGGTAGTAATTGTATTTTTGTCGCATAACGTAATTCCTAGAAATATATTCGTTTTTAGCCCACTACGCCCTTTAGGATGTGTTTCTACTGCATCTACATACCAGTCTTTATATATTTGTAAATTTAATACATGTTCTAAGTAATCTTTGGATTATGGAAATGCCTGTAGAATCTACAGTGTAGATAAACTGGGTTAAGTTATTATACGCTTTATATCCACCTTCAAAACGTCCTTACTTTAAAATTTGCTTACTTTAATTATAATAAACTGGTTAAACACGAACATTTGTCCGGTGCGGGAATCGAACTCACGGCTTCTCGGTTCACAACCAGCTATTCGCCCGCCACGGAGGCTGTAAAAATTAATTACAGTTAACGAATTTTCATTAAAGCTTACTCAGAATTAGGTTTTCGCACGAACAGTTACCGCTTACGAGCGACTGTGATAGACAGCTTAATGAACTAACCTAACGTACCTACTATACGGGGTGTTGCGAAGTAGTGGTATACATAAAACCACATACAGTGAGGAACTTTATAATTAAGTAACTAGTTGTTTCCCGCGGCTCCGCCTGCGTGGAGGTTATTTTTGAAAAAAAAAGGTATACAATCCATGAAAGCATCTTAAGCTATTCCCCCCTCTATATTTTGCTATCCCATCGGAACCGTGCATTTTCCCGGGATAAAAAGTAGTTTCTGCCACTATGCAAAAAAATCATGTCGATCCCTTGCTCTGTGAAAAACTTCTATCTCATGGGAACTGTACATTTTTCCGGGATAAAAAGCCTATGTGCTATTCCGGACTATAATCTATGTCCGTGCCAAATTTCAACCAGATCCGTCCAGCCGTTGTAGCGTCATTAAGTAACAGACATCCATCCAAACATTCGCAGATGGGATAGCATTCCTTTTGTTTCTGTGCAAAACAAAAAGAAATCTATATAATCTAATCTAATTCACGGGAATGGTACATTTTTCCGGTATAAAAATTAGCCTATGTACTATTCCAGACTATAATCTATATCTGTGCCAAATTTCAGCCAGATACGTTTAGCCGTTCTGGCGTGATTGAGTAACAAGCATCCATCTATACAAACATTCGCATTTATAACACTAGCTGATGGCCGTGGATTCGCCCGCTTGGATGTTATTTTTGGGAGCCAGCTTGGTAGTTTTTACTAATTATATCACTTCATATCTCACCACCATTATCGCCGTAATACAGCTATTGTGAACTTTTGATTGAATGAACCGATTTTAATGAAATATAGACTTTTTTTCGATTCTTTTGTAAAAACACAGTACTTTAGACGTGATGCCTTGACAGACTGACAGACAATAATCCTAAAAAACAATGTTTTGGGATCTATATCGATATTATAACGTAACACAATTTTTAATGTACAGACAAAGTGCAGTTTTATTATAATATAATTTAGTAGGATGAGTGCTACTTGAAACTACGGGCGACGATTTCTGTGTTTTATTTAAATCACAGCAATTCACCAGGTTCTTCAATACATGAACATTCAAAGTATTTTACGACAAATCATGTTCTCATTGTAATGCAATGTTTACGATACACGCGTCATAAACCCGTAGAGTTCTGTGGAACCTCTCACAACGCGAACTTAACCCAAATAACTCGTTTAGTATTCACAGTTGGTGCGTACAGCGCAGTTTTATTAGTTTTCATCCTATCTGTACTGTGTTATGTATTATTTATTGCTCCATTTTGTATTTTATCCGCGTATCCGACGAGGTGGTTTGAATTTGTAGATATACATTTTGATCCAAGATTTATGACAAAAATTTGAAAATTCCGTAATAAGAATACTGTCTATAGATATGCAAATAATTTTGACTCAACGAACAAAAGCACAGGCATGTTGTCATTATGTTGGAATACCTATACCATAATGAAATCCATTTTTTTATAGTCATCTTACCATATTATATCTTTCTATATTTTGCTATCCCATAGGAAACGTACATTTTTCTGGGATCAAAAGAAGGCTATGTCTTTCTCTGATCTCTAAACTATCAATATACAAAAAATCATGTGGATCCCTTGCTCTTGCTAAATTTCAACCAGATCCATACAGTTGTAGCGTGATTGAGTAACAAATATCAATCCATCCAAACATTTGCATTTATAATATTAGAATTAGAAATAGAATATGAAGGCAATCTGCATAAGCAAGTTCTTTATAATCTTTCTAGATCAAGAACCAACGTGTAATTAACTTGTTCAATTCTTCAGCAGTATTACACTTAGTGTGGAACAATACAAACAACTTGCGAAACAGTTTAATTACCAGTCTGAACTGGTAATTGGAAAGTCTTTATGTTTATCTGTAATTAACGGCTTATTGCCTTTTCTGGAAAGGTTCTTTTATGTATCGCTTGTATGTAGTTAAGTCGAGATCAAATTAGGCAGATGTTTTTACCTAAACGAGTAGGTCAGATTATCAGGAATAGGATACCTTGCAAAGCATCGGAAGAGCATTCTTGCTGTGTAATTCAACATTTCCAGGTTTCCTCCGGACATTGGCAGGAGTATGTGATATAGTGGACCATCTGTTACACGTTGTTTTATATGTACAATAGCAAACATATTTGCGTAGGACCTGGTATCCGGGCAAAAACATGTGCTGTGTTTCGACTGATTGACAGAGATAACTTTCGGCGGTGCACATGTTGACGTCATTCATGTTTTAATCAACGTTTAGATTATGTAACTTTTGTTTTCTATGATAATAATATTTTGGTGATTGACAGAAGTAAAATTGACGACTTAGCTATTATAAATATAGTATATTAATATTCCTTCTGAAAATGTTATCGCAAATATAATTGTTACTACTATATATTACTAATATATATCTTATACAGTGTATGGTTTAGAATAATGGGTTATTTAAACCACGCTCTAAAAGTTTAAACAAACTACCTGAGGCTGTCTCACAATCACGAAAATTGCGTCGAGTTCCAAAATATTCCTGAGTAATCTCATGACCTAATTGCTATAGGTATAAAAATATGGCCATATAGGCTTCGTTATCTCAATAGGATTTCTATAAATGTTCTCAAATAGAGTAGAAGAAATCTTAGAAAGTTTCATAATGGCACTGATTTTTAGTGCAAAATTATCTACTAAATCTAACAAAAAAAACTACAACATTAACAAAAACTAAAAAAACAACAACAAATTCATTCTTTTGTATATAACAAGTGTGGCATCCTAAAAAAAAGTATAGCTTCATTTTCAACTACGCTAACAAAAAAAATGATTTCTTTGTGACTTTTTCGAAATAGTTAGCAATTTTAGATCAGGATATGGAAGAAATTATGAAAAATTACAGGTATTCATCGCCCATCGCTTTATCTCGTGCTAAAGAGTGTGCAGTATTGCCGTGTATGTCCTCTGTCTATGGTTGTGAAAAACCAGTGACATACAAAAAACGTGCATCTGACAAAAATATGCCAACGTGAACATTTTTTCAAGACTGGGCTGAAAGTTGAATGGCTATAATTTTTTACAGCTAAACACTGTTTTAAGCCCTAGCATCACTGTTGATCCTATGTAAAAAATAGCCCGTCATTATAAAATGAATTCACTTAAAACCAAGTTTCACCCTCTTTCCGTGTCGCGTAGTCCAATAAGCCCTCCGCGCGACCCTTCCGCGCTCCCTTCGCCCTATTTTCTTCCTTAAATCCAAAAGAATCGATATTGCCAAGGCCCACAATCGTTTGTTCATATCAAACATTCATTCCACCCGCGAACGAAAACATCTGAACTGAATCACGAGGTATTTTATTTAATCGTTCTAGAATGCACGATATTTTTTTTTATCCTGGCACGGCAAAGTGACCGCACTGCACCTGATGGTAAGCGCAGTGCGGTCCAATCATAGTATCAAGTAGCGAGAGAAGATCTATCCCCGCTACTCAACACAACCATGCCGGCCTGCTTCTTCACACTACGCCATGGGCAAGAAGGTGAAGAAGCGGTCGAGGGTCTATTGTCAGAGTACTCAGAAGGCCGCAAAATGGCCAAACATTGTAACCCAACTCTAGACCCCCGAGAAAAACCGGATGTACACTATCTGATCCCGGAACGCGACACACTTGCGTGTGCCACTATGGCGGGTTTTACACCCTGTGTACGGTGGTCGCTATTCGGGCGGATATGAATATCCTACCACCAGCATTAAACATTTAAACATTGACGCCAGAAGCACCTTAGTTGAATCTGATAATGGCAGTGAATAAATCTTTAAAAGCAAGACTTGTAAAGTTCATAAACGAATTCAACTGCCGGTAGGCAGGGGCTTTGCTGTGCTGGCATTGCATAAGTCTATGGGCGACGGTGTCTACTTACCAGCAGGTGGCCCGTCTGCTCGTCTGTTTAAGGCAGTAAATATATATATATTAACTAAAACACGAACCAGAGAACGAAGCTTTTACTAAAACTTTGAATCATGTTAAATTTAATTTGTTTTTCTTGAATTATAAGTAGTGGGTATTAACGGTTTCAGGCTCAAAAAAAAATGAGGAGAAAAGAGCATTTTGTTCTGTTTCCTGCTCTTTTCTCCTCATTTTTTTTCAATTAATTGAATGTTGGGTTTATTTATTATTATCTACTTTCATTTATCCCTTCATGCATTCACGTCTATTTACGAACTCCAAAATTGTAACACTTAATGATAATTTTGAGAAGCAAATGGGAAATTAATCGTGGGTTAGTGTAGAAGTAGATGATTAAAATTCCAAAGTTCTTGTTATGAATTTAATTTCACTACCACGTATACCATAGAAAAATAGAAGGAGTAAAGCACAGACAGTCACGGAAGAAGTAGAAAGCACAATACAGAAAGTTTGAACAGCAAATAACTATTACCATAAAGCACGTAAGCTAATATAGCGCATAAATTGGCACGGGTGTCTTATCGTACGGTAAGGTCTCGACTGTTCGATGCGCCTGCGCATCTAGTGGTCAACGGAGGACGATCCTAAATTGACGTCACAAACTCAGGTAGCCGCTTGAACAATAGACTTGCAATTAAGCGATAAAAAATAGATGTATAGTAAAATATGTTTTAATGTTTGTCTTTCTGTGTGTTGAATTAATAATTTTATTTATTATATTTTGTTATATTTGTAAATGTATATAAGTGCTGAAATAAGTCACCCACAAAACTTATACAGTACAGAAATCCGTAGTCCTATCAAGCAAACTTTGACATTTATGTAACATGAACTGCAAACACACATTGTAACTTTTTGTTAAATATGTAGCTATAAATATACATAATGTTGTCAACACAACTGAACAGAAATAACCTTGTTAAATGGCTCTCGCACCGACTATTACCCGTGCTCCGTCAGATTACGTTAAGTGGCTGGACATTATACACATGCCATTGTGGGGTTAACACCCCCACTTAAGTGGTGTGGGGGGAATATGCATTCACCCCTTTAATGCACGACCTTTCAGATTAATACATAAAATTCAAACTTTCATAATAACTTTTAAATTAGCAGCGATAGCCTAGTTAGTAGTACGGACTGTAGAGATGAAAGTCGTATGTTCGAAACCCAAATGGCATACACCTCTGACTTTTTCAAAGTTACGTGTGTATTCATTGTTAATTATCGATTGCTTTAACGGTGAAGGAAAGCATCGTAAGGAAATCTACATACCTGACAATTCTCATACGAATTGAAAAGGAAGTCTACCAACCCGCATTAGGCCAGCGTGGTGGATCTGTGCTCATTAGTAGAGGAGGCCCGTGCCCAGCAGTGGGACAACGTTTAATACAGGGGTAGAAATGTTATCTATTATAAGTCTCAAATTCATTTTCAATTCAGTTAATATTCTAAAGCTATAATAATAATTATAAATAATAATAAAATTGTTTATTTGCATAAATTAATTAATGCTTTACATATGGTTCATTCCCTAGTTCCTGAACTAGCGCTAGCTGTATCTCAGGAGCCAGTGACTTCCCCCATTCATTACAATACATGTTTGAAATAAACGGAATGAGACAAGAAAAAAAATAGTAAGAAGTTATAAAATAAAACATACACAGTATCATGCGCGCGCACATACGCCCGCTTGTTTGTGTGTGTGTATATGTGTGTAAGAGTGTGGGTAAGTGTGTGTGTTGTGTGTGAGTGTGTGTGTGTGTGTTATCCTTGGTTATCTATTACGATTTAATAATGAACTTTCTATGTCATCATAGCTATACTGTTTGAGCCATAGGAATATGTTTTTTTTTATATTTTTTCAATTTTTTACTATACATTGCTTATTTACTATGTTGTAAATATATGGAACCAGAATATCATACTGTCTTTGTGCAAAAGAAGTTTGTACCCGAGGGACTGGACATGCATCCAATCGTTTTGACGTGGTAGGCAAAGTAGGTATGATCAATCTGTGGTATCTTCTTAGCATCTCATATATAAATGTCTTTCTAACTGACTGCTGTTTAACCTTTACATAAACCAGTTGATTGGCGAGCTCAGCAGTACTCATATTAGTTGTCAAATTGTCGGAGTGTACGTAGGGGTTGCATTACCGATTTCTCGGATTCGGTTTTTACCGGTGAAACGCCCATTTTGATGCAAAATAAATTACCGGTAAAAAAATTCAAACCGGTATTTACCAATTCGCAAAAATGTGATCGAATTACTGACATAAACACAAAAATATGATTATTAACCTATCGGGGCCGGCCAGGCCGAATATGGCCGGCCCGGCCGAATATGGCCGGACCAAAACAGGCGAAAGTCGCCATTATTAACATGCATTTAAGGCGTATTTAAGGCAATGGGCGTCGACGGTTTGTATTCTTTACTAATTGTGGATTATCCAATCACTTTATTTATTTCTATTTTTAAAAAATCGCATTACCGTTTTTACCGGTTTACCGGTAAACAAATTTCTGTTACCGTTTTTTTACAAAATCTACGGTAATTGCAAGCCCTAGGTGTGCGTTAATAATATTAACTACGCGGACGATATGGTATTGCTGAGTCCATTGTTTGGCGCACTACAGATACTACTACATATTTGTGAGGCCCATCCGAAGTCGCATGAGTTTATATTATCGATATAGAAACCAAAACAATTGTTTTTGGAATAATTGTCTGTCCGTCTATCTGTATGTCAAGGGATCACGTCCAAACGACAAAAGAATTGAATGAATTGCTTTTATAAATAGTATAAGTTCCAAGCGGGCGGAGCCGCAGGTAACAGCTAGTTTTAAATATCATACCAAATTGCCATAGAGATAATCCATCCACTGAGGGATGACATTTTGTGTAAAGTTACAATAATATAGCTAAATATTATTCTAGATACATGAGACTGCCTCGGTGGCGCGGTTGTAATTGCGCATGCGTTACGACTGCTGTGCTGAGGTCTCAGGTTCGATTTCGGGTCGGGTAAAGTGATGTTGGGTTTTCTATCTAGAAATTCTCAGTATTAGCCCGGAGTCTGGAACATGCGCCCGGTAAGGCGATAGGCTCGCCCCCTATAACATTATGGGACCGAAATTCGGCGAAAAGTGGGTGTACTGGTTACACCTCTGCCTACCCCCACGAATACAGGCGTGAGTGTATATGTATATATGATATTTACCAAAAACATCTCAAATAGAATGTTTCAAAAATGAGTGATGTTAGTGAACAAGTAATGCGAAATAAACGACATTCTAACAGCCCAGTGGCAACAGAAACTAATATCGGTGTCTTGAAACTTCATATTAAACTTGGAGTTATCTTCTTCCCATGTTCCGGATTTATTCCATGTTTTAGATTGGCAGTGATGAAATGAGTTCCAGACTAGTCTCGATAGAAAGATATCTAGAATACTGAAGTTGACGATGTTGGATTTTAATATAGTTTTTCAACGGAGAGGTTGCTTTATGCTTGTTTTAATAACGCTACGCGAACGGTAGGCAGCGTCTTTGCTGTGCTCTGGTATTGCAGAAGTCTATGGGCGGCGGTGACTACTTACCATCAGGTGGCCTGCTTGACTGCCTATCGAGGCACAAAAAAAATATTCTCTTCTATACTTTTAAATCCAGGATTTATTATTTTTTATTTATAGATGGCACATTTTTCTTTATTCTTTATATAATTCTACTGTACGTGTGTATGTCACTGAACTCCTCCTAAACGGCTGGACTGGTTTGAATGATTTTTTTATGCGTTTGGGTGGCGCCCTGGATGGTTTAGATTCACAAATCAGCCTGGCAGATGGCGCTGCAGTCGGCTTGGTTGGCTGCTTTTTCGGGCAGGATGGCGTCTGACGGACCCGCTAGTATTTTATAAAGTTAGAAAATGGAATAAATTTAAATATTTTCACATAAAATAACATTGACATTTCTAAATTCAAATATCTATCCACCAAGGCTCCATAAACAAATAATTGCCAGTACCGTTTAAGTATAAATACTGTTTGGATAAATTCAAGTCTGGCGACAATTGGATTTAGGTATACAACCTCAGCCCATTTCTATCCTGTCTCTCTCTCCTCTCCTCTGACTGCTCTCCGCCTCTGCTCTTCTCCCCCTTCTCTCCATCTCTCTGTCCCTCTTTCCAATGCCCACGTAGTTGCTTGTCCCAAATATTGCGCGTTAAAATTTATAAGAACAAAATATTTAAGTAATACTGTGGCATTAAAAATGGTCGTTCAAGCAATTTGGTAAAAATCTGTTTCGTCTTTTGTTTCAGAAACAAGCAATGCTTGTGCGCCAACTAGAAGAAGAACTAAGACTGCGCATGCGCCAACCCGCTCCTGAACTGCAACAACAACTGGAGGCACTTTTTGCTGAGAATGAACATCTACAAAGAGAGATTGCTATATTGAGGGACACTATAAAGGTAAAGAGACATACGAAGAAAATATCACCCTCATTACCAAAAAGCTGAAGTATGTTTTTTTATCCTGGCACGGCAAAGTGACCGCACTGCACCTGTAAGCAGGCTGCAGCTGTAAGCGCCGTCCAGTTTAATTATTTATTTTCCACTCTTACATCTACTACTGGTGTACAGTAACACAATACAAATGAAACAACACACAATACAACAACCAGGTGATAAAACCTATCCCTCGCTACAACCTAACACAATCATGGCGGCCTACGCCTAAATTGCTTCGATAATAACTAAAATCATTTAAATTCTCAAAATGATTGATGCAGACAATGTCATACAAATAATAATACAATGATATCTTACAACATGATAAATTAAAAGTTATTTATATTTAATTACAAAAAGTCTAAAGTTGAGATTTCTTTCGAAAACAATTCTAAATGTTCGTAAATCAGATAATATTAATACATATTTAATAGTTATTTTCGTCTTCAACAGGAACTGGAGTTACGGATCGAAACGCAAAAACAAACACTCCAAGCTAGAGATGAAAGCATCAAAAAGTTACTTGAAATGCTTCAGAACAAAGGGATGGGTACGTAGAAATCGATTCATTCAATATTATAGCCGTCTTGAACGAAGACTTGTACAAGTCCGAAATACTTTCAGGTAAAGAGGAAGAGCGACAAATGTTCCAACAAATGCAGGCCATGGCACAAAAACAGGTGATTATTGTGTCGTAACATATAAATGTGCTGCATGCGTTCGTAGCACAATTTCCACTCCAAAATCAGTCGTATTATTGGAAATTTTGCTATGAACACCAACCATCGCAAGATTTAGTTAGTTGTACCTCGTGCACGTCACTCTGCATCGTTACATTATGTACCGTAAACTAGCGTAAACCTCATGGGCGTTTTATTTTGTGATACCTTTGTCATCGTCAATGTGTCTGTTAGCGTTGCTCTTGATAGATTCATTTCATTCATTTCTGACTCTTCCGCCGAATGTGATTATGGTGCCGCATCTGTGTTCAGTGCGTGACACGCTCGTTGGCTTCACACAGACTCATGTTAACTCTCGCTTGTCACCTGCGCCAACTTTTGACCTTCCTATCACACTGTCAGAGCTTGTACCCTCAGCACCATATCGTTTTCTTATTCCATTCCTGCCACCAACCACACATCGATATTCAAAATATTTTTATACAATACCATACCTAAAAACCTCCGATTCGGCCCGAACACGAACAAAATTGACACTTCTACACGAACACGTCAAATTCACGACATTGCATGTTTAGCAGCTCATTATGTTCCCGTCACACGAACCTTAGAAGAGACCGTCTCGTGTAAAGTATATTATTGGAAGTCATGTTGAGCATACATTTCTTTAGAGGCCAAAATTTTGTTTTGAACCGCCTTGACCTGGGGCTACGTCGCGTCGTGTCACGTTTGCCGCGAGCATGCCGCTCGTATCAGCGGGTAGTGGTTGAGTGTAGTAGCGCGCGGCGGGTGGTCGCGGCGGCGCGGCGGCGCGGCGGAGCCCCAGCAGGCGGCGGCGCGGGCGGCGGCGGCGCGGCGGCGGCTGACCTCTCGCGTGACTGGCAGGAGCTCAAGGCGACGGCGGACACGCTGCGGGCGCTGCAGGTGCAGCTGGAGCGCGCGCTCGCCGCGGCCGGCCTGCCCGGCGGCAGCGCGGGCGCCACGCTCACCGCCGTGCTCGAGACCAAGGAAGCGCGCATCGCGACCCTCGAGCGGCAGGTCGCGTTGCTCGAGGGCGAGCTGGCCGCGCTTGTGTCGCCGCCGCCGCCGTCGCTCGCGCCCTCGCACGCCTCGCTATACGATAAGGCAGACCCTCCGTTCAAGAGACAAGTAAGTTTTCTGCTGAACGACGTGCGCGTGATGAAGGACGGGCGCACGTCGCCGCCCCCGACACGGCCGCGGCCGGCGCTGCGTGCGCCTGCGCGCCGCTCGCCCTACTGTAGCGCGACCACTCTGTGACTGCGCGCCGTCGTCGGTCGCCCGTCGCCGGTCGCCCGTCGCCCTCGTCGACGATACAACATACGCCATGCGCCACTACCGTGTCAATTTATCGCTTTAAGTCCGAACTTAGCCGAAGTCATCACCGACTGTGTTGAATCGTTATATTTTTATGTGAACCTTGTTCGTTGTTAAAGCTATTTTTATTAAAATTAGAGATATTATATTCTTGAACAGATGTCGATGGAAATATTTTTGTTAAATAGGGCCTTAGTCGAAGCGAACGATAGACTTAGATGTTAACTGTACGTTTAGGCGGAGCGTGTGAGCTCGATCCGGTCGGCACCGACTCGATCTCCGAACTCGACGATATACTCGTAGAGATAGACTGTTACCAAACAAACAAAAGACTGTGCACGTCGAACGCATCCGACGAAACCTTCCAGTACGTGTATTGTACATGTTGGTCGGCACTTGCCACTTGCCGTGCGTACATTACATACATACGTGCATATAGCGTGATATGTATTATGATTTGATATTGTGCTTTCGGTGTGCGTGCCCCATCGCCGAGCCGGCTGGTCCCGCCGCCCGTGTCATCCCTCATTTACATCAATAGCGTAGCTCATCAGTCCCGACCTCTCTCATGTAGTGGTCATGTCATCAGTCTGTCTCACAGTAACGGTAGATAAATGTATCACAACGTTGGCGCCCGTGCATATCAACATATCTCATGTCCGACTGTTGGCACTTACTATTAGCCCTAGACTGGAAAACTTTCTATCCGCTCATCGAACCTTGCCGACCATCTGTACATTAGTTTAGAGTAGAAAGTTTTCCGGCCATTTACATGGTACTGTTTTGATGTACATTTATTAAAGACAATCGATATTCTATTTTACGAAGGTGTGCATGTTGGTAAATAACGTGTGAATTGAAGAAATGTCTTCTGTGGCACTGTTTATGTGTTCATTAGTGCCGGAAACATTTCCTAATACTTATGATACTAACGTTAAGCTTGCGTCGCTTCCCATACATCGATATTTATCATTAACTTACGGGTCGCCATGACCAATAACAGTAATTAGTAGATTGAGATTTAATCAGTTTCATTTCCGCCATCACTATTGCCTAAAGTAGATAGTTTATTTTGATATGAATATATTCATATTTGACGGTGTCTTCCAACACGTTTGTTCTACTAATCATATGTTTGGATTTATCTAATTCTACACCGACTTTCGGATGGATGGAATGATGAGCAGTTGGACGAGTTCCGGCTTGAGATCCAGCGCAGAGACCAGGAGATCTTGGCGATGGCTGCAAAGATGAAGGCGTTGGAGGAGCAGCACCAGGACTACCAGCGGCACATAGCCGTACTCAAGGAGTCTCTGTGTGCCAAAGAGGAACATTACAGCATGCTGCAGACAGATGTACGCCTTATAATTACTTACTTATTTTTATTCCACAGCCGATATTGCAGTATATGATGTAACATCAAAATATGTTAAATACTCAATTGTTATAAATCTTAATCAAGATTAGAGTCCAACAGGTGATATTGAATATGTTTGACAGAAATAATTGAAAAAAAAAACAGAATCATTTGCTCATGAAACAAAAGTACTGGTTATGATAATTGTAACCGTTTGTGTAGCTAATTTATTACATGTACAGGTGGAAGAACTCAAAGCACGTTTAGACGAAAAGAGCAGGTTGGTTGAAAAGAAAACAGCAGCAGCTTTAGCAGCCGCCCACGAACTGGCAGAGTTTAGAGATCATTCTGAAATAAAAGATCGGAAGATAAATGTGCTACAGAGAAAGGTAAGTGAAGAAATAATTGGCAATAAGATACAAGTTGTAGTCCTAAATCCAGTACATTGCTTTGTTTATGATTGCAAAAATAGAAGTAATTGTGCTATAATTTAGCCTTTATTAGAATCCTACACCGTAGATCAATAGTAGATTTATAGAGTCAAATTAAAAGAAATTGTAATGATTTATAAGAAGTAACATCAACATGATGTAACTAATATTTAATTTTAGAATTAAACTACTTTTAGTTCAAAAAATTGACTCAAAAATATGAAATGTGGCACAATTGTTACAGTAGATCACAAAACACTCTGCCATTTTCAGACTGAGTTAGCTTCTCGCAACTCATAAATAAAATATTATGTATCTAGCGAATGCGCTCTATCCTTGTCAACATAAAATGTTTCGTATTTGTCAAGACTGTTATATCAATATCAATCATGTTAGCTTTAACATGTTAGACCATTTATTTTTTATGTTCATTCGTATATTCTATTTTGCCAGTAGAACCTAAAGACAATATTATTTTATGTTTTTCGATAGCATCTGTGATATTATTTGTTCGTTTTATTATATTTTTGTTGCATTAATTATAAGTACGTATATTTTTTATTGTTATTTTTGTTTTTTTTGACATATCAAACCTTTTTCTTATATCTTAATACATAAAAACCACGTGTCAAGATGTTCGTACACGTTTACCTCGGAAACCACCTAACCGATTTGTTTTTTAATGAATCGACAAACCTTAATACATTGGGATGTTTAATTTTAATAATAAATAAAAAGATTACGTCTCATGGGCTATGTTACACCTTATGATTCCCTTGACATATTTACGTGGTCATCATTTTTATCTTAAAAGAAATCCAATACGATAATTTCATTTGGGTTTCAATTTTATTGATTATCATCAAGATTGGACTCTATATTGGTGTAAATATTGGATTCCAGGGAACCATATCCGATTTAGAACCATTCAATCGTTCAAGCTCGTTCAGTTGAGTGATTCCATCGCATCATCAAACGAACAACGCTATACTTATGTTAAGCGTCAGTGCTTGTATTGTATGTTTGCACCGAGTTAGTAGGTAGCGGTACGGACTCAGGAAATTTGCGGGAACTAAAGCAACTCTTAGAGATTACTGACTTTGAAGTCACGTGTATTTATTTTTGCTAGCTTTTGCTCGCGGCTTCGCACGCGTGGTAGTTATTTTTAGAAGGAAAGATATAAAAACCATGTAGATATCTTAAGCTATTACATCTTTCTATATTATGTTATCCCATAGCAACCGTACATTTTCCGGAATAAAAAGTAGCCTATTTTATTCTCAGGCCCCGCAACTGACACTGCAAAAAACCATGTCGATCCCTTGCTCTGTGAAAAATAAAAACGAAATTATCCCACGGGAACCGTAGATTTTCCGGGGTAAAAAGTAGCCTATGTGCTTATTCCAGACACAGGCAGACTAATCTATCTGTGCCAAATTTCAACCAAATCCTTCGAGCCATCCTAGCGTGATTGAGTAACAAACATCCATTTAAATATTCGTATTTATAATAGTAGTAAGATTATCGCTTAATATTTGAAGGAAAACCATACCTAAACAATCTTTACTGTTTAAAGAAGTCTACCCGTCTTAGTTGCGTGGCGGATGACGGTCTAAAACCTAACTTCCCTTTTTAATACTGGAGCCGCGTGTCTAGTCATGAAGTAGTATATTATAATATATTAATAGTGCACCAAAGCATTTTTTTACTTTAATACTTTATTGGATTCCTATAATTCTATGAAAAATTCTGCTAAGTTAAATGATAAAAAGTTTGCTTCAATATTTGATGTATTTTCGAGAAAGGTCTTAGAAAAATGCATATTGCTATATTTTTACACAAAAATATATTAAGATTCTCTACTCTATACATATAAATGATCATAGCTAACGCCGATAAACATAAAATCTCCCAACCGACTTTCAAAATGGCGCTTCGAAGTTCTAGCAAAAGTTAACGACTCTTCGCCAATGTTTCATCGAGATATCACAAAGATTTATCAACTTTAGATTCTATATTTATGGGCCCGGCTTAAATTTAATTTAGCCGAGGAATACATGAAATAGATTTGGGTAAATATCATGGATTGAATTAATTACCTCTCTAATTCGAGTACGTGCTTCGGGCTAGTGGTTATTTAATAAAATGAGTGTATCAAAATCAAACCAAAGTTTCTGTCGTTGTCTATAAACATTAGCTTAGAGATAACATAGCTACATCATCCCTTTGCTAATTTATCTTTATTTTTTACGTAATTATATTTCTTTTGTAGTTTTTGATTATAAATGCTTCTTTAGATATAAACCCTGAATTTAGTTAAAGAACTTTATTATTATTTGTGTATGTGCTGTTATTTTATTTCAAGGTATGTTATATATTTTTTTGTTTACTTATTTACATTTTATTTATTTCTGTTATTTGTTATAAATTACGTTGTGCTACAATGTTACAGAAGTATGTATTTTCAGATCGAAAATTTAGAAGATCTACTAAAAGAAAAGGATAATCAAGTAGACATGGCTAGAGCTAGACTGAATGCTATGCAAGCCCATCATTGTTCTTCCGAAGGCGCATTATCTTCCCTTGAAGAAGTTATAGGTGACAAAGAGAAACAAATTCAACAACTCAGAGAGCAGAGAGATAGAGCCGAACACGAGAAAAATGAAGAAAGAGAACTCCACGAAAGAGAAATCGCGGAATACAAGATGAAACTGCACGCTCTAGAGAGTGAAGTCGAAAAACTCGGCGCACGACTCGAAAGAGCTCAGGCAGAAAAAGACAGACTTGAGGCCAAGTTGGAGAGTTCACAATCCGAACTCGGAAAGTCTAAGGCAGAGTTAGATAAAGCCGCTAGTGAAGTGGGTAGATCCGGAGCAGACTGGGAAGCAGCTAAACAACGATTAGCTAGACTTGAGCTTGAAAACGAGAGACTTAAACATGAACTAGAACGTTCGCAGACAACGTTTGGTAGAAGTACATTAACTACTTCGCAAGAGCTTGACAGAATACAAGAGAAAGCAGATAAGAATGCCACGGAACTAAGACGCACTCTGGCGGAATTGAGAGTAACGCAGGCTGATGCTGAAAGAGCCAGATCAGAAGCTAGTGCTTTACAGGACAAATTAGAGAAGTCTCAGGGTGAAGTGTACCGTTTGAAAGCTAAACTAGAAAATGCACAAACCGAACAAGACAGCCTTAAAGAGGAGTATGATCGGTGAGTCACACTGCTAAGATATTTTTTACTAAAATACGCTAAATCAAGCATTATTACTTTTGTCGGTCTAAATTTATAAAATACCGTGATAGTTTAAGTGCTTATCACATTCGTAACATATGTAAATAACAGTTTAATAGGTTAGAGTATTCGACAAGTACTTTCAATCTTTATGTTTAGTAATATCGGATACATAAATTGTATTACTAATATATCATAATTTTAGGGGCTTGTTATTCATATAACATCTATTCCATAATATAACTGTCCCACTGCTTTAGGTGCTACTACTTTAATTTTTCTATTTACATCTCATTTATAAAGATTGCCAAGTGAAAGGTAAGACAAACTATTGAAATGGCCTTCACCGGTTCTGTCCCAACACCCAGGATAACACCCAGATTTTTCAAAGTTACGTGTGTACCAATTATCGCTCGATTGGCAAAGAAATAATTAACATATCTAAGAAACAGTAGAAATTCATGTTTCCATCACTTGCATTAGACCAATATGGTAGACTAAAGAGACAGTGTAAAACAGGACATTGTTTATATAAATTTCACCAAATTATCCTTCATAGTATATTTTCTTACAATAGCCAACAGTCGTCGATAAGCCGCCTGCATTCAGAGCGAGATAAGGCAATAGCAGAACTGGACAAGGCTAGAGAAGAACTCGAACGAACACAAGCTACTCTTGGCAAGGCACAGCTACAACAGGACAAACTGCAGGCGTCCCTGGACGCAGCTCATTCAGAAATCGATAAACTGCAGGAGAAACTCGACAAATCTGCTGTTGAAGTTAGAAAGGTGAGGATTTTTAATACAAAGTATTCTTTGATAAATAAATATGGACAATGAGGACGTGATTTATAGTTAGAGGCAGACATTATATAATGTTTTAATTTAAAAAAATATTTGTTTGATATAAGCTTTAACTTCGGCAGAGAGGAATGATGATCAGGAGAGGATGTATGTAAATATTAGTTAAAGACAATTGATAAGGCATTTATTTTAAGCCGCCGTGTCGTAGCAACAACCCGTTGTAATCCTGATTTTTCTATATTATAAACATTATTATATAAGGCCATGTTGTTTTAGCCATATTCAAGTATAATAAAGTAAAAAAAAACCACAATCATTTATAAGACCCGTTGTTTGAACTTGATTGCTTTTTAATTTTAAGAAATAGTCAAAATAGTTTTTGATTATAGCTGAAAGTATGCGAGGACAAAATATTTAACTATTAAAGGCTTTGCAGAGTTTAAATTGTCACACGTCCTTAGGAGTGACTTACCACTTATAATTTTGGCATTAGAGCCCTTTTCCTACAACCTCGCGAAGGAATTGGTTAAATGGATTTTCTCTTTTATATCTTGTTAAACAACAGATGTACCTACAAATTTGTATTAAAATTGATGCAACACAATTTGTTTAATCAATTCAAATTTCGATCTTTTTGCGTACAGTTAATGTTACTTCAAACCCAAAATGATCAGTAAAATTTAAGACACAAGTCAACACATTAATAACTTTAACTCCAATGACACAGCTGCAAGTGGATCGTGAGAAGCAAGCCTACGATTTCGAATCCGTACAGTCGCAACTGGATAAGGCGTTGGGACAGGCCGCCAGGCTGCAGAAGGAGAGAGACACAGCCCAGCTCGATGCAGACAGGTTCCGAGACAAGCATGAAAAGGCACAGGTTAGTTAGCAGAAACCAACTTAAAACTAGGAACACCCAAACACTCCGAAATATTTTATTCCGAATTTCGATGTTTCGATTTTCAAACGTCCGAATTTCATAATGCCCAAAAATAATAATGTTTATTATTAAAAATCACGAAATTAATTTTACCAAAAGTCGTAAATGCGATTTCCAATATTTATAAGTTCGAAGAATCAAATGCTCTATGGGTTCTCGGTCCGAAAAACGACATTCCGATTTTCAATACTTCAAATAAACCGCTAAAATTAGGATTCTGATTCTGATCTACCGTTATTGATTCCTTTGAGTTAGGTTTCAAAATATTTCGGTATTTTGAAATTCTCTGAAGTATTTGTGACTGTCGGAATAAATTGTTTCGTATTTATGTAGTATACCCCTTAAAACTGCTCTTTTTAACCGACTTCAAAAAAAGGAGGCGTTTGTCAATTCGTCGGAATCTTTCTTTGTTTATGTATGTTCCCCGATTACTCGAAGAAGCCTACACCGATTCGAGAAATTCTTTTTTTATTTAAAAGGGTATACTTCCTAGGTGGTCCCATTGGTCCCACCAAGTCAGGATCTGATGATGGGATCTCAGAAAAATCGAGGGCAACCCTCAAATTTTATAGCGACGCATAATTTGTTTTTTATTGAAGTCGGTGTACTTTTTAAGAATAAAAAACTTAATTAAGAAACACTTATTTCTCGATGATAAATGATATCATAAAATCTAGGTGTTTCATGATGTCATGGTAAATACTCTGTGGTCTAGTGGAGGCGTATATCGCTCTAATTTTTCAACCGTTGCTGATACTTATACTGGTAGAGCATGAATGGGCCGGCTCAACCGGCGTAGTACCACTGTCTCACAGAAAACCAACGTAAAGTGACAGTTTACTGTCGCGTTTCGTATGGTAAGTGAGATATCCGGAGGCCCAGATTCAACCTCCCCTTCCCTAATCCCTATTCCTGTCCTTTAAGGCCGACAGCGCTTACATGATACTTTCGGTATTGTGGATGTTCATGGGCGGTGGAGATCGCTTAACATCAGGTGATACACATGCTCGTTTGTCGGACTATGCAATAAAAAAAAAAAAAACTTAGTATCAAACCGCACAGTTAAAAACAGCCTGTAGTTGAAATTTTTCGTATTACTTTATTAATTATGGTAACAGTAAATCGAACAATTGTAATATAACGGAAACTGTCAATTAAGATTAAAAAAAAATTAATTAACATAAAAAAATTCAATGAGCATTAACATTATTAACTTAGGTGGTAGGATATTCAATACCACCCGAATAGCGACCACCGTACGCAGGGTGTAAAACCCGCCATAGTGGTACGCAAGTGTGTTGCGTTCCAGGATCAGCCAATGTACATCCAGTTTTTATCGGGGATCTAGAGTTGCGCTACGATGTTTGGCTGTTTCGCGGCCATCTTATTCTTGCCCATAGCGTAGTGTCAAGAAGCGATGATTGTGTTGAGTAGCGGGGGATAAATTGTCTCTCGTCTACTCGATACTCTAATTGGACTGCACTGCGCTTATCATCAGGTGTAGTGTGGTCACTTTGCCGTGCCAGGATAAAAAAACAGGATTCAACTTACGCCTAATTAACTCACTACCCGAGAGGCGAGCCGAAATGTGCGTGCGTTGTTGAAATTGTGAAACTGAATGGACAATTCAAATTGTGTTTCATTTACCGAATGTCGAATTATACAATTATGTAAATTTAATGTGAGCTCGACGCCATAATGGGCTAATGCCGGTTATCATCTAAACCAGAGGTCCCCAAACTTATTTTCATAGACCCATATTTTCGGTTTTGTGTAGACCCCCTACTAAGCTAATATTACATTTTTGAAAATTCTTCATCTGCAAAATGTGTTTTGACTGATGTCTAACTGTAGTCAAATGTAAAAATAAATGATGTCTAGTGAGAGGGATGAACCTGGTGCTTTGATAAAAAAAACTATATTTCGAATCAATTTAGAGAGGTTTAGGTTGGAGTGGACCCTCGTTTACATCTCATAGACCCCTATTTTTTTTCGCTCATTTGGACCCCTCATAGGTCGTCGTCGACTCCTCGGGTCTATATAGACCACTTTGTCTATCATTGATATAAACATTCTAAACTATAATAAAACTATAGAACCGTCGTGTTTGTACATTGAAATATTTGTCAAAAATTGTTTGCGAGTGATGTACAAAGTGTAACAATTAGACAATTGTAATAAAAATTACTGTTTGAAAACTCTAATTTTCAAAACTTCTTGGTTTCCATAGGGTTTTCACAATGTTGACATAATTCGCGACAGTACAATTTATATTTATAAAAATTGGATGACGGAAAAAGGCTTCTTAATATGTAGATTTAGGAGTCTACACAGATTAATACAATTCCTAGAAAGTAAATATGGCACATCATTAGTTGTATTTAAAAATTTCCGTGGCCTTATTTTATGGCATCACCATAAACAGCTGATGGCTATACGCTCCGTGTTACGGGATTGGACGTTGGTGTCAATTGCTTTTGCACGATTAGCTCCATAGAGCTCCTCATAAGGCTCTTTCAGGTGTTAGTGAATCAAACAAGCTATTTGTTCTTAATCATACTACATCATACTTTGTGTACAAAGAAACTTAAGTCAGAAAATTTTACACCATCATTTCGGGTACAGCTAGTTTCAACTATTCCTGAATTCTATATCTGTACAGACAAGTTACATTTGAGTTATCTGCAACAGTTCAGGCTCTGAATAAGACAGTATATTCTCATAGATGCCCTTAGTGTTCACATAGTGCCGATTTCTGTACTTTATGTAATAACCGAGTTCTTTCTTCGAGTTTCTTCTTGAAAAGTTTTACATCAATTAGTTTTGAAACAGCTCATAGACCTTCTTGTGAATAATAAAAAAACTAGCGAAGATATTTTCAAGTTATTTGAATGCAACTGATAGAATTTTAGCCAAATTATGCAACATAAGGAGTAGAAGGAGCTCAAATGCTATCTTCAGGGCCTACATGGCACACCTTCACTATCAACTTTTAAACTTATAAATTTATAATGTACTCCTTTTTGAGGTTCAAGAGTTTTATTAATAGGGCAAGTTCGTTTCTGCTGATCTTTTCTATCCTTCAACGGCTCCTAGTTCCTTAGTTTGCGATCCTATTAGAGTAAAGACCAAAGTTTCAAACTTGAACGCTTTTCAACCATTACAACAGAATTGTAAGGTCGCGTCAAGCCACAAACGCGAGGGTCAGAAATCGCACATGTTTTTGAATTGATGTTTTGGGATTATAATAGTTATGATGTCATTTGTTATGTGTATTTTGTGCAAAAGTACTTTTACCCACATTAAGATCCCCATTGGGCTATCAATGTTAATATTTGCAGTACAATTAATGGTATTATGGATATTATCGTGAATGCGATTAAGCGTCTCGCTTACCACGTTACTGTTTAATATTCATGAGTATGTATTGAATTAAACACATAACTTACTCTCTCCATTGAATATAATGATGTTAATAAATCATGCATCTATGATAAGCCATGAGTTAATTTAGCTATTATTGTCTTAAAATCAATTAAAAGGAACCTCAAAAGCAATTATTCCTTAATTGGCGTCAATATTGGGAACTAACTATTATCTCCGACTTTCTCCACGTTCGATATTTTGGAGTTCTGAGTATTAATGGATCGCATAGCATTAGGTAACCGAAGTGACCGTTAGCAGGCCTTCTGATGTAAAATTCAACAGGCAAACTACAAATGCCCTAAATGAAATTCTGTTACCGTAGTAGTCTTGGAATGCATAACGTTCTGTGTCCTCATTTCTTCAAACTACGACTAAAAAACTTTAATCATGAAAATTAAAGAACAATATTCAAGTATTCATTTCAATTTATTCATTTAAACATTTCAAATTGTCATTTGAAGTTTTAAGAGAATTCATGCCAGCTATAAATTTTAAAGATTGTATGAAAAATCTTTCTACAATTTTGAACAATACAACAATGAAAACCTAAAAGACAAAGATTACTTCGATGGAAATGTAGGCCAAGTATTATTACTATTCGTATATCAAACTGAAATCTTTATTAAACATAGGAAATATAAACACAACAGAAAAAGTTATTAATACATTTAAATCAAATAATGAAATTGCCGGGAATGCACTAACTAACGAAGGGCTGGCAGACAAAAGCTCAAATGAGGACGGAGATAGAGCTAAAAAGGTAGACAGGAAGACCGGAATAGAAAGAAGGATTATGGCCTGGGGTGGAGGAAGCAAAGCTACCTCACTGATCATTATGCTAGGAGAAATAGATATGATTTATTCAATATACGTGAAGGTTACATGAAATGGTCTAGACGCGATGGCGCCGGTCGACGGATCTCGCTTTTATGTCCTTTCGATTTATGGGAGTCTGTGGTTGTTACATTTTATGGAGCTCGCATAATGGTTGACAAGGAATTTTACATGGCTTTAAAAACATTTATGGATCTCTTAGAATTGATTTTGGAACTATGTATACGCAGGCGGTTGTAGAAATATTTTGTGAGTGAAATAGTGTGAGTATACCAGTATATAGTACATAAAAAAAATCAGTAAAAGGCGTCTGTACATCAATTATATGTCTACCGTGGAGTGGTAAGAATTGCCGAGATGAGTGTGATGTGTTGGAAAACAGTCCTCATATTTTTCAAAAATTCACGTTTATTCATTGCATCGTAAAGGAAGTTATATGTATATCTGAACACTCTCAATAAGAATTTCGAAAGCATGTAAAGTCTACCAACCCCATTAGGGCCACGTGGTCAACTGAGCCTAAAGCCTCTCAGTTGCTGGCTCAGAAACCCCGTGGCCACCAGTGTAATAGTAATACACGGCTGTTATCATTACTAGTAAAAACAGCATGCCCAGATCAAAAACATAACACACACTAATGACGTATTTGGTCACAACCTCGCTGATGTAACACTACAAAAAAATTAAAATATACTGTGTAAAAAGAACCTATCAATATCGTTCAAATTTACAAATTATATGAATTACGGCCGAAATTCTGGGCCATCACTAGTAATTATTATCTATACTATTGAAAGGACAAGTAGTATAGAGTTTTAGTTCTATATTCTGACTCAATACTGCAAGCTTTTCAAGAACCTGCCTATACTAAGCTGATCGTATTTCAAAGGAAACTCGACGATATAAAATATTAACGTTAGAAAATCCAAAATAGCCAATACACTGACAACCGACTTTGTACCTGTCCAACTTCTATTATGTTCGACGTGATGGAAATAGAATTCCATTTGAATTTGTTATCGATTGGTGTAAGCTTCTTGAAACTTTTAATTTGATCTGTCGTTACTAATGATTATAATTCAAATTAGTTTAAAATAAATATTTTTTGATATTTTAAACTCAGTTATATTTACTTCTCATCAAATTAATTAGTAGTTAAATTGATTATCTGGGACTTCTTTGAAAAGTTCTCTTTTTTTTTGTTTATTCTGGCGTGGCAAAGTGACCACACTGCACCAGAGTATCAAGTAGCGAGAGACAGTCTATCCCTCGTTACTCAATACAATCATGCCGGCCTGCTGTTTAGCTTCTTCACATTACGCCTAACGGATCCAGGATCATAGGAAGGAACACGGTAGCTGGCAAACTGTTCCACAGCTTGATGGTGCGGCAAAAATACGAATTTGCGAACCTCTTGGTTCGTAAATTCGTATCTTCAATTTATTCAATCAACAATAAATGTTTGGCAAAAGCTTAAAATGGACTACTTAAATAAATTAGACCCCTGTAGATACTAAAGACCTTTAAATAACATTAGAGTAAATTCCCGACTCACTGCCGGTGGCGGTCAACTGAAATTATAATAGAAATCGCATTGAAATAAAAAGGAAATCATTGAATATGGTTTTTTTATAATAGTTAAAACTTAAAAATACACCAATGATAAAATTCGAAATATTCAATCCGAGCATTAAACAAGCGAAATACATTGATTCCACATTGAACAGTAAATTGCTCGTCAATAATAAAGCAGTACTTAAAACCAGTTGTAGTGATCAATCGGAAAGCTTTTTGCGGTTTAAAATACGGGCAGGTTCAAGAGTAGAGACAGGCAAGCGTTATTTAAAAACCATGAATAATTGTCAGCCCGTTTTATTTGTACGATAAAAGTAACATAATTAATGTTATGTTTCTTTACTAATAGTTATAAATATGAGTATGTATTTGGATATATTTATCTTATTGTGTTTTAATGGTTTTTGGTGGTCGTTATTTTAGGTGCGTTGTTGAGGGTATTTGCGTTAACGAAATGAAACCGTTCCGGACTATAAACGGTCAACTGGTTGAAAAACCAGTTGGCGTTTTTGACTGGTTTCCAGAAACGTGCAATGTCCCGTTTCGTTAGCGTCTGCCGTTGATTGAACGACGTTTAATAAAATAGGTTGATAAATTCAACTGGTTTATCTGTGCGCACGTTTTGTTCGCGTCTGTCGTTGATTCAACGACGTTGACTAAAACAGGTTGATAAATTCAACTGGTTTATCTGTGCGCCCGTTTTGTTCGCGTCTGTCGTTGATTCAACGACGTTGACTAAAACAGGTTGATAAATTCAACTGGTTTATCTGTGCATTTAGCTGTGCGCCCGTTTTGTTCGCGTCTGTCGTTGATTCATCGACGTTTACTAAAACAGGTTGATAAATTCAACTGGTTTATCTGTGCGCCCGTTTTCTTCGCGTCTGTCGTTGATTCAACGTCGTATAATGAAACAGGTTGATAAATTAAACTAGTTTTGCGGTAAAGAGAAAACTGTTGACTCGTTAACGGTAGAAAAACAGTTTAAAAAACGGTTCGTTGATTCAACGGCCACTCCTACTTTGCATCATCCTGAGGTTGACTGGGAGGGGAATGCCTTTGGCATTAAGTCCGCTTATATATTACAAGATGTTGCTCGCGGCTCCGCCCGTGTGGAGATCATGGTTGGGAGGTAAAGTAAAATACAAAAAAAAATTCACACGTTTCACTTCAAAAATAACGGATTTACATACAACCTTTCTTCCCCTATTTTACCCCTTTAGGGGTAGTATTTCCAAAAACCCATCATTAGTGCCTTAGATGCCCTCGTCATAAAAAGTACCTACTGTCAAAATTTCAAGTCTCTAGCCCCAGCCGTTTAGGCTTTGATATATCAGTCAGTCAGTTTTTTCTTTTTTATATTATATACAGATGTACCTTGAATACAAATACCGGTTGATGTGAAGGTTTCGAGCGCCAAAGATGCAAGATTATTGAGATTTTTTTAAGCAAATTAACATTAAATCTTTTTTTGGTAACTCTCTAAAAATTTAGCTTAAATCAGCCCGCCAACCGTCAAAATATTTGTTAATAAAGCTAGGTAGGTGCGAATTTGATCAATGAGCGTGGAAACGCGATATGAATCGTCCCTCGCGTGGAAGGCGGGAAAATATTGGGATTGATGGATTGGCTGAACGGCTCTCGTATTACGTTTGTAGAACAGGACCATTTTTTTGCAAATGAGTGTATATAAAACTAAGTCGTGTTAGTTACACCATTTATAACTCGAGAACGGCTGGACCAAATTTTATGATTTTGGTGTTTTTGGAATTGTCTTCGTCGGGAATAGGGTAATAAGTATTAAAATATGATATTCATCAATAAAAAAATTATCATGAAAAAATTTGACAAAAAAACGATCAGTCTAGCCATTCATTTGTTATGATCTTTCTGAGCCGATTTCGGCAATGGTGACTGCATTTAAACTCCTTTTCATTTGTCTGATTTTAAACCATTGTATTAAACTCCTTTTCATTTGGTATAGACGGTATAACAAAACGCAACTGACAGCTCACATAATGTCGTATATGGTTTGTTTTGAAAATGTATATACTAAATCTATGTTTGAAAATACCGTAAAACCAAAGAGCAATAAAATACTACTGAAAAACGTTGAAATTGAAGTTGACCGGTCGATGTGTTTGTTTTGTGAGAGTGTCACGAGTTTCTAGGAGTATTATTACAGACTGTCAAGACGAAAGTAGTATGTTCGAAACCAGACCAAATGGCATACACCTCTGACTTTCATTGTATTCATTGTTATTAAAATTCAAATTATCGATTGCTTTAACGAAAAAATGTATATTTTTTTGTATGCTGGCACGGTAAAGTGACCACACTGCACCTGATGGCAAGCGCAGTGCGCCGTCCAATTAGAGTATCAAGCAGCGAGAGACGATCCATCCCCCGCTACTCAACACAATCATGCCGGCCTACTTCTTCACACTACGCCATGGGCAAGAAGGTGAAGAAGCGGTCGAGGGTCTAGGCCCAATGTATATTTTTTGTATTTATTTTATTTTATATTTAAGTGATATATATTGTCTAAATGTTAGTGTTAATATTAGTAAATAGATGATGTAGAAAACGAATTTGCTTCTTTTAATACAAGCCATTTAACTCTACGGGTGAATCTAAAATATCGCGGACATCTTGACGTAAATAATGCAATAAACAAAACTGTTTAGTTTACATATGGACATTTGGGATTCTCGGCAGGCAAGGTTTGGCAACATTCCACCAAAGTTCATCGTCTATGGGGCATCGAGGAGAAATATTTAGCGGGCAATAAAAATGGATTGTCGTCAGCTGCCCGAAACATTATTAGGTATACACCGATACTGAATTTATATCAAATAAATTCCTTTCTATTTGAATTCATACTGGCTGAAATAAATGTATTATATAGAATAAGAATATATTTTTTAAAACTTTTCATTGAGAATTGAAACTGGCTAAAAAATTAAAAAATAAAGTACACCATAATTTGATAGTTAAAATCTTTACATAGCATAAAACAAAGTCGCTGTCGCTGTCCGTCCCTATGTATGCTTAAATCTTCAAAACTACGCAACGGATTTTGAAGTGCTTTATTTAATAGATAGAGTGATTCAAGAGGAAGGTGTATATGTATGGTACATGCATAATATTGTAGAGAAACACTGATGAATTTACAGGTTTCTGGATTGTACACCTTTTCTTACAAAAATAACCTCCACGCGGGCGGAGCCGCGAGCAACATCTAGTCAGATGTCAGATAAATTTAAATCAAGATAATTTATCAATAAAAACGATACCAAATGTTCCTAAAAATAAAGTTTCGGTTAAAAATATGTTTCATAGAGTATTTATATAAACAACAATCTGTGTTCTAATATAAGGCATTTGAAATCACATAAGGACTTATCGATCGTACTCGCAAAAAAGGTTGAAGGCAACGAGACAATGTGTTTGCGAGTAATAGCTTCAATGTACTGAACCAACAATCCTATTTATTTTATTTTGTAAAACCAAGGTTTATGAAATATAATGCAAAAGCTAAACAAAGATAATCGCATGCGATACTTAACCGAGTATAATACGCAAAAGAAACCCTTTTATGAAAACAGAACGGTAGGCAGCGGCTCTGCTGTGCTCTGGCATTGCAGAAGTCTATGGGCGGCGGTGACTACTTACCATCAGGTGGCCCGTCTGTTCGTCTGCCTATCCAGGCACTAAAAAAAAAAAAGAATCAAAATTGATTGAAAAGTGCTTTCGCAATATTTATTTTAAATACTGAGCAAAAATGGGTGCATAGTGGGAACATCTCACTATCTCCCTCGCACAACGGCACAGTAATGGCCATTCTGAGAGGTGACGTCATGGCTCATGTCATGCACCCTTTACTGTCATTAGACGATTACCCCTTCCAGCAGATCTGAATGGAGTCTATATATGTTTGTGTGGTTTACAAATATTTGTTTCGGATAGTCCCTCGTAGTTGTTGACATTTACGATGCAGGTATGAAGTGGTGGGGAGTCAGTACCGTTTTGTCTGAGGTCTAGAGTTGGGGTACGATTTTTGGCCGTGTTGCGGCTTTCTGAGTACTCTGACACTAGACCCCCGACCGCTTCTTCACCTCCTTGACCCATGGCGTAGTGATGAAGCAGGCAACCATGATTGTATTGAGTAGGGGTTAGGCCTTAGTCCACCATACTGGCCGAATGCGATTTGGTAGACTCCACGTACCTTCAAAATTCTTTTGAGAATTCTCAGGTATGCGGGATTCCCCACGATATTTGTGTACACAGGGTGTAAAACCCGCCATAGTTGCACACGCAAGTGTGTCACGTTCCGGGATCAGCCAGTGTACATCATGTTTTTGTCTAGGGTCTAGAGTTGGGGTACGATGTTTGGCCGTTTTGCGACCTTCTATATTTCGGTCCCACAACGTGATAGGGGGTGAGCCTATCGCCATACCGGGCTGTTACTGAGTATTTAATTTTCTAAATAGAAAACTCCAACAACACTTTACCCGACCCGGGGATTGAACCCTAGACCTAAGTACAGCAGTCGTGACGCATGCGCAATTACAACTGCGCCACCGAGGCAGTCTAATAATATAATTATAAAAAATATAACAAAATAAATATACTGTAAAAGCAAGGACACTATGATTGGTAGTGGTGCGGACTGTCGCGACTAGAGAAGGTGTAAGTTCGAATCCATCCGAAATGACATACACCTCTGACTTTAAAGTTACGTATGTATTCATTGTTAATTATCGCTTGCTTTAACGGTGAAGGAAAATATCGTGGGGAAAACGTGCACGTCTGAGAATTCTAAACAAGAATTTCGCAATAAGGACATATGCAAATAAGGACAATCGAGGAGTATAAATGTTTACTTAGTTAATACTATTAATATTTTTAATTTGTTTTTTTTAACGCCCCTCTATACACAAACCTGGCTACGCCACTGATACAATTATGAACTTCGAATTCTTTATAGTGGGCGTCACTAGATTATGTTTATACATATTTGTTCAGAGTAGAGCGTATCAATTTTTTTTTTTTTTATCCTGGCACGGCAAAGAGACCGCACTGTACCTGATGGTAAGCGCAGTGCGGTCCAAATAGAGTACTGAGTAGCGAGAGACGATCTATCCCCGCTACTCAACACACTCATGCCGGCCTGCTTCTTCACACTACGCCATGGGCAAGAAGGTGAAGAAGGGGTCGAGGGTCTAGTGCCAGAGTACTAAGAAAGCCGCAAAATGGCCATTGTACCCCAACTCCAGACCCCCGACAAAAACCGGATGTACACTGGCTGATCCCGGAACGCGACACACTTGCGTGTGCCACTACGGCGGGTTTTTCGCCCTGTGTACGGTGGTCGCTATCCGGGCGGATATGAATATCCTACCACCAGCAAATAATTAATTAATAAATAAATAAATAACACCCAACTGTGACACACATAGCCCCGACCTCACACTCAGATACGAGTCTTGTGTTACAACTACAAGAGACTTTCGGTCTCACAACACCCAGACCCCGGACACAAATATCTGTCTGTCACACAAACATTTGTTCCGGTGTGGGAATCGAACCCACGGCCTCTCGTTTCACAGCCGGCTACTCGCCTACTGCACCACGGAGGCTGACAAAATGTACTATCGTTTGTATCCAACTGCTGACTTGTTAGATGTCTGTCTAGTTGAGAGAACCAATAAGCATTGACGTTTCGAAAGCTTTATAGCCAGAGTTCTATGTCGTCACGAAAGGATAGTGTGTTTTGTTATGTCTGTATAATAAACGAGCAGACGGGCCACCTATTGGTCAGTAGACACCGCCGCCCATAGACTTCTGCAATGCCAGGGCACAGCAAAGCCGCTGCCTACCGTTAACGTGTGACGTTTCTGAATTCCTGTTCAGACGTTTCCTTGATATTGATTTATACGTCAACCACTAGTAGGTGTCACGGCGTCTACTTGAGACGTAATTTTTTAGAGTTCTTGTAAGCAAGCACTATGTGAAGTGAACGTTTAGTGTTTACAATAAAAATAACGTCATTCCCTATGATGTTTCACGTGATATGGCCGGTTGTTGTAATCTTTGTTCATATTTCAAATAAAACAACAATATCGCTTCGAATATAAAAGTGAATAATTTTTTTTTAGATTCTTTTAAACTTAATCAATAAATATAATTGCAGTGATTTTATTGGCACTGTCTTTTTTTATTTTTTATTCTGGCACGACAAAGTGATAACACTGAACCTGATGGTAAGCGCAGTGCCGTCCAGTTAGAGTATCAAGTAGCGAGAAACAACTTGTCCCCTACTCAACACAATCATGCCTCATGTCTCATGCCTATTAAAATTAGTTATTTACGAGCGATGCCTTTTGAATTTAACATCCTAATTTTGTCTTTCTAGGCATTAATAACACGCATCCAGAAAGAACGGGATGCATCTCTCGCGGAGGCCGCCAGCTGCCGCGAGCGGGCTGAAGCTGCGGCTGCGGCTGCCAATAGAGCAGCCAGGGACCGCGACAGCGCAGCCACAGAGTTGGACGTACTCAGAGAGAGATGGGAGAAGGCACATCAACAGCACCAAAAACTTACGGTACATTTTTTTTAAACTGGCACCCTGAAGTTATTTTTACTGCCTGGTTAGACTGACGAGAAGACGGACCACCTGATGGTAAGTAGTCACCGCCGCCTATAGACTTTTGCAATGCCAGGGCACAGCAAAGCCGCTGCCTACCGTTTGACTACGGTGACCACACTGCACCTGATGGTAAACCCAGTACATTTAAAGTATCAAGTAGCGAGAGACTATACCTCGCTACTTGACACAATGCTGGTCTGCTGAGTAGCATTTTCACACTATGTCTAAAGGACCCAGGATCATAGGAAGGAGGGAACACGGTAGCTGACAAACTGTTCCACAGTTTGATGGTACGGCAAAGATACGAATTTGCGGACTTCCTGGTTGAATCCGGGATAATACAAAAGAACTTATTTCAATGAGTATTAAACATTTTATGCATAGTAAAAGAATTATGCGTGATTCCCAAACTAAGTATAATTCCAATAGATTGAGGAAGAGGTGTTTAAAATGTCTAGTATAACATGATATAGGTTGAATATCGCATAAAAATAAAAATGTGTAGAGGCAAATTTTAAAAGTCAAGTTTATCGGTTCTTATATGATAGTAATTACTATACTTTCGTAGTTCAAACTTCGGCTAGTAAAAATGATTGAATGTACATATTCATGTAGATTAGGAACCAATTATTTATGTATTACCTTGATCAAATTAAATATTAACCAGCCATTTCCTTGATTACAATGTTTCGATCTCAAAATGGATTCGGACCGAATGAAATAACTGTTAGCTAATGAAAACGTGATCTTTTTGCAGATGGAAAGAGACGACGCGGTAACAGAATTGGAAATTTTGAAAGAAAAACTTGACAAAGCTTTGTATTCTACGCAAAAGACCATCGAAGAAAAAGAGACTGCGCACAAAGAGTATGAAAAAATCATCGATAAATATGATAGGTACTTTATATTCTGGACGTCTTCATGTGTTGGTGGCGATAATTAAATTTATTTATCACCAAATAATTATATATGGCTTATATTTATTTCCAGGTCTCAAAATGAAATCTACAGACTTCAAAATAAGATAGATATACTAGAAGCCGACAAAGATCGACTGGAACTTGAATTAGAGAAACAAGTACATGTATCAACGAAATCGAGAGAAGACCAGAGAAAGTTGCAAGAAGAATTGGCTAGATTACAGGAAATGTATGACAGGGCATCTCTACAGCTAGGAAGAACTAAAGAACAGGAAGAAAAAGCCAAGGAAGATATGGATAGGCTATGTGTTGATATTGAAATGGTTCGGGAACGTTACGAAAAGAGTCAGATAGAATTGCGAAGGCTTCAGGCTGAAAAAGAAAAATTTGTGGCTGATAATGAACGATTACAATTTGAGTACGATAGAGCAATGACACAGTGTGGCAAAGCACAGGCTTCTAATGAAAAAACTCAAGAAGAAATGGCTAGAGTTCAAATAGAACTTGAGAAAATGTATGATAAACATGACAAAGTATCGTCTGAATTGAGGAGAGTACAAGCAGAATTGGACAAAGTTAAACAAGACGCAAGTGGAGCGAGAGAAGAGGCTGAAAGATATGCGGCACGTTATGGAAAATACCATGATACTAAAGAAGAACACGAGAGAACTAAGCTGGAGGTGGACCGGCTGCGCACACGGCTAGAGAAGACGACGTTAGATTTGGAACGAGCACGCAAGGCTGAAGAGGAAGTCACCCGTCTGCGTTCCGAGCTGGAGCGCGTCGAGGGGCTCCGAGGTAAATACCAATTCGAACAGGATAAATGGACCAATGAGGTTAATAAAATGCAGGCGGAACTTGATAAGCAACGTGAACGTTATGAAGCTTCGCAGGCAGACATTCAGCGTCTTCAGGCGGAGAAAGAACAGGCAGAGACTAAGTTCCATGAAAGTAACATACAGTTAGAGTTGTCTAAAGGAGAAGTAACAAAGCTTAGCGCAGCATTGGAAAAGCAGCGTACAGAATTAGAACGTGCTCATATTGAGTGCGAGAAATTCAGGGATCGGTGTGAGAAGCTTAAGTTGCGGTCAGAACAGTTGGACAAGGATAATGAAAGACTCAAAGGTGAATTGCAACAGATCGAGAGGATGAAACTCCAGGCCGTTGCTGGAGACAAAGCTAGAACTGAGGATAGACTCGAAATTGAGCGTCTACGAGAGAAATTGGAGAAAGCTATTCAGGCAAGAGATTCTACTGAAATGGAGGCGGGACGTTTAGCCAAGGAACTTGAGAAATCTCAAATGCATTTGTCGAAATATCAGGAAACGAATGAAACAACGCGTGTAGAGTATGACAGGATGACCAACGAATTAGGCAGAATGCATGAGCGCCTAGAACGTACAATTCTAGAAATGAGACAAATAGAACAGGAAAGAGATGCACTTAGAACTGAAATTCAGAACACGCGACGTAATTTGGAGCAGCAACAGAGAACTCTGGACCATAGAACGCAAGAAACTTTGGTGAAACTCCAACAAGAATTGGCGCAGTCTGTGCGGGATAGAGAAAAGATGGCTTCAATATTAGAACAGCGGGATAAACAGGCTGATGCTATAGAAAAACAGATTGTGAAATTAGAAGCGGATACTAAACAGTTAACCATCGAACGTGACCAGTTAGTGGCACAGTTAGAAAAATCGCAGGATATGCTGGTAAACTTCCAAAGAGAATTAAACGCTTCGGAAGCAGAGCTTCAGAAGCAGCGTGAAGAAGTGCGTAGATTAAAGGAAGAACAAAGGAAGATGGCTCAGGATTCGGAACGAGGCGCAAAATCTGCACTTGAAAGTCGCGAAAGAGAAATAGTGAAATTGCAACAACAAGTCCAAGGTCTCAGCAAAGACAGAGATACTATTAAACAAAGAGCAGAAAAAGCTGAAAAAGAAGCTCAGAAAGTGGCCGAGCTCGATAAATGGCGGGCTGCAGTTGAAACAGAAAAAACAAAAGCAATCTCAGCGGAGAAAGCTTTATCCGAATGTCAACAGCGCTTACAGTCTCTAGAAAAACAATTCCAGACACAACAACAGCAATTACAGCAGCTTCAATCACGCGGTCCCTCTGACGTGCGCGAGGTTCAAAAGCAGCTTGAAGCGGCACAAGCAGAATGTCGAGCGCTCGCAGTGGAGCGGGAGAGATGCCAGTCGCAGCTCGAAATGCTCGTTCAGGAATTGGAAAAGAGCCAGGTCAGTTGGAGGATCGCCCGGCGACCAGCGGCTGTCGGAAAATTACGTGGTTGAATCGAGTTTTTAATCCTGCTCCAATTTGCTGATGATAGATTATTATAGCTTTCAAATAACAACCAAACTCGATTGAACTTCGAATCAAAACGTTGTCTGCTTAAGCCATTGCACCGGTGTTACCGAGTAGATTTTGTTTTGGACGTTCATACATTTGATTTTTGTTTGGATCATCATAGCCGGTTGTCACATACATTGTCGTTGTATAGTAGCATGTCACCCACAGCCCGCTGGGCATCCTCCAACCCCTCATTGTTCGTATTTATTTTTATTAGTTCCATCATCGCGGTGTTTTTTAAACTGAATAAACATCATCGAAATTTATGTTGTGTTCGAAAATTGAGCAACATTTTTGCACCCTGCATTTATCTGTACCGTGATACTGCACTGATCCTTGTGCTCGTCCGAGATGCGCTTTATGATGTTCGGTGCAAGAAAATTGCAATAAAGCTTTGTGTACATGACACATGTTAATTTTATTGTTCTATTTTCAGCCGCGCTCGCTAATGTACTGTGTATTTTTGGCAACTTTTTGATTGTTCGTCGTCTTGCAAATTGAATTGAGAAGCTCACATTGAATTTTTTGCTGTTGAATACGAAATTATGTTTTGCAAAGTTGTATGTAAAAAGTTATGCTTCTAAAATTGGTATAATATTTGTATGAATGTATGTCGCCGTTACTAACAAGCTTACTTCATTTTTTCACCATCGCTCTTGCACAATCTAATATTCGACTTTCGGTAACAGCTCGATCTTCGCGAAGCGAACAAGAAACTCCAGGCAGCTGGCAACCAGAACGCGAAAGCTGGCGAAGACGCAGCCCAAGCTAAGAGGCATCTGCAAGATGAATTCAAAAAGTTAGAAGACGCAAGAAAACAGTTTGAAGACCACAGAAGAACGTGGGACAATAAGAGGAAAGACGTGGAAGAGAAAGAGAAGTCGCTCACGGAATTGGATCGACAGTTAAAGAAGAGAAAAGAGCAAATGGACCAAATGGAAGCATCTTTGAGAAAGGTAAAGTTACTGTTAATGTTGTTTCACTCATAGAATAAAATTCATAGATTATAATTCCTTACTTAGTATGCTTAGATATTAGCGGTGATGTATCGTTTCAAGATTTTAATTCAAATCAAATTAAATATTTATTAAATCTATGAAATGCTATACATTATTTAGGTTCAGACTATTTTTTCACTCTACCGCCAGTCCGGAATGCAGTTTTGCTAGAAAAAAAACAGGCAAGAAACTTTAGCGTTGTTCTTTTTGAACTCCGGGTAACAATATTTGGTTTTACAATTAAAATGTGATTTACGTTATATTAGAGCATTGCTTGGTGTTTAATAATATAATAATTTATTTATCCCATAAAGCGTCACATACTTAAAACTTAATTGATAATACATAAGCAATGAACAATATATGTTAATTATGTTGCCGGTTACCTACTCTAAGGCTGTACATGACCCTCATCAGAGAGATAAAATTCTCGATTAAAAAATAATATTGACAAAATGAAGATTTATGAAGGTCCAGATAGACATGCAATTAATTATACAGAATATTTGTCTTTCTATATGATATTCACTAAACCCTTACCGCCCCTTGCAGGCCGGCGGCAGTGCAGCGGCGGTATCAGATATCAACCGCAAGTTGACGGACTCACAGAAGGAGGCTGAGCATTTGAAGCAACAGCTCGACCAGACTAAAGAGGAGGCGAAGCGACTCACCACTGAGACGGAACGGTTGTTGCAGCTGGTGCAGATGTCGCAGGAGGAACAGGCGCAGAAGGAAAAGCAGATCATGGATCTGCAACAGTGAGTACTGTAGTATATTTATGTAGGTGTAAAGAAGTTGCAATTAAACTAACTGCAATAGGAACAGACACAAAAAAAGAATCAGATCATGGATCTATTAGAAATGATTCTAAGAGGATATGAGATATTTTGTATGTAGGTATGATTAAAAATGTTAATTCATTATATGAAATCGATTGAACTACAGACCAACAAGAACACGTTTTTGGAATGTATTTAATTACGTATGAAATTAGATCGACGGTATTTATGTTATTATTAATGTCAATACTGTAAATATAACGTTAAATTTAGGTCTGTACGGAACCTTCAAGCCAAAATGAAAAGTCAGCAACAAGCACAAGCACAAAGAGAAGAGGTATGATAATACTTTTTTACATTTGACGATGATTTTCATGTATATATAACTAACAAAATAACATTAACAATTAATAAGGTTTCTTAACTAACAAAGCTGACTGCAGCCTTACAAAACCTATTATCATCGATAAAAAGAAATCAGTGGAGTTATGAAAGACAAAATGAAATACGTAAAACTATAACATTGAAATAAAATTAAAGTACGGATTATATCGCGGTCTATTTAACTTTGTGAACCCAACGTTACAACAAATAAAATTTTAAATCGAATAAAATAAAATTAATTAAATTAATTTACGACATAGAACTCAGTCCGCCCCGTGACCATGAAGGCCGTAAAGCTTTCGAAACGTTCAAAAAGTAAAATAAACAGTAATATAATCCGTAAAATTTTATTTTAATGTGTAATAATCGCGTATAAGAAACCATTATGTAAACTCAATAACATTCATCTTCTAGATTCATCAACTCTATTATTTTATCGTATAACAACACTAACCCGACAAATGTTTTTGTTTCATGCTGCATCAGGCCGGACCCGCTGGCTTCCTCAAAAGCTTTTTCTAAGTTAGTCCTTAGCACCAAGACTGTCGTTCATTTATTTGCTCTTTTCCTTTGAATGTTTTTTCTTTAACAGTCGATTCGATAACGGTTCAGTAAGCGACCTCTCCGAAATCCACGTGTTCTTCTATAAATACATAACACGTAAGATATACATCAGTTTAAGTGTTTATATTTACATTAAATATAAAGTGTTCAAATCACGAATCATCGCCAGATCGTTTGAATAGTACTTCAGCCGTGTTACTGCGAACTCAGTTTCATGCACTGTAACAGGCAACAGCACACAATAAGATAATTATTAGTTTAGATATATATATATATATATAACATATAAGCGATGTTTAACAAATGAAATAATCGTGTTCAGCGGCAATTATTTTTTAAGTATTGATAAAAAAATAATAAACTAATAATACAATATTGTAAAACTGTTAAGTATTCATGTATCTAGATAGAACGAGTAAGGTGTCCACTAGTCGACCTGTTACCAAGCTTCGATCTTGTTATGCGATATACATATATGCTAACTATAAATAAAATTGAATCTATGTTGACCTTTTTCCACTTCTTTTTTGGTTTTATATTGTTGATATTTTGTTGTTGAAGTAAATGTATATCATTTTTCCAATTCATTTTCATTTCTTCTTCTGTTTGTTTTCATCTTTCGATCCCTGTCGGTAGGAACTGAATAAAGCGAGACAGAGCGAAATAGCGGCTATAGAGGATCTGACAAAAACACTGTCAGAGAAAGATGTGTTGAAATCAAAACTGGAGGAGAACAAGATGAAAGTGATAGACTTAGAGATAGAACTCAACGAATCGTCCCTTATACTTTCAGAAGTGTTAAAGATATCAGATAGTCAGGAGTTAACGAATATTAAGAGAAGTAAGAGCTTTTTTGAATTGCAAAAGAGTGGTAAGGTAGTGGATAGGATAGACAAATGTCGATTTAGCAGGAGCGACAACTATCTAAACATCGCTCATACGACGGACAGAGGAGACGCGCCAAATATAAGTAAACTCACCAAAAAGGTTGCAGATTTAACCAAAGAAATAGCAATTAAGAATTCCAAAATAATCGAGCAGCAGAGGTGCGTCTCAATCTTGGAAGAAGCACTGAGAGAGAACAATAATATAGCAGAATTCGAACAACTGCTGGCGGTTGTAAGAAGTAAAGATGAAAGGATAAACGAGTTGGAGCAATTAGTGAACAAGCAGCGTGGCTTAGCAACAAGTTATAAGGACAAAAGGATATTGGAATTAGAGGATGCTTTGAAAGAGTCCTTCATGGTTGCAGCCGAGAGAGAAAAGGTTTTCTACGAGGAAGAACAAAGGAGAATTGAAACTTTGCATAAGGTAACTACTATAAATATAATTACATAGGTAACTTTTTTTTCGAAACTGCCATACTCAAATAGTTCAGAAGAAGTTATTATGTTGATTAGGTAATTAATTTTTAAAAACCTTACATTTAGTTGGAGTCAAAAACTCTACCTCTATCATAATGTTCCTAATATGATGTATATGAAACTGTAATTAACTTACAATAACCATTCGTTACGAAGTTAATCTTAAAGTCCAATATATTACACAGATATATATCAATTGTCATTATATAACTAGTAATAATAATATAATACTAGCCCTGTATAAAATATTGTCCCACTGCTGGACACTGGCCTTCTGTACTAATGAGAGGGATTAGGCTTTAGTCCACGTTGGACTGATGCGGGTTGGTAGACTTCACATTCCTTCGAAACTCTTATGAGCATTAATAGTTATGCAGGTTTCCTCACGATGTTTTCGTTCGTTAAACCAAGCGATAATATAATTATTAATGAATACGTAACTTTAGAAAAGTCAGAGGTGTATGCCATTTCTTTTAACCAAATATGCTATCGCTGCTATAACTAGTAATCATGTTAATTGTGATTTCAGATGAGAAAAATGGAGCAACGTATTCGTTCACTACAGAACGCATCGGCAATGAGCTGTGAGACGTGCTCATCTGTTCTAAAGCGTTTGAAACATCTCGAGACATCGCTGCAGGATTGTCAGAAGAAGAAAGAGGATGCGCTGCGTCAACTATCACATGCAATGTGAGTCATTTTAGAATATAAAACAGTAAGGGGGTAGTTTCCTGTGTTTAATTTTGTATTTTATTCGATATGCAACCGAATATAACACGCAAAAGAAACACTTTTGCGAAAAAGGAATCAAAATTACTTTAAAATATGCAAGCAATAATGGGTGCGTAGTGGGAACGTCTCACTATCTCCCTCGCACAAGAGCACAGTAATGGCTATTCTGACAAGTGACGTCACGTCATTTGACAACTACCCTACCCTTCCAGCAGGTTTGAATGGCGTCTAATTTATTTGTTTTTGTTCAGATTTAACAAAATTCTTTGGATAATAGTTTTGTAGGTAATGTAACTAGTTTTATTTATTATTTTATTTTATTAGTTTTGTAGAAAGCTTACGAACTAATACAATTAATTCGTAAATATTTTTGTAATTATAATTAAAAAGATAATGAAAAGCTGTTGCAAATGACAAGCTTCCGAATATTAAAAGTAGTTATAAAAAATTATGTCAACTACCCTATTGGTAAAATTTGATCATGTCGGTTGGAAGCGGCTTTGCTGCGCCCTTGCATTGCGGAAGTCTATGTGCGGCGATGTCTAATTACTATCAGGTGGCCCGTCTGCTTGTCTGTCTATCCAGGCAGTAAAAAATGTATAAAGATTTTTTTTTCAGTCAAGAAGTATTGGAGGCAGCAGTCAGTGAGAAGGACTCTCAAATCGCGGAGCTCGAAGTCAAGGGAGTTTTGGATGAAAGCGAGACAATGAGATATGATACGCTCAAGAACGAAAAGGATAGATTGCTCAACAGATTGAAGATGGAGGTAATCCTATGATGTTTTAAAGGAATACTAGTTTAGACAAAGTTTTAATTTATTTATAAGGCAAGATTGGATGTTGTTTAAGTCTGTTGGAAACTAGGGTTTAACTATTTAAACGAATAACTTTCATAAATAAAAATAAGTTTTTCATAAATAAAAGGAGAATGCCCATTTTTGTATTGAGCCCCGTTGCGTTTTAAATAATTCTGTATAAAAGTGAAAATTATACACAAAATATTAGTAATAATGTACTTTAAAATAAAATCATTGATTTTAATCGTGGGGTTATTATACAAACCAATGTTTGTTGTTAACTAAGTCTTATTGATCTTGTCGAGGTTAGTATTTAAACGAAAGTCGGTTCTTTACGCGGTAAATCAGAAGTCAATTGCGCGCATTATAATGTACTTCGTATTCCGTTACGTTAAGATTTTGTTATTGTTCAATTCTCTTTTTTATAAAATAAAACTAGAGGCAAAGGTTTACCACCATGCAGCCTTATCTGTCATTATTTATAAGATTTTGAGTGAATACTGAATTGATTTTTTTATTTATTCATGTCCATGGCTACCTATTGAAATAAATCTACGAACAGTGCTGCCAGTGGCCGATAATCAAAAAATCCACAACACTACTTAAAAAATCATTTTAGTCGCAAAAATAAATAAATATCCACTAATTCTATCATCCACTGTTTTATAACGTGTTTAAAAAAATTATGGTACCTACTTGTCACAGTAGTTTTACTCTGTGTTTTTTTATGAAACACTTTTTTTCTTCTATTCAAATCATCATCGGCCTGTAGCGGTCCACTGGGCACTGGGCCTCCGCTAAAACGTGCCATTTAACTCTGTCTTCAGCTTATCTCATCTCATTTTATAAAACTGATACAATATTAGTATTTTATATGGTATGTACTTGCTTAATATTACATTTTTATAAATGTTTCAAAATAACATATACTTTTGTGTATGATCAAACATCAATGTTGATTTCGATATTTTTGCAACTTCGACACCCCTTTTTTAGATTTTTAGACACAATTTAACATTTACAGTTTAAGTTAATACACACACACACACATACACTCACGCCTGTAATCCCCGAAGGGGTAGGCAGAGGTGTAACTAGTACCTACACCCACTTTTCGCCGAATTTCGGTTCCATAATGTGATAGGCGAGGCGAGGCGAGCCTATCGCCATACCGGGAACATTTTCCAGACTCCGGGCTAATACTGAGGCATTTCTAGATAGAAAAACCCAATATCACTTTACCCGACCCAGGGATCGAACCCGAGACCTCAGCACAGCAGTCGTAACGCATGCGCAATTACAACTGCGCCACCGAGGCAGTCAAAAGTTTAAGTTAATATACATGGGATTCAATAAAAATAAATTTCTATTTTATTAATTTACCCTAAAATGCTGGTAATTTTTCTAAACACTGCAACCCTATCAATAAAACACAAAATGGCCACAACAAAATCAATCGACATATTATTTTTATTGAAATTAAAAACCCCGAAAAGCATTTCTGTTAAATGAAATAAAAAGGACGTCACAAATATTGTATGAATTACGAACATTGTGTCATGGCCATACACTTTATTTAAAAGATGGGACCGATTTGGGCATTCTCCTTTCACGCGACTGGACCCGAGGTTAAAGATATAAAAATTAAGATCAATTTTTTTTTTTTATTCGTCTAAAGGACGGGCTATAGTCAATGGACCATACAGCATACTGCCTAGTCTTACGTTTAAATCTTTAGTTTTCACTGTTTCCCGCCTTTCTCTTAAGATTAATAAATAAAACAAAGTTTTATTAAGTCGTTGACTTATATTCTGTAGACACGGTCGAACATAAAAGATGTTCCGATAACCTTGTCCGCCCACTAATGCCATCTATCATTTTACTAAGAACTATTTGGAAGTAAAACTCCCGTCACTGCCTCTCGAACGGGACTTTCCGCGCGATAAAACGGGACAAACTATATAATGTATTTCATTGTGAAAATGCCATCTATTCATTTTACTAAGAACTATCCCACATTCAGAATTGAAATTAATTAATATTTATTGGTATTACGTTCTAAACGTTATGAAATTATGTTATTTACCTTATATACTATTAACAGTATCACTGTAAATCAATTTAAGACAGATTTGTTCGGGAATGTCGCTACAAATAACTAAAATTAAACTGGTGTGCATTCGTAGGTGGCATGAAGCATACTAACGTCGGTGTGGAGTATACACCTCAACTCGGTGGAACATAATGTATGTTCTGGTCGCCGCATCTAGTACATATAGATCGCTGTATTAAGTGTATTTTTTTAGAACGAACGTATAGTGGAACTGCGGGCCGGGTACCAGGAGAGCATAATGCAGGAGGAGCGCGGATCTTTGCCGGTCGACCTGACGCTAGCCGACGACCACATTGACGTCTACGGCGACAATGTAATTGTCTGGGTAACTCACAGAACACTATCGAGAATGGGTTTGGCTTGACGTTTGTGCCAATGTTTGCCAAGTCCTAACTTCAAATGAGTCGTATAGAATCAAAAGCGGCAATGTAGGGACTTATATATTGGCAATTTAAAAAAGACTGATAAATGTTCAAGTCGAAAGACAATTTTGTTGAATATTTTCTTTTTTATATAATACTAGCTGTTGCTCGGCTCCGCCCGCGTGGAGGTCATGTTTGGGAGAAAAAGTATATAATACAAAATACGAATTTTCATGCGTTTAACTTAAAAAATGAAGGATTTTCATACATACTTTCATCCCCTTATTTTACGCCCTTAGGGATGATTTTGATAAAAATGTGAAACACATTTTAAACTCCTATTTGACCCCTTTCAAGGTAGTTTTTTGAAAAAAAAATAGCCTATGTCCTTCTCCAGGATATAATCTATCTCCTTGCCAAATTTCATCACAATCTGGTCAGCCGTTTAGTCGTGAAAAGGTAACAAACAAACAGAATTACTTTCGCATTTATAGTATTAAGATCATTGTATCTGAGGAGATATTTAATTTAATCAATGACAACAATGATAAAAAATTAAACTAACCGGTAAAAATATTATTACATTTTCTAGATTGCCGTGTTTGAATCTAACTAAGGGTAAGATGGCCGCCTTTGCTTACTGTACTCCTGCCAAGTTTGCCATTTTTGATTGTCACTGACTTCATGAGAAATAGGATCGTTGACTTGACAGACGCTTCTGATTGGTTGATAGTGAAGGAATGCCGACTTTGGTTCTGAAGTAACTTATGTTTTGTGTTTTAGAAGGGTTTACAGTCGTATTTATCTTTAGTTATAAAACATTGAAGCAGATTTTAATTTCCCATATCATCATCATCATGTCAGCTGAAGAACGTCCACTGCTGGACATAGGCCTCCCCCAAAGTGTGCCGCAATGACCATATTGCCACATATTTCTTTTCATTTTTGCCCAACTACCTTCTTTGCCGACTTTTGTTCTATACGACTCAAATGTGTAAAGGATTGATATGGTTTGATTTACTCATTTTATAATTCAGTGTTTTTTTTTCTGCTGGAATCATGCAAGAATAATATTCCGCCAGTAGCTGTTTTTTAAATCATATTTAGACACGAGTCAGTTATTTAAGGAATTAGCAATGACTTAAATAAAAAAGTGAGTCTAAATGAGCGAATATCAAAGTACTTGCTCAATTTTGACAGCCTCCGTGGCGCAGTTGGCGAGTAGCCGGCTGTGAAACGAAAGGCCGTGGGTTCGTTTCCCACACGGCGACAAATGTTGACAAATGTCTCTAGGTCCCTGATACCCACAACACAAGACTCGTATCTTAGTGTGGGGTCGGGGCTATGTGTGTGACTGTTGGGTGTTATTTATTTATTTATTAATTATGCAGAGTGCGTGGTGTATGAAAGACGAATACACATAATTGTGTCTTATACGCGAATATATTACACATTGAAATAAAACTATACACAACTGGACTGCCTCGGTACCACAGTTGTAATTGCGCATGCGTGACGTCTGCTGTACTGAGGTCTCGGGTTCGATCCCCGGGTCGGGTAAAGTGATATTAAGTTTTTCTATTTAGAAATACTCGGTTTCAGTCCGGAGTCTGGAATAGTGCCCGGTATGGCAATAGGCTCGCCCCCTATCACATGGGACTGTAATAAATTCCGCGAAAAGTGGGTTGTGCTGGTTACACCTCTGCCTACCCCTTCGGGGATTTATTTATTTACTAATTAACACACAAAACAGATATAGCCAAGAAAACTACAAATTCACAAAAAAATACTAAGCTAGATTATACTCCAATACATGTGTCCTGGTCCAATTCAAACACATAAGTGTGTCACCTACTCGAAATAAATTATTTACAGGCGTGAGTGTATATGCATGTATGAAATTAAAATAATTTTATGGTTATTATCGCGGTTATTTTTACTTTTTAGTCCCAACGACGAAACTTTACACCATCGTGACCAAAAAGGATGTTAAGTTTAAAATAACCGTGATAAAATCCATAAAGTGTTACTTCAATATGCTACGAGATATTTATTGAATGCAATATTAACTTGCTAGATGATAATGCCTTTGTTGCTTTAAAGGAATCGTGTTTTTAGAAAAGCCTAAGTCTCTCGCTACTTGATACTCTATCTGGACGGCACTGCGCTTACCATCAGGTATAGTGTGGTCACTTTACGGCGCCAGAATAATAAAAAAAAGCTATGTGGTCTAACGATGTAAAAATTAAGATGGCAAAGGTTTTAAATAATGTAGGGCTTAAGGCGTAAACCAAAGACGGTACGATTCAAGGTTGACATCACGTAGATGACTGGTGGAAAAACCATAGACTAATGCAGAGGTCCCCAAACTTTTTTATCTCATAGACTAGGGTTACCAACTCCGGAATTCAAATACTAGAATTTGAAGTTAGAAAAACCAGGATAAACCAGTTTAAAAACAGGACCCATCTTTGTTGTAAATAAAAAGTACCCCAACTTCAATGAAAAACAAATTATGCGTCTCTATAAAATTTGAAGGTTTCCCTCGATTTTTCTGAGATCCCTTCATCAGATCCTGACTTGGTGCCAATGGGACCACCTGGGAAGTATACCCTTTTAAACAAGAATAGAATTTCTAGAATCGGTCCAGGCGTCTTCAAGTAATCGGGTAACATACATAAAAAAAAAAGATTCCGACGAATTGTTAACCTCCTCCTTTTTTTGAAGTCGGTTAAATAGCGTGAACACTTGCGAGCCGAGACGCCGCCCCTAAAGTAAGGATTGCAAAAGTGGTGTGCGAATTTTAACATACAGGACCTTATCAGGGCGCTTTAAAAACCCAGGATATTGCTTAAAAACTATCCAGGACACCCAGGACACTCTAAAACCAGGACATGTCCTGGGAAAACAGGATGGTTGGCAACTCATGACATAGACTCCTTGCCATTTTTTTCGGTTTTGGGTACCCCCTACTAAGCTAATATTTCATTTTTGAAAATTCAACAATTTCAAATGTGTTTTGACTGATGTCTAACTGAAGTGAGATAGAAGAAAGCTAAATTTAAACATACCAAAATTAAATTAAGTACCTATGTATTACATAAAATCAATAAGTAAAAATAAACGCTTTATAGTGGGAGGGATGATCCTAATACTATGATAAAAAAATGGCATCAGTTTAGTTAGGTTTAGATAGGTGTGGACCCCCGTTAACATCCCATAGACCCCTAATTCTTTTTTTCGCTCACATAGACCCTCATAGGTCGTCTTCGACCCCTGGGGGTCGATATAGACCACTTTGGACTAATGCATAATAAAATATTTTATTTTATAAAGGGTAATGAGCTTGGACATATTCCAAAAAGCCAATATAATTTTTTTTCACTTATTGCGTAGCAAGAGCGTTTTATTTTTATACAAACTAACGTGTTCCAAAGCATTTTAGTCAATTTCTGCATCGACTGTAGATTTAAATATAGATATGTATTTTAAAGAATCGCATTGAAAGTTTATGGCATATATTTAATACTCTGAAAGCTTTAATCTATTTAATTCTAATATAGTTTATTTGGAAAATGTGCTTGCATTTAATTTCATGAAAACTTTGTCGTGAGATCGATTATCCCTTTGTGATAATGTGTGTTAAGGGATCCTACATCCTTTTTTCATCTCGATATTCAAAATACTATAGAATCGGGAATATTATTTCGAGTATTCTATGATATATATTATTTTTGGATGTCAACATTATTGAACATCTTTACTATCGGTTTCTGGGAGTGATTTCGTGAAAAGGGACGGAAGTGTGTAACAGGAAGTCGCGGAAGCGCGCGCTATTTTTAAACGAACTAGTTTTTAGTGAAAACTTCTTTACGCGCTTCTTTGTGCACTTTTTTTAATATTCAAACTGCCTCGGTGGCGCAGTTGCATTTGCGCATGTGTTACGACTGCTGTGCTGAGGTCTCGGGTTCGATCCCCGGGTCGGGTAAAGTGATATTGGGTTTTTCTATTCACTCAGTATCCGATATGGCGAAAGGCTCGCACTTTCACATAATGAGACCGTAATAAATTCGGCAAAAGTGGGCGTACTGGTTACACCTCTGATTGCAGACGCGAGTGTATATATGTTAATATTAAAACAATTATCTATAACAGGAGGAGGACACCCCGGCGACAGTGCTCTGATGTCACCAAAGCTAAGTCAAAAACTAAATGTGTTTTGTGGCCTTAGCCTCATCGCATTAGTCACTTCACCCGCTACCTTACCAATCATCGCTTTCTACATACCTCTCTCGCATCTCGCAATTTATCTTAAAACTGACTACTCTTCGCTTCCCACTCGGGTACACTGTCAAAAGACCAAAGATGTTCATTTAATTTCATTTTTGTAAATAAATATTGTTTATGTTTTGTTTTTAGTTTTATTTTCTTAACTCCTTGTTTAAGGTCAAAGGCATTTAAAACAATGGAAACGGAACCAAAATCTCAAAGCACTTGTTAAAAAATGTATACTTTAGCAATAAATAGGTGGAACAATCATGTATATTTTAACAGTATTTATGAAATATAATTAACAATATTCAGTGAACTAAATGCATTGTAGAAATTCACTTTTAAATAGCCTTTTATGGAAATGTAATTTTGTATAATTTATTTATATTTTCGTGGTATTTATGACACTACTAACAAGTCATTGAAACTAAAGTTATATGTTCGTAATGCGATAGTAACTATTAGTAATTAGAACCGTATTTTCTTTCAAAAAACTACAGAAAATCTGAGCCTTCTGTGTCTAATAAGTAATATAGATAAATATTCGACGTTTCACAACGTTCTTCTATTGTTGTATTAGGGTTTGTAAACGAAATGCTTAGATAATATTATTTACTTAGGGGGCGTTCAAGTATTATGCACGCAATTTGGGGGGAGGGGGTCTTGTAAAACGTCACGATGCATTTGGGACAACGCGTTTCGTAACTTTGTTTTTTTATTTAATTAAAAAACTAGGGCATTAAAATATCTCAAGTTACTTAAGTACGCATATGTGACTTTTAGTTAAAAATAGTCACTTGGGAGCTACGTAAAGTTTTGGGGGGGGGGGGGGGCGTTGATACAGAAAAACATTACGGCGCAATACATGGGAGGCATTGGAGGAAGGGTCAAAAATCAAAAAAAATTGCGTTAGGTAATACTTGAACGGCCCCTCATGTATGTCACGTTAGTAAAATGCAATCTTAAAGTTATTGTTAGCGAAATTAATTTTCTATATAGATAACATATCATGCACAAATACGATTATTCGAAGGCAGGCTGCATATCATTGTTATTAAATAGCTTCTCGAAAATTGTTGAAGTAGTCGTTTAAGTTTAGCGATGTTTCTATCACGCGATACGTTCTCTAAAACCTGCCTTAAACGGGCTATGACGGCTTCATTTCTTCGGTTGATTACATGGAATTAAGATCCTATCTGGTATTGAAAACGCTTGTAAAATTACATAAAACACTGCCTTACATTATTAATAAAATATACATAGATTTGTTGTGAACGCTTCGTTTATGCGCGGACGAGCGCGCTGCTCGAGTGTCAGCGGTGAAATGACAAATGAGTCACGCGCATGGCGGGTGCGGGGAGGTGCCGGGTGGTGCGGGGGCGCCCCCCGTCTCGCTGTAGCTGTATATGTACCCGAATATAGCATATTTCTGTATTTTGAGCTTTTTACAGCGTGCGGTTTACATACAGTATTGAATTCGTGATAAATCTGATCAGTTGACAAATAATTTGATATATGAATGTGACATTCGTGACTTCTGATGTTTGTTTGAATATAACGTAAGTTGAATCCGGTTACGCTTAAGAGACGTCATAGAGGTTTATTGATGTTTTACTCTGTCTTTTTATATTTTTATAAACACGTCGTCCCGGAAATGAAGATAAGCTGTTACATTATGTTTTCCCAACGTGATCAAATAGGGACGATCGATTATTCACTTTTTTAATCGATTAAAAACATACGTTGGGTATGGAATTGTTTTATCGATAAATATACACCCCTTGTTCAACCTATATCACAGTTGTATGTTTTAATCACATTTTATAGTGTGTTGGCAATTATACGGCTTTAAACACAATCGCTGTAGTGAGTAAGTGTGCGTTAGGCGGGTTTGTGTGACGGAGCTGCAATATGTCGCTGGCGTCACTACTACATCTCTGTAGATTCCTTCCAGACCATTTCGTAACTTTAAGTGTTGTTCGATTGTTTGAAGTCGTAAGCATCGATTTATTGCAGCTGTGAGCGAATTAAATGTTTTTGTATCGACTCAAATGTGTAGTTTATATGTACGGTCGAATCACAATAATAAAGTCGGTATTAAAATAATATTAGTTACTTGTTACATAATATAATGGTATATAAACAGTGAGTATTGTTTCACACGTTGTATGGACAGAAATTATGCTGATATATAAAAAATACATGTTCTTTGAAAATATAATATCTTCATATACGGACGGTGTTGTGTTTTCTTTACCTGCCTTGTCACTGTTTTGGTGTTTTCCGGAAAAAAATAAAGCGTAGAAGTAAACCTATATATACTACAATAAAACTGCAGAGGCATTTGTCAGTAGGTACATTAAATATTTTTGCAAAATTTTGGTTGTGTAAGCAGCGATAGCCTAGTTGGTTGCGGCACGGACTGCCAAGACCAAAGTCGTATGTTCGAAACACAAGTGCATACACCTTTGACTTTTCTAAAAAAAAAGCTATGTGTAAATATTAATTATCGCTTGCTTTAACGGTGAAGGAAAACATCGTGATGAACCCTGCACATCTGAGAATTCTTATAAGAATTTCGAAGGTATGTGAAGTTTACCAACCCGTATTAGGCCAGCGTGGTGGACTAAGGCCTAATCCCTCTCATTAGTAGAGGAGGCCCGTGCCCAGCAGTGGAACAATGTTTAATACAAGGCTATTATATTATTATTGGTTGTGTAACGTTATAATATCGATAAAGAATCCAAAACAATTGTTTTTGAAATTATTGTCTGTCTGTCAACGCATCACGTCTAAACTACTGTGGTTTTACAAAATATTTAGCAATAAAACTAAAGAGCATATGTCCAGGTAACTTTTAGTCTTCATTTCATTAAAATCGGTTCATTCAATCGAAAGTTTTTTTTTTATCCTGGCACAGCAAAGTGACCACACTGCACCTGATGGTATGTACAGTGCCGTCCAGTTATAGTATCAAGTAGCGAGAGACAAGCTATCCCTCACTACTCAACACAATCATGCCGGCCTGCTGTGTAGCTTCTTCACACTACGCCTAAAGGACCTAGGATCATAGGAAGGAGGGAACACAGTTATCAGTATTTAGAGCTCAAAATAGCTGTATTACGACAATGGGGTGTGCTGGGACATGAAATGATATAATTAAGTAGGAAAAGCTAGCATGCTAGCTCTCAAAAATAAAATCCACGCGGGCAGAGCCGCTGGCAACATTCATTCTGACAAAGTTGCGTGATAGAGAGCGCGTCAGTGTAGCGTTTCTCACAGGTGACATAGGTCGGAGGTAGAGGAGAAATACATCTATATGAATCATATAGAACCAAAGTCCCAAAGTAGGGCCGACTGATCTTTTGTTTAATTCGAAAGACTATTTTGATGAATATTATAATTTAATCTGAGGACATGTTTAAATAAAGCAAAGACAACAACATTGATAAAAATTAGGCGAGTTTGGTTTTGAGTTGGCAAGAATTGCCGTGTTATGATAGCATGTTATTTAAATAAGGTAACCTCATTAACAACTTTATATCTTATAGTGCCATCTAGGTACTAGTAGCACAAACGCACTAAATGAAAGTAAACTAATTTAGTACAGAGTTCAACTATTACACAACAGATGGCGTAATAAAACATAATATATATAATAATATTCTGCGGATTCAGATTTAATTATTTCTTAAGTTATTAAAAATTAATATTGTTAGACTATGCAGAATGTTCATCTTACTATAAAACTAAAGAAATAAATAAAATCTGAACCCATAGTAATATACATATAATTTTTGTTGCGCCATCTGTTGTGCAATAGTTGAATTCGGTACTTAACATGTTTACTTTAATTCATTGTGTTTGTGCTACTAGTCCCTAGATGGCACTGTAGGTTATGAGTTGTCATTAATTTCACTTCCACACAAGAACGCGTAGCTGGAGCTACAGCTATACAGCTGTTGCTATACATCATACGATGTCTACTACCGAGACCTAGAGGTTTGGTTCCCGGGTTGCCTCCATGTTTTGATCCTGAATCCTTTATGCGTAGTGTGAAGAATACAAGCCATACAGCAGGTCGGCATGATTGTGTCGAGTAACAAGGGATGGTAGTTTTCTACTTCATACTCTAACTAGGCACTGCGCTTATCAGGTTTACCAAGCCAGGATAAAAATGACACTAAAAATTACTATATAAATAAATATGCGAATATATTAAGATATATCATATATTAACAGGATTAAGAATTTTTAATACACTGACTATGTTTATTCACCGATTTTGATGTGCTTTTCAATTCGCGTATGTTTTATCATTGAGCTTTGCTCGAGGCTTTTTATAGTATTATCCCATAATATATTATTACAATAATATACGAATTTCAAAGGTATTTGAAGTCTACCATCCCGCATTAGGCCAGCGTGGTAGACTACTGTGTCGGACCGGAAGGGAGGAATCTACCGTGTGCCACCATTGTGGTAACTGCCGAAATGACAGCTCAACACACCCTTGAGGAGTGTCCAGCCTGGGACGAAGACCGCAGCGCTCTCAGAATATCTGTCAATGGAGACCTTTCTCTGCCGGCCGTGGTGGCTGCCATGGTTGGCAGACGAAGGTCGTGGCGTGCGATGGCCTCCTTCTGCGAACGTGTCATGTCGCAGAAGGAGAGCGCCGAACGGGATCGGGAACGAACCGATCCCGCTCGCCGCCAAACGAGAAGGAGGCGCCGAGTATGACGACAGACTGGCGCCTCCTGCTCTGTGGATTGGGGGCTTTCAAGAATTCTACCACGGCATACCCTGCCTGTCGTAAGAGGCGACTAAAAGGGGTCACGGGGGTCGCGGCTGCGCAGCGGGGGATGTGCGTCCTTTATAAATATTTCTACATATATTTTGATGATGCGACCCCGAGACAGGTGGCGGCGCGAACTCTCGTGCTGCCGTAGGACGTGGAGGGCATCCAGCCCTAAAAGAGACGGGCCGTAGAGGTACCGCGCAGGGATGGTTCTGACAGCAATCCAGAGATTCTCAGGATCCCCCGGAACCATCCCGCATGCGCTGCAGAAGACCACCGCGGGGTTTTTAGTCGGTACACCGGCGTAGGAAAATTGGTTAGGGCCCCGATCTAGTCGTCCCTCGGGTAAACTGAGTCGGAAGGTCGGTGAGTCCGGCATAACCATCTCCCCTCCCCCGAGGTTGAGAAGGTATCCGTAAGATGGATTTTCCCCGAGGCAAAAGAAAAAAAAGCGTGGTAGACTAAGGTCTAACCCCTCTCATTAGTAGAGGAGGCCCGTGATCAGCAGTGGGACAATGTCCTTCTCGATGTAAAGAGATTCCAGAATTACTTTTTTTTTACCGATATAGGCTTGCGTTTGACCACTATTTCGCCTGATGGTAAGTGATGATGAGGTCTACGGTGGAGCGCGCTTGCCTAGAAGATACCTATTCACTCTTGACTTAAAGATACCCAGCTTATAATTTTCGGGAAATATAGACTCCGGCAAAGAGTTCCACTCTCTAGCGGTGCGTGTGATACATGTACTAGCAAAACGCTTCGTGCGCGCTGTAGCACTGGTGGAATATCAACCATGTATCGATGACGCTTCGCCGAGTCTCTTGTCGTCCGATAATGGAAAGGGGTTGGGAACTTGGAAACTTTACGTCTTTGTTCAAGGCTTTGCAGCCTCGACTATGGAATCGTAGCCTATGAGCCTCCTCCTATTACTGATCCGATTTAGAAGATAGGCACAACTTGAAGTCCCGGCCAACATATGAATGATTAGAAAACTTAATATGTATAACATATACACTCACGCCTGTAGCCCCAGCAGGGGTAGGCAGAAGTGTAACCAGTACATACACTTTTCGCCGTTATTATTACGGTCCCATAATGTGATAGGGGGCGAGCCTATCGCCATACGGGGTACAATTACAGAGTCCGGGCTTATACCGAGTATTTCTGAATAGAAAAACCCGATATCACTTTACCCAACCCGGGGTCGAACTCGAGACCTCAGCAATCGTGACGCATGCGAAATTACAACTGTGCCACCGTGGCTGTCGAAAACTTAAACACGTGATTGTCCGACCGGGGATTTGAACTCTGGATCTCATTAGTTTCATAGCTTATTTACATCTAACATTGTGCGTATTTTAATTTAATTGATTACATTGTTTCGTCTATCAATTATAGTCAATGCAATTTCATTACCGGGCATTGAACCGACTACACATAGTCCTGACCCACACTGGGTCACCTGTATCGTGGGTATCAAATACGAAGGACTAAGGTCCCACTATACACAGACCCGAAATAATTTTCGGACCACATAAACATTTGTCTCGGTGCGGGATCGAACCTGCGACCTCTCGTTATTGCCACTCCTCGTCCACTGCGCAACGGATACTATCAAATTACAATTTTTACAGACTAGACGTGGTATTTTATTTATAAAAGCAGGTCTATGACCTCTTTTGGCAGCTTGTGACCACCCCCCATGTTTGCGTAGCAACAACTTGAGCGCGACGGCTTGCCACCGGAAGCAGGTGTGTTCGATTCCGGTCGGTACTGCACCGGTTATAGTTACCGACCTTAGTGCAATAGAAATAGAGTTCAAAGTCAAATAAATAGTACATAAATTAATAGGCAAACTGTGTTAATTTTAGTCTGAGTTTATGAATTTTACTGTGTTACAAGTTAAGGCCATATTCGCTTTGGTAAAAACTTTCACTTGCTTTTTGGGAATGACGTTTGTCAACTTCTAGTATAACGAATGAATTTCTGTATATATAAAAGAAGAAACTGACTGACTTTTTTTTTTTTTTTTTTTATCGAAATAGGCTTGCGTTTGACCACTATCTCGCCTGATGGAAAGTGATGATGTGGTCTACGGTGGAGCACGCTTGCCTAGAAGATACCTATTCACTCTTGACTTGAAGATACCCAGGTTATAATTTTCGGGAAATATAGACGCCGGCAAAGAGTTCCACTCTCTAGCGGTGCGCATGATAAATGTACTAGCAAAACGCTTCGTGCGCACTGGTGGTACATCAACCATGTATCGATGACGCTTCGCCGAGTCTCTTGTCGTCCGATGATGGAAAGGGGTTGGGGGAATTAAATTATGTAATTCCAAGGCACACTCGCCGAAATGTATCCGGTAAAATACCGATAAACTAGCAACTTTACGTCTGTGTTCAAGGCTTTGCAGCCTTGCCTCGACTATGGAATCGTTGCCTATGAGTCTCTTGGCGCGTCTCTCGATTGCCTCCAATGCCTCAAGCTGGTACTTGGCTGATCCATCCCAAAGATGAGAGCAGTACTCCATGCACGACCGGACTTGCGCTTGATACAGATCAAGGAGCTGTCCCGGCGCGAAGTACCGTCTCACCTTCGCAAGGATAGCCAGCTTTTTGGCAGCCAATTGAGCTTTATGCTCTATGTAGGAGCCAAAACTGAGAGTTGGAGACAAAGTTACACCAAGAATCTCTAGGTGGTCAGTTATCGGTACGGACACATCTCTGAAAGTAGGAGTCAGTTTGAAGGGACTCCGTTTAGCAGAGAATAGACAAGCCTGGGTCTTAGTGGCATTAAACTTGACCAGGTTGGCATCGCCCCAATCGGAGACTGCCTTTAAGGACAAGTTCAAGCGTTCTACCAAGGCCTCCCTGAGGGCCTGGACTTGGACTCCACTGGTTCGTGCATTAGATATGTAACTTTCTACCACTGTGCTGTCATCAGCGTACCCAAAAGTACCGGGCTTAAGCAGATCATTGATGTGCAGCAGGAATAGAGTCGCAGAAAGTACGGACCCCTGAGGTACCCCGGCATTGATAGCCAATAGATCAGAGGAGCAGCCATCAATGACCACTCGAATCAGTCGTTCCCTCAAGAAGTCCGATATCCAAGCACATAACCCAGTGGGCAAGCCATATGATGGAAGCTTGCTTAAGAGGCTATCATGCCACACTCTGTCGAAGGCCTTCGAGATATCAAGTGAAACGGCAAGCGCTTCCCCATGCTTCTCGACGGCCTCGCTCCAGATGTGAGTGGCATACGCTAGAAGGTCTCCAGTTGACCGGTTTCGGCGAAATCCGTATTGTCGGTCACTTAGGAGGTCATTCGCTTCTAGGTATGCCATGAGCCTGCCATTCAGTACACGTTCCATACTTTTGCAAAGTATGGACGTAACCGAGATGGGCCTATAGTTGGCAGGCTCAGCACGACTACCTTTTTTGGGCACAGGTTGCACGTTAGCTTGCTTCCAGGCTTGAGGCACTTGTCCAGTGACCAGAGAGAGACGAAACAGGCGAGTCAAAATAGGAGAGAGCTCAGGCGCACAAGTTTTCAGTACAATTGCTGGAATCCCATCTGGGCCGTTGGCTTTATTCACGTCCAGATTACGCAGCGTTCTTCTTACCTCAGTCTGACGAATGCGAATTTCTGACAAATGTGTCTCGCAAACTGGTAGACTAGGAGGTACTTCGCCAGCAGTATCTAAACGCGAAGATTCGGCAAAAAGAGAAGCAAACAAGTTTGCTTTCTCTTCAGCAGAGTGAGCCAAAGACCCGTCGGGTCTCAGCAGTGGAGGAAGTGAGGGGCGACGGAAGTTCGATTCAACTGATTTTGCCAGGGACCAAAACGCTTTACTACCCGCTGGGTACGAAGCTAGTTTCTTCCCGATTTGGCTTATGTGGTCAAATCTAGCTTGCCGTAGAGCCTTCTTGCATGATTTGGCAGCCTTGTTAAATGCTCTCTTCTTTAAGCGCAAGTCCTTTGCTTTGCGGTTTCGAGCATCAACCCATGCCAGGTATGCCGCATGCTTCCGCGCTTCAGCGCGTCCGCACTCAGCCCCGAACCATGGGCGAGTTCCGCCTGACATTGCTACGTCGGAGAATGGAATGTAGTATTCCATACCTTGACGCAGCACATCCGTCACAGCATCCGCGCAAGCTGAAGGGTCTTCAGAAGAGAAGCAAATGGGCCGCCAAGGATAAGATGCAAAGAAAGCTCGCATCTCATCCCAATCTGCTGACTTGTATCGCCACACCCGCCGGGTGCCTCTAGGGCTGGGATCGGGCGGTGAGTAGGAAGATACAGATTTCACCAGACAATGGTCGGAGCTACCCAAGGGTGATGAAACCGACACTGAGTAGCGGTCTGGATCAGTTGTCAACAGAAGGTCCAAGCAATTGGCTGTGTGCGTGTCAACATCCGGGACCCTTGTTGCCACCTGGACCAACTGGGTGAGATTTTGCGTCAGCGCTAGCTTCCGCATTTCTCTCCCAGCATGGTCGGTACACTGGTATGGGAAAAGCCACTCTTGGTGGTGGGCATTAAAGTCCCCCAGTAGTACTAATTGGGCACAAGGGTACCGCCTTTGTGCCGCATCCGCCGCCTCACTAAGGTATTCTGTGAGCCTAGTCGTCTCCTGATCTCCGCTGTGCGACCGGTATACACAGGAATAAAGAATTTTCTCAATTCCTGTATCCACCAGTACCCAAATAACAGAGAATCTGGGATCTTCAAGATAACGGAGACGCCGACAACAGATGTCATCACGGGCGTACAAGCACACACCCGCATGTGGCTTAAAATTGTGCTCCAGAGTAAACCCTGGGTATGAAAGGTACGCCACGTCAGACGGACATCTTATCTGCGTCTCTGAGAGGAATAAGAGAGCGGGTCTTTCAGTCTCCAGGTGGTGATGGACCGCGACGAGATTTGAGTGCAATCCTCGGATGTTGGTAAGGTGCACTTTTAATGAGAGGGAGTGCTGCCGCTGTGGAAACGTTCTCTTATTCGTTTTACTTTTCATTAATGTTTTTTGGAAGAGCGAATGAAGGTAGAAAGACGGCAGTGGAACGAGACTTTATGCATCTAACTTTCAGACACAAGATGAAATACCACACAGAAGGGGGACTAGTCTGGAGACTGCGGGGACGCCCGAGCCCCCCCGGGATGTCCATCGGGCCCTCTCATCCGGTCGCCGACCGGCACGATGGCGCATCCCGGGATTTTTCGTCAGTTGGCGGGGCAGCCTTTCGTGTGTGGCTAGCACACTACTTGGGCCCCCAACTACCTGCGGTCGGCCAGCGGTGCACCGTGCCTCGGATCCCGCTACCCTCCACGACTAGTCTCCCAATGCGGCGTTATCAACTTGCGTCAGATTAGCCCAACTGCATTCAGCAACTATTCCGACCCGTCTCCCTAAATGGCATCACCGAACATCGCGCCGGAACACGGCAAGCCGTTTGGCGGCACGGCTTTGTCCGGTGGGTGGTCACTAGCCACGGCCGAAGCCTACCACCAGTAAGATGTGTCACTCATTTAGCACTACCCAGGGGTCACGTGTAGGGGAACTAGAGTAAAGCCCACGGACGCGAGTGACAATAACCCCCAAAACTGACTGACTGATCGATCAACGCACAGCCAAAACGGCTGGGGTTAGAGACTTGAAATTTTGACAGTAGGTACCTTTTATGACGTAGGCATCCACTAAGGAAGGGTTTTTGGAAATACCACCCCTAAGGGGGTAAAATAGGGGAAGAAAGTTTGTATGAAAATCTGTCATTTTTGAAGTTAAATGCATGAAAATTGGTATTTTGTAGTGTATACTTTTTGTCTCAAACATGAGCTCCACGCGGGCGGAGCCGCGAGCAACAGCTAGTATATGATAAATTCTGAATTAACTTAGTCCAAAATAAGTTTAAGAAGAATGCCCGCTGAATGTAAAGTTTACGAAACATCGAAACTAAAATGTAAAAATAAACAGCGATTAAATCCTTAAAATTAGTTTTATTTCAATAGGTTAGTGGGCTGTTTGATTTAAACGAAATTTTTGAAAAGTTACCGGAGAGGTTTGTGTTTTTTTTATTTATAGACAAAAATTCAATATAAAAACAATATAATAATACTAGCCCTGCATTAAACATTGTCCCACTGCTGGGAACGGGCCTCCTCTACTAATGAGAGGGGTTAGGCCTTAGTCCACCACACTGGCCTAATGCGGGTTGGCAGACTGCTCATACCTTCGAAAAATTCTCAGATATGCAGGTTTCCTCACGATGTTTTCCTTCACCGTTAAAGCAAGCGATAATTAACATTTTAATACACACATAGCTTTAGAAAAGTCAGAGGTGTATGCCACTTGGGTTTCGAACCTACGACTTTCGTCTTGACAGTCCGCACCGCAACTATGCTATCGCTGCTAAAAACAATATATTGCGTAAATTTTAGTAGAATTAATATATTATTCGTGTAAGCACGTACTGCATATTCATGACTGTTTTTTTTATCCTGGCACAAAGTGACCACACACTGCACCTGATGGTAAGCGCAGTGCGGTCCAGTAAATCTATTAAGTTATGTTTGAGAATTCCACTTAAATTTACTGCCCAGTTAGAAATAAGTAGCAGTCAGCTAAGTCGGTTAACTAAGTAGCGTTTTGAGTATTCGGCCGTTAGAGTATCGAGTAGCGAGAGACGATCTATCCCCCGCTACTCAACACATTCATGCCGGCCTGCTCCTTCACACTACGCCAAGGGCGAGAAGGTGAGAAGCGGTCGAGGGTCTAGTGTCAGAGTCCGCAAAACTGCCAAATATTGTACCTCAACTCTAGACCCCCGACAAAAACCGGATGTACACTGGCTGATCCCGGAACGCGACACACTTGCGTGTGCCACTATGGCGGGTTTTACACCCTGTGTACGGTGGTCGCTATCCGGGCGGATACGAATATCCTACCACCATTATCATGCATTTATGAGCATTATTTTCTAAAATAAATGAGCCTGAAAAAATAAGCCCTGTTTTACCAGTTGTTTACAGCGGCAAAAAAATTGCTGGAACAGATTGTCTCTTGCTATTTGATACTCTAATTGGACGGCACTGCGCTTACCATCAAGTGCAGTGTGGTCACTTTGCCGTGCCAGGATAAAAATATGATCCACATGTGTTTCGGGTCTGTATGTTGGTCGTAGTCCCTCGTAGCTGATACCCACGATGCAAATTTGACCTAGTGTGGGGTCAGAACTACATAAGTGTATTTTTTTATTTATTAAACCGTCTGAGTTTTTTTATGACCCACATCAGAATTTTTGCAACAGAAATATTTAAAAATCCCGAATCGAGAATCGAAACCAAAACCTTCCATTACGCTAGACATGTTATTTATAATTTAAGGATTATTTAATATATTAATAGTTCGCGATCCGCGAACCGAAGCTACGTAACCCGTCATTATGTAATTTACAACAATTTACAATCGATCAAAATGAACAAAAACTAAAATAATAGGTTTTTAATCCGCGCCGATGGTTATGCCGTTAAGGACGTTTCATTCGAGCTCAAATATATTTATATTATCCTACTAATATTATAAATGGGAATGTATTGTTGACATATACATTGGTATTGAATGGAATAGTTAGTACCAGTTGATTTAAGCGCTAAAAAGTAATATGCATATAGCTAGACATATAGACATATTATGTAAGTGGTAGAGCCACGCTGTTGACATATTTGTCTACAGCATGAATGGGCCGGCTCGACCGGGGTAGTACCACTGTCTCACAGAAAACCAACGTAAAGTGACAGTTCACTGTCGCGTTTCGTATGGTAAGTGAGATATCCGGAGGCCCAGATTCCCCCTTCCCTTCCTTAATCCCTATTCCTGTCCTTTAAGGCCGACAGCGCTTACGTGATACTTTCGGCATTGTGGATGTTCATGGGCGGTGGAGATCACTTAACATCAGGTGACCCACTGGCTCGTTTGTCGGACTATGAAATAAAAAAAAAGCTGAATGCTGCAAAAATTGACACTTAAATCAAATAGCCTGCTAACTGTCTATATTATCCGCTATGAATAGTCCGCGGTTTTTTATTATGTCGTATGCTAAGGGTGGTGTCCGGACCCCTGACCCCCCCCCCCCCCCCCTTATATACGCCCTTGGTTTGGATGGATGATGTTTGTTACTCGATCACGCTACAACGGCTGGACGAAATCTGAAATTTGGCACAGACATATATTATAGTCTGGAATAGCACATAGGCTACTTTTTATCCCAGAGAAATGCACGGTTCCTATGGGATAGACAAAATATAGAAAGGTATAATAGCTTAAGATGCCTCCGTGGATTGTATACCTTTTCTTCTAGAAATAACCACAACGCGGGCGGAGCCGCGGGCAACATCTAGTAATGTTATACATTATTTAGATTCAGTTCAATTTTTCACTCTAACGCCAGTTCGGAATGCAGTTCTGCTAGAAAACGGGCAAGAAACTAAACGTTGCTCTTTTCGAACACCAGTTAATATTTGGTCATACAATTATGCCATTTTAAATAAATAACACCCAACAGTCACACACATAGCCCCGACCCCACACTAAGATACGAGTCTTGTGTTGTGGGTATCAGGGACCTAGAGAGACGCACGGTCTCACAGCGGCTTTGCCGTGCCCTGGCATTGCAGAAGTGTATGGGCGGCGGTGACTATTTACCGTCAGGTGGCCTGTCTGCTCGTCTGCCTATCCAGGCATTAAAAAAATGTAAGAAATCTTACAAATAGCAGCGATATCCTAGTTGCATTACGGACTATCAAGAATACACCTCTGACTTTTCTAAACGTGTATATTCATTGTTCATTATCGCTTGCTTTAACGGTGAAGGAAACATTGTGAGGAAACCTGCATACCTGAGAATTCTCATCAGAATTTCGAAGGTATTTTTTTTATAGTATAGTCCGACAAACTAGCCAGTGGGTCATCTGATGTTAAGTGATCTCCACCGCCCATGAACATCCACCGAAAGTGTCATGTATGCGCTGTCGGCCTTAAAGGACAGGAAAAGGGATTAGGGAACGGAAGGGGGAATCTGGGCCTCCGGATATCTCACTTACCATACGAAACGCGACAGTAAACTGTCACTTTACGTTGGTTTTCTGTGAGACAGTGGTACTACCCCGGTCGAGCCGGCCCATTCATGCTATAGACAAATATGTCTACAGCGTGGCTCTACCACTTTTGAAGTATTTAACTTAACTTTAACTATTTTAAAGTATATATTACTAATAAGTACCCACTTGAGAAATACACATCATTTCCTTATCATACATTTCATTGACTAACGGCCAAGAGGTTATTAAAAGAACATAATAAAATAATGTGATAAATAAATGGTTGTGCCTGCAACTAGCTGCAACTCTTTACTGTGCTCACAGTAAACTGTCACTTTACGTGGGTTTTCTGTGAGAAAACGGCCGGCTCGACCGGGGTACTACCCCGGTCGAGCCGGCCCATTCATGCTGTAGACAAATATGTCTACAGCGTGGCTGTACCAAAAAATGCGAAGTATGCGAAGTCTACCAGCCCGCATTAGGCCAGCGTGATGCACTAAGGCCTAACCTCTCATTAGTAAAGAAGGCCCGTGCCCAGCAGTGGGACAATGTTTAATACAGTGCTAAATGCTAATATTATTATCTTGCAAACTTATTAATGGTAAAACATCACACTGAGATGCGAAGTATATTAGTGTCGAATACATGATTAGTAACGAGTATCACATGTGATCCACAAAGATGTAGTGAGCCCGAGGCGACCTCTATTACGATAAACACATGGCTCACGTCACATAACAGACAAGCGGCCATGTTTTACAATACTAACCATATAGAAAACAATCACAAGGTTAAATAACATTTAAGAAAATGATCTCAAAAGGACAATGCGTGAAGTGTTTCAAAAGATGTTTAAAATGGGTCTTTTTTTTTAGTGCTCGATAGTCAGACGAGCAGACAGGCCACCTGATGGTAAGTAGTCACCGCCGCCCATGGACTTCTGCAATGCCAGGGCACAGCAAAGCCGCTGCCTACCGGTAAAAGGGTCTCAATCTATTCATCTAATAAATGTGATAATTTTTCAGTACGGGGTCAACTACGAAATCTATAGAATTTTTTATTCACATTTTTGTTTTATATTTTTCTCACTTTTACCCACCAAAATTCATTTTTGGTGGGTAAAATTTCTATTTTGGTATTTTCTAAAATTTTGGTGGGTTCTAATTTATCGATATTTATTTTATTGCAATGCAAGAAAATAAGTCTACAATTAAATAAGGTTTATTATAAGTAACATATTTTATAATAATATTATATTCATCACAATCAATATCAATTATGGGCGATTTTAATTGTTTATTGCGTCCTTCTAATTTCGATTCGTATTGTATTCTGGGCAAGGTTCTAAAAAGCCGGTGTAAAACGCAGCCATATCCAATATCTGATTGACAGGGTAATTATAATAATTGTCTTTCTGTTTAATGTCACAATTTTTTAATACTTTTCAGATTAGTTCTCGTGCTTAAGAATTAACTATGGGTTGTTTGTTTATCACGTGACGAGGAAGCAACCGAAGTCATTTTAATACACAACGACAAAGTACAAAGTGAGCGGGATCGATATCGATAAACGCGGTCGATGCGAACTCGTGCGTCGTGCAGCGCTACGACTAAGATCGGTGCGGGTATGCGGGTTGACCCTTCCCCCGCGCCTCACCTCATACCCCGATTGCCGTGTCGATCTGTCGCGAACTATACCCCTTCCACCAGATTTGAATGGCGTCTGATTTACTTATTTTTGTTCGGATTCATAAAATTCTTTTAATAATGGGTAATGTCATTTGTTGATAAAAATCGTTTTAACTATCCTATTCTAGAACATTCCTGAACCAATTGTCTTTGGAACATCAACAAAACTATGCAAGATGGATATTTAAAAGGCACAGATACAATGTTTATAATTTATTGATTGATTTACACAACACTGTTACACATCTCAGTGCTTAATATTAACACACACGCATGTCAGGATTCACTTAAGGCTTCTTTTTATAATTAATCTACCGGCATTACCCTCTAAGCTGAACTACGCGGCCATTGAACTGATTACGATTAACACTTTACAACACCGAACCACGAATATACTGGCTATCGTCTCGTCTACTTTACAAAACAACTGAACCAACTGAACACCGGAGCGCGGAAGGCACTCTGTTTTATATTAAACATTTACTACTCCCACTTTGGTTGTCGTTATTAACTACCCCCAACTAGTCTCCTAAATACCTCCGTTATACCCTCGGTATTTCTAATAATAGGAAATACCCTAATAATTGCCATATAAAAATGTAGTTAAAACTAGATCCGGCACGGCTTCGATTTTTGTAGAATTTAAAAAAAATTATAACTGAGTATACCGTCGCAGATAGATATATGCTACCGCAGAGTTTTCTTTAGGATTTTTGAAGATCTACAATTAATTACTACATTATTTAAATGCCTTATGGCTTAACTTACTTATGTAAGTAAATGTTGGCGACTTGGTTCCGAACTATCTTTATTTTGTACACATACGACATTTTAATTAGGATGTTCGATACATATAAAGCTTCCGGAATAAATTATCTACATGATGGTGAAAATCGTTTCAAAATCCGTTGCGTGGTTTAGAAGGAGTTAGCGGATATACAGACAGACGCGGAGGGTGACTTCCTCTTATACTATGTATAGATAGATAGATGTACATGGCTTCTTCTACTTAGACAAAGTTTCGCAATGAAGCTGTAATTAGAATCTCTAAGAGTAAGTATCTTAAATATGTATATGAAGTAATTTTAGGCGTAAACTAAAGCTAAACAGCAGGCCGGCATGATTGTGTTGAGTAGCGAGGGATAGACTGTCTCTCGATACTTGATACTCTATCTGGACGGCACTGCGCTTACCATCAGGCGCAGAGTGGTAATTCCGCGCCAGAATAAAAAAAAACTATTTTTAAAGCAAAATGTCTGAAATAAAACTAAATTTTACGGATTTTATCTCGGTTTATTTAAATTTTTTAGTAGAATGGTAGAACCTATATACCATAGCAGTATGTAGTAAATTGTAAAAATACTAGAACACCTATATAATACCATTATTTAAAACTGGATAGTAATACCACCTAATTAGGTGGTAAGTAACCTGTGTAGTAATATTTAGTAGAATGGTAGAATACCTACGTATTATAATAATATTTGGTAGAATGGTAGAATACCTACGTATTATAATAATATTTGGTAGAATGGTAGAATACCTACGTATTATAATAATATTTAGTAGAATACCTACGTATTATAATAATATTTAGTAGATTGGTAGCGTGCGGATGACGTCAGCATGTATCGCTGCAGTCATTACGCAACTCTACCCAACGCTATACAAGACTTTATCTACACTGAAAAATATGTTCCACTCACTGTATGAAATACGACTTTTTAATACTTTCTAGTTTTTGTTTGTAAAAAAAGATCTTTCCTTGCTCTAATGAAGAGGAGCGTCATGAATACGGTGCCGTATTGAACTTGTAAATAACTTCATTTATTGTAGATTGTGCTGTGTTTATAAGTAAAAGTTTTTTATTCATAAAAAGTACAGCGACTTCAATGAAAAACAAATTATGCGTCTCTATAACATTTGGGGGTTTCCCTCGATTTTTCTGAGATCTCATCATCAGATCCAGACTTGGTGCCAATGGGACCACCTGGGAAGTATACCCTTTTAAACAAAAAAAGAATTTCTCGAATCGGTCCAGGCGTCTTCGAGTAATCGGGTAACATACATAAAAAAAAGATTCCGACGAATTGTTAACCTCTTTTTTTTGAAGTCGGTTAAAAAGAGCAACCATGTGGTTTCTTGCCAGATTCTTCCCCATGGATAACTGGATTCCGAACTGGCAGTAGTTTATTAAACTCTGAAGTCTGAAGTGTTAATCTCGTGTTTTTCTACCGAACTATCATACGATGTGCATCCTGACTATATCTGGCGATGTGAGAGGAATGCGTAAACCCTCTCACAGCTTCGCCATGATACCCGGCCGCCGACATATATTACCGAGGTAGTTCCTGACCATATGGTCAAAAAGACTTATCTTTATTTAACGCATAAAAATTAGTCGATATTTAATAAGATCAACTCAAATATATTTATTCTTAATGTAAGACCCATCATATATTTTTGAAACTAGGTCACAAACTAGGAAACGAATAAAAAATAAACAACACTTTAATTATTGTCGGCGGCGCGACGTGGCGTGCGATAAATATATTAATTAGACATTTCGTGTAATGACTTCAATGTAAACTCTCCCGCGACATGCATATGGCATAATGAGAGCTAGATTCGACTACGTATAATTTTGATACTTTAATATTAATTAATTAATATTTATACATATACTAGCGGGTCCGGCAGACGTCGTCCTGCTCGTAAAAGCAGCGCCACACCGACTGCAGCGCCATCTGCCGGGCTGATTTGTGAATCTAAACCATCCAGGGCGCCACCAAAACGCATACAAAAAATTCATTCAAATCGGTCCAGCCGTTTAGGAGGAGTTCAGTGACATACACACGTACAGTAGAATTATATATATAAAGATACGCACTCTGTAATTTAGGGGTAGGCAGAGTTGTAGCCAGTGCACATTTCGCCGCGCTTATTACCGCCCCATGATTTGATGGAGGGGCGAACCTAACGTCATGCCGTGCACTATTGCAGACTCCGGGCTGATACTGAGAATTTCTAGATAGAAAAACCCAATATCACTTTACCCGACCCGGGGATCGAACCCAAGACCTCAGCGCAGCAGTTGTAACGCATGCGCAATTAAAACTGCGCGACCGAGGCAGTTGACTATTAATTGTATAAACATATAAATATTAATACTAGCGGGACCAAAAATACGCCCAACAGTCACACACATAGTCCTGACCCTACACTAGATCAAACCTGTATCGTGGGTAACTACGAGGGACCACAATCAACACCCAGACCCGAAACAAATATCTGTCACAGAAACTTTAGTCTCGGTGCAGGAATCGAACCCACGACCTCTCGTTTCACAGCCGTACTCGTTGTCTGCTCTAATAAGGCTGTCTGTTTATGAAATGGTTTTTTTATCCTGGCACGGCAGAGTGACAACACTGCACCTGATGGTATGTGCAGTGTCGTCCAGTTAGATGTCCAACGAGAAACAATCTATCCATCGCTACTCAACACAATCATGCCAGCCTTCTGTGTAGCTTCTTTACACTACACCATGGGCAAGGAGGTGAAGAAGCGGTCGAGGGTCTAGTGTCAGAGTACTCAGTAGGCCGCAAAACGGCCGAACATCGTACCCCAACTCCTAGACTAGACTCCCGACAAAAACCGGATGCACACTGGCTGATCCCGGAACACGACACATGCGTGTGCCACCATGGCAGGTTTTACATCCAGTTAGGAGGCGCTGGGTGGACGACTGACCGGCGTCTCCCGCCCCGTGGAATGGGGGCGTTTGGAGAATTCTACCACGGTAACCCCTGCCTGTCGTACGAGGCGACTAATTGGGGCCATCGGGGGTCGCGGGCGTGCAGCGCGAGGCTGTCAGCCCGAATCGATGCACTCCCAATTTTGGAGCATCGTGCGACCCCAAGACGGCAGCACGGGTGGTAAGGCCTCGTTCGCTGTCGTTTTTCGGTGCGCGGGGCTCCTTAGCCCCCCATGGATATGGGCCGCTACAAGGCACCGCGCAGAGGCGATTCCGGCAGCAATTCTAGCACTCCTTAGAATACCCCGGGATCGCTCCGTAAGCGCCGAAGAAGGTCACCGCGGGGTTTTAGCTGGTAGTGTCGGGTGGGGTGTACATAGGTAGGGACTCGGCCCAGCGGCAGCACGGATAGCCATCATCCGGGCGAGGGGGATGCTGGGTCGTAAGACCGGCTAGTACAGCTTATCCGTTTCATTCTTATTCCGCTTCCCCCCGGAGCGGCCGGTAGTAATAAAAGGCTAACCCCGCGACAACAAAAAAAAAACAAAATAAATAAATGGGTAAAATCCTCTCTGCTTTTTAAAGTATCAAAATGTTTGACTCGTAGTACAACGCGATACGCATGTGTGAGATATGTACATGTTTCCAATATGTTTATATACCGGCATATATACTCTCCTATAGTAGTTTATAACGTAATGTAACCGTAATAGTGGAAAATCGAGACAAGTTCCGGGTTCAATTCCAATGCATTCAATTTCTTGTTTTTTTTATCCTGGCAAATCATTGCACCTGATGATAAGCGCAGTGCCGTCCAGTTAGAGTATCAAGTAGCGAGAGACAGTCTATCCCTCGCTACTCAACACAATCATGCCGGCCTGCTGTTTAGCTTCTTCACACTACGCCTAAAGGACCCAGGATCATAGGAGGAAGGGAACACGGTAGCTGGGAAACTGTTCCACAGTTGATGATGCTGCAAAAATACGAATTTGCGAACCTCTTGGTTCGGGCCGTGGTAGTACCACGAAGCTGTGGCTCCGCAAGCCAGTACGCGTGGTTCTGGTGTGGAAGGGAGAGGATGGGATAAGATCAAACAGTTCTTCAGAGCATTCCTCATTTATTTTAAATGTGAAGTAAAAAAGATGATTGTGTCAAGTAGGTTACACTTCGCTACTTGATACTCTAACTGACAGCGTGCGCAGTGGGCGAGCAGCCGGCTGTGAAACTAGAGGCCATGGGTTCGATTTTCGAACCATGACAAATCTTTGTGTGACAGATATTTGTGTCCGGGGTCTGGGTGTTGTGAGACCGTGCGTCTCTCTAGGTCCCTGATACCGACAACACAAGACTCGTATCTTAGTGTAGGGTCGGGGCTATGTGTGTGACTGTTGGGTGTTATTTATTTATAAAAATCTGCATAAAAATAATACTAGCCCTGTATTAAACATTGTCCCACTGCTGGGCACGGGCCTCCTCTACTAATGAGAGGAGTTAGGCCTTAGTCCACCACGCTGGCCTAATGCGGGTTGGCAGACTTCTCATACCTTCGAAAAATTCTCAGATATGCAGGTTTCCTCACGATGTTTTCCTTCACCGTTAAAACAAGCGATACTTAACATTTTAATACACACATAACTTTAGAAAAGTCAGAGGTGTATGCCACTTGGGTTTCGAACCTACGACTTTCGTCTTGTCAGTCCGTACCGCAACCAACTAGGCTATCGCTGCTAAAAATCTGCATACTAAACAATAAATAAGTTTCCAAACCCTAACCTAACCCCTCTTATTAGTGGAGACTCATGCCCAGCAGTGGGATAGTACATAGGGGTCTTGCATTTAGATTTTAACCATAATAAACTTAAAGCCCAAAAGCATTTTAAATTTTTCCTACTTTTCCAAGTGCCCAGACAAATTTTCCAATATTTCATTCCTTAAAAGACTTATTACAATATTGGGTAAAAATCATTAATATATCCACTGTCTCGCTTGCCAATAGCAGCATATTTTTATTTTACATGCGTTGACGTCTATAGTCCCAGAAGAGGTAGGCAGAGGTATAACTAGTTCACCCATTTATTGCTAAACTTATAAACCGTCCCTTGTGATAGGGGTCGAGTCTATCGCCATTTCAGGCACAATTTTAGACTCCAGGCCGATACTGAGTATTTCGTGATAGAAAAACTAAATATCACTTTACCCGACTCGGGATCGAACTCGAGACCTCAGCACGACAGTCGTAACGCATGCGCAATTACAACTGCGTCGCCAAGGCCGTCAACAACAACTCTGAACAAAGGTTAGAACAATTGATGACGAAAAAAACAAGCCCGGAGTTTCTTTCTGCCTTTCTTCTTCGGGTCGTCATCGCTTAGATAGTTAGTTTTTTTTATAGTATAGTCCGACAAACGAGCCTGTGGGTCACCTGATGTTAAGTGATCTCCACCGCCCATGAACATCCACAATGCCGAAAGTATCATGTATGCGCTGTCGGCCTTAAAGGACAGGAATAGGGATTAGGGAAGGGAAGGGGGAATCTGGGCCTCCGGATATCTCACTTACCATAAGAAACGCGACAGTGAACTGTCACTTTACGTTGGTTTTCTATGAGACCGTGGAACTACCCCGGTCCAGCCGGCCCATTCATGCTGTAAATAAATATGTCTACAGCGTGGTTCTACCACTATAATATAGTGGAAGGCTGGTAGGTTAGCTAATAGCTAGACTAGGGTTTACTTTCCTTCCAAATCCGTCCTGTTTACTTTCAACTTCTCCTCTCCCATTCCTGATCCTTCTCCTGATCATGATCTCCCGAATTCCTTTATCGAAGATCATGATTTATTTCATCTTCCAGTCATCCTCTTTTCTCCTTTTCCTTTTCCAGTCCTCGTCGTTGTATCCCTGGTTTCCAAGTTCCCACGCCATTAAACATAATATTTATTCCGTATGGAGAATTTTCATCTGTGATTACACCTGTCTTAAGTGCCTTTTATGTGCCTACATGATTAATAAAGATTTTTATTTTATTTTACTCATATGTTACCGTCTATCTACCAGTTTAGGCCACAGAGCGTGCCAAAGAAATACGTACATACTAAAGCCTACTATCATTAGTAGACGAAACCCATGCCCAGCAGTGGGGTAAAGATACAGGGCTTATTATCCATACATACAAACGTTCGAAAAACATTACCCTCTTTCTACGGTAATAAATAATAAATAAATAACACCCAACATTCACACACACAGCCCCGATCCCACACTAAGATACGAGTCTTGTGTCGTGGGTATCAGGGACTACGAGAGACAAACATCTGTCTGTCACATAAACATTTGCCCCAGTGTGGGAATCGAAACCACGGTCTCTCGTTTCACAGCCATCTATTCTCCAACTGCGCCACGGAGGCTGTCAAAAAAGGAATAAAATAAACTCTAATAATGTAATTTCCAATTTCGAAATTAGAATATGCGAGTTCGAAATTCAAATATTAATTCTATGTGTTTTTATTTTTAATTTATTTCAGCCAGGGCCAAGACGGACGGGAACGAAAAAACATACCTACTGTATAACGCATACAGGGCCGCACGAAAGTTACTGTTATCTTGGCATATCCTCTCTAGGCGAAGCGTCTATAAAGTATCCAGTTTATTATCTCCGACGCTCCGAACAACGGTATACGGTACTTGATGCGCGCGCCGCTCCCCCCTTACTGCTATTGTTACGAAGCTCCCATAAAGTATCGTATTTGAGGTGCGGAATAATTCCATCTCTGGCCTCAGTTTCCATCGCTAATAACTCGAGTATTACAAATAATTTTGAAAGAAATTTTATATCATTGTATTGAGAAAAAAATTACAATTTTTTTGGTGTATAACTCAATACATATATTTAAGCGTAAGTAGGTTAAAATGAAACTCTTAAATAAATTCCTTATCTCTAGTGTGTATTTTAAATGCGGTACTTTATGCGCGCGCACGCTCATGTATTATCTTATTTCGGCGCGCGACAGGCGGAGGACGGAAACTTGGTACTTTCTGAGTCTCTGAGCAACCCTTCGTCTTATTCTCCGTCCTTGTCTTGCACGACGGTTGGCTGCGCTCCTCTACCTATTAAGTCTGTGTTCCACAGCGTAGGAGTTAATAACTTTCATATATCTTTGGAAGTTTATTTAAAATGTTTATTATTTTGATGATTGAGAGATACATGACTTATTTTTTTTTGTTCATGACACATCTAAATGACTAGTAGTATAGAAATTATATGATAAACCAATACGAAACGACGAAATAAAAAGACCAGTTTCGTTAATTAAATTGAAGATTTGAATATTATTTGATTTACTTTATTATTCATTTGAAAGTTTCGTTATGACGGCACGTAATTAAATTAGAAGTTCATAAAATACTTCACGCTAAATGTTACCTGTGTAGACCCCCTCCGTCCCCTTCGTCACACTATGTCACATTTTCTGCGAACCCCCCTATCAATATTGCGTCACCAAATGATAGACCTGTACATGATTACAAAAAAACAAAACAATTTTTTTTTAAATCTCAATTAATGAGGTACGAACGTCAAGTTTCCTCAGTTCCCTCGACCCCCCTTGTCATAGTAAGCGATACAAGTAAATGCAAACGTATTTTATTTGCCTGAACGACGAGAAAAGCCGATGGTTTATGTATAGGCACCTGGATAGAAACAATGAAACACCTCCAAACATTTTTTATCATAAACTACTATATGGCATTGCACTACGCTTGTCACATAAAATTTCTAGTCTGATAGTTCCAATAGTTTATTTTACCCCTTAGGGGTGAAATTTTCGAAAATCCCTTCTAAGTGGATACTTACAACATAAAAAGCATCAACTGGCAACATTTCAAGTTTGTAGCCCAAGCGGTTTAGGCTCGTTTAGCTCGTTAGGCTCGTCGTCGCGTTTATGAGTCCGACAGTCAGGACAAGCAGTAAATGATATATGTATAGATTTCGTTTATTAACAGTAAACAGGGCATGCGTTTATTGTGTTATATGTTTATAACACAATAAACGCATATACAATATACGCAATAATAATAAAATATTACAAAAGATAAACAAGTACACCCACATTCATTTTTCATATTCGTATTATAGAGGGCGCTGTTCATCACTCGCCGTTAGCATCGCTTCCCCCAGTGGAGCGCGTGCGTTAAGCCCGCGCCGTCCCGGCCGCCGTGCGCGCCTACCTACTTATAGCGCGAATGTACTTTTGCCCACTTTGAAATATCTCGCCCCACGAGAACAAGCACGCAACTACACTTCCTGCACTAGTGGAATAACATTGGTTTGCTGGTAAAACTGTTTTTTAGAATTTTAATTTTAAAAAAAGTTTATTAAGCAATTAAGTTACTGTCGGCACTTTTCTTGTCGATTTATAAATAACCGCTGTTGCCCGCGACTCCGCCCGCGTGTTAGTTATTTTTGGGAGAAAAAGAATACAATCCAAGGAATTGCCTCCTGGGCTGACGCACCTGTACCGATCGTTTTACCACTCAGGGGTTGTGCCTGAATCATAGAGAGGCCAACGTGCAGTCGATCCTCGAAAACGGTGACCGGTCAGACAATATACAATTATCGCTCAATCTCTTTACGCAACAATATCACCCCGAATATCAAAACTCACAAACTTTACCCCTTTATAATATTATAGTATAGATTGAAGACTCTACAGGTACTTCGAAAGATCACTCTGTACTGAGAAGAATCACTAAGTAACTTATTGCACTGACACTCACTCATAAGATTTCATTACAAACTCTAATGAATAATAGAGTTTTTGGTAAGTCCCTCGTAGTTTCTGATACCCACAACACTAGACTCGTATCTTAGTGTGGGATCGGGGTTATGTGTGTGACTGTAGGGTGTAAAAAAAATACCCAACAGTCAAACAATTTTAACCGACAATATGTGACATTTATACGTCGTATGTATCAGTAATTATGAGAAACTTTCAGTATTGCTCATGAAGAATGACAATGACTTAGAGAAAAACACACGGAACGGTGTACACTGGAAAATCGAAAAGGAATCATTTGAATTTCGTGTTAATAATATAGGTAGTATGTACATCCTAAAAAGGAAACACTTACTAAACCATCAACTATCCCATTGCTCACGGCCCTCCTCTACTTATGAAAGGGGATATTATTCCACCACGCCGGCCTAATGCGGATAGGTAGACCACACACACAATTACAAATTCTGATAAAAAAACTCAGGAATGTAGGTCCTCTTACGATGTTTTTTTACTGTCTGGATAGACAGATGAGTTGACGTGCCACCTCATGGTAAGTAGTCACCGCCGCCCATAGACTTATGCAATTCCAGGGCATGTTTCCTTCACAGCGAATACACAGGTAATTTAAAAAATAGAGGTATATGCCATTTGAAGTCGAACCAACGCGACGACTTACGTCTCAAAAGTTTACCTATGCAAGTCACTAAACTTAAAGGGAAATAATTTCTAATTTCCTAGTTCAGTAAACACCACACGAAGGCATGTGAAAACTATGTCAAGGCAAAGTAAATACTCCTGAGATTTGATCACTCACGCGAAGCCATGTCAGCGTATCGTGACTATAACTAGCGTGAGTTAAGAACTAAGTGTAATTTACAAAGTTGACTGTTAAAAAGGTTCTTTCAAATGAAATGATTATTAGAATTTTGGATACATTTTGGAAGTGGTAGAGCCACGCTGTAGACATATTTGTCTACAGCATGAATGGGCCGGCTCGACCGGGGTAGTACTAATGTCTCACAGAAAACCAACGTAAAGTGACAGTTTACTGTCGCGTTTCCTGTGAGATATCCAGAGGCCCAGATTCCCCCTTCCCTTCCCTAATCCCTATTCCTGTCCTTTAAGGCCGACAACGCATACATGATACTTTCGGTATTGTGGATGTTCCTGGGCGGTGGAGATCACCTAACATCAGGTGACCCACTGGCTCGTTTATCGGACTATACTGTAAAAAAAAAAACATCGTATGACAAGTTTTTCAAAATTCGTGATTCCTCCAAATTGATGATATTTCACTAATAAATGTTTGTTTATGGGTGGGTAATAGTCTTTGAAAGTGATATAATGCAGTGTAATATGTTCTCGTGTTTGTTTCCAGTAAAGTTGCTACCATTTTACTTTTGACTTAGATTTGACCGTGACTTTTTCACTTTGACTGCACTATTACTTGATTGTAGAAATTTATATTAAACTTGAAAATATCACAATACTTGACACTGGCAGATGCGCAAACCGCAGTTTGCCGTAAATGAAAGAAAAATATGGTTTTCTTAATCTCATTTCAAACCTAAAATTTGATTTGAATTCAACTTTAAATTGCTTAATTGTTTGTCTGTACATATCTATATAAAACATATGACACTCAAAAGCTAGTTGTCCCATTATTCCTTTGAGACGTAAGCTGTCTAGAAGCGGGCGCTTTTTTTACACTGAGAGCCCATCCGAGGAGCGGAAAACAAAAAACCTGGATTTATATATATTATTTTTTATTTTATTTTATTATTTATTCCGTTTTATTCTTGTTTTTATTCCATTCAAATTTTTGCATATCGCCGTCAACGCGGTTATTGTTCTCGATGCGACGTTTTGAGAACGTTCTACCTTTTATGTACAGTCTGTTAATCTTTTACATTTAAAAATGGAACATAGAATTACTTTTTAAAATTGGAATGATTTTTGGCCAGTAATAAGTCTAGGGCGATATATTTAATTGCTTTATATTACTGGCAGAAAAAATAAAATCCATAGAGTCATCTTAAGCTATTACATCTTTCTATATTTTCCTTACCCTTAGGCACCTTCCTTTTTTTCTGGGATAAAAAGTAGCCTATGTAGTTCTCTGATCCCTAAACTACCACTATGCAAAAAATCATGTCGACCCCTTGCTTTGTAAAAAACAAAAATATATCCTGCGGGAACCGTACATTTTTCGGGATAAAATGCCTATAATTCTATAAATCTTTTTCTTTTATGTATGTTCCCCGATTACTCGAAGACGCCTGGGCTGATTCGAGAAATTCTTTTTTTGTTTAAAAGGGTATACTTCCCAGGTGGTCCCATTGGCACCAAGTCAAGATCTAATGATGGGATCTCAGGAAAATCAACGGCAACCCTCAAATTTTATAGTGACGCATAATTTGTACATTTTCCGGGATAAAAAGCCTATAATTTGCACGATCAAATGATCTAACTGTATGCTAACTTTCAGGATGATTGGTCAAGCTGTTTTTGAGTTATGCCCGGACATCAGATATACAGACAAAGATTAAATAATAAACCAGAAGTGGTATCAGTAAATCATAAAATGAATATTTCACGCAAAATCGGGTATTTTTTTTTCCTGGCACGACAAAGTGACCGCACTGCACCTGATGGTAAGCGCAGTGCAGTCCAATTAGAGTATCGAGTAGCGAGAGACGATCTATCCCCCGCTACTCAACACAATCATTCCTGCTTCTTCACACTACGCCATGGGCAAGAAGGTTCTCCAATCCCCGTTCTTCAGGGTGTTCCACTCGCAATGCGGAATGACATTAGTGTCCTAGGTATGGATATCCGCTGCGATCTTAATCCAAGGAGTCACATCGAGGGCGTAATATCCGCCACTTCACGCAGGGTCGGAATCCTGAACAGGGTGCGGCGGTTTTTCACGCCTGGTCAGCTCTACCGCTTATATAAAGCGCAGGTGCGGCCGGGAATGGAATACTGCTCGCACCTCTGGGACGGTTCCGCAAGGTACCTTCTCGATGCCTTGGATGGGTTGCAGCGGCGGGCCATCCGCATTGTGAATGATGCAGACATGAGTAACAGCCTGGAGCCGCTACAGCTGCGTAGGGATATTTCCTCGCTTAGCGTGTTCTACCGTCTGTATCATGGCGAATGCTCTGAAGAATTGTTTGATGTTATCCCATCCTCTCCCTTCCATACCAGAACCACGCGTACTGGCTTGCGGAGCCACAGCTTCGTGGTGTCTACTACCCCGGCCCGAACCAAGAGGTTCGCAAACTCGTATTTTTGCCGCACCATCAAGCTGTGGAACAGTTTGCCAGCTACCGTGTTCCCTCCTTCCTATGATCCTGGGTCCTTTAGGCGTAATGTGAAGAAGCTAAACAGCAGGCCGGCATGATTGTGTTGAGTAGCGGGGGATAGACTGTCTCTCGCTACTTGATACTCTATCTAGACGGCACTGCGCTTACCATCAGGTGCAGTGTGGTCACTTTGCCGCGCCAGAAAAAAAAAAAAAAAAAAAAAAAAAAAAGGTGAAGAAGCGGTCGAGGGTATAAAGTCAGAGTACTTAGAAGGCCGAGTAACGGCCAAACAACGTATCCCAACTCTAGACCCCCGAGAAAAACCGGATGTACATTGGCTGATCCCGGAACGCGACACACTTGCGTGTGCCACTATGGCGGGTTTTACACCCTGTGTACGGTGGTATCCGGGCGGATATGAATATCCTACCACCAGCAAAATTACTCAAATGACGCTACAGATGTACATACCTATTAGTATAGATAAGTACATTAGTATAGATGAATAGAAAACTTTGCCCTTTTAAACAAATTTAGCGTACGGAGGAGTATGAAATTTGCCAAAGTTAAAGTTTATATGGAGCAGGAGAGCAGAAAGCTTAAAATTATATTTATTACCACCTTTTGCCTGCGGCTTCACCCGCTTGGTAGTTAATTAAAAAAAACAGTTTTTTTTAACACCAGTAGGTAATAGCACATACATATATGATGACAAGGCAGATATCTTTATTCTTTATATTGTGTTCACCTCTTGAAGGTATTTACAACTTAATAAAAAAAAAGTACTTAGATACAAGATATAAACGTAAGGAACACGTTTAAATTCTAATGCAACATATTTTTGAGTAATCCATACTAATACTATAAATGCGAAAGTAACTCTGTTTGTTTGTTTGTTTGTTACCTCTTCACGACTAAACGGCTGAACGGATTGTAATGAAACTTGGTAAGGGAATAGATTATATCCTGGAGAAGGACATAGGCTAGGTCTTTTTTCTCAAAAAAAACAACCTTGAAAGGGGTCAAATAGGAGTTCATAATTTTTATGGGAAATCCATAATTCCTCGACTTAGGGATCTATAAATTCATATTTAGGCCTTAGATAGGAAATAAAGAAATAAGTGTTTCAACGTTTTTGAATAATCATCCCTAAAAGGGGCAAAGTGAGGTTAAACTTATGAGGTATTCTTTAGATGCAATCTCAAGATTCAGGTACAACACCTGAGAGGCTGGACAATCACTATAGGTGCCTCAGTGCAGAAGACAACTCCTTGGATTGTATACTTCTGCTCCCGAAAATAACCTCCACGCAGGCGGAGCCGCGAGCAACAGCTAGTACATTAATAAAATTACCGTTAACTAACAATATAACAAGAAAAACAAAAACAAACAATGAACAGAAGCTTACCAGATTAAAAAAATATAAAATCCTTGTAGTCCTTGTTGTTTTGCTGGTGGTAGGATATTCATATCCGCCCGGATAGCGACCACCGTACACAGGGTGTAAAACCCGCCATAGTGGCACACGCAAGTGTGTCGCGTTCCGGGAGTGTAGGTACATTCGGTTTTTGTCGGGGGTCTAGAGTTGGGGTACGTTGTTTGGCCGTTTTGCGGCCTTCTGAGTACTGACACTAGACCCTCGACCGCTTCTTCACCTTCTTGCCCATGGTGTAGTGTGAAGAAGCAGGCCGGCATGATTGTGTTGAGTAGCGGGGTAGAGATTGTCTCTCGCTATTCGATACTCTAATTGGACCGCACTGCGCTTACCATCAGGTGCAGTGTGGTCACTTTGCCTTCCCATAAATAAAAATAAAAGTCATCATAAGCTATTTTACACCTTTTTATATTTTGCTATCCCACAGGAACCGTACATTTTATCGAGATAATAAATTATTACTTTTTAAATAAAAATTAAACCGCCTTCAAAAAAACCCAGACACAACTAAAAAGCAAAAAATAATTGGTTACATTTAAATCAATTAGTTATATGCAATTTAAATCAATTATTTTTGGAGTCGGTGCCGGTGTTGTTTTCTTTACTTTTAGATTTATAAAAACCAAGTCTGGATCTATTTTATATTTTTTTGTATGCCTGAATATTCTGTTTTTTCCATGTTTTGGCTGGCACCGACTCCAAATAATTGATTTAAATTGCATATAACTAATTGATTTAAATGTAACCAATTATTTTTTGCTTTTTAGTTGTGTCTGGGTTTTTTTGAAGGCGGTTTAATTTTTATTTAAAAAGTAATAATTTATTTTTTGCTTTTTAGTGGTAAATTATATAAAATCGGTTAAAAGCTGCTGAAGATATTAGAATTTACGTGTATTTTAATTTTATCACCCCCCTCCCTCACCCCCACCCCTTTTACCCTCTCTCACTGAAACTTAACTTTTATAATGAACGTAATGCAAAAAGAACCACTGGAATACTACTTAATTTTAAGGAGTTACCCTCTCCAGCTCCGAAGATATTCATCAGATCTTCACCATATTTTTATGGGACCAAATGACAAGCACCAGCTTTCAATCAAAGAAAGAATGGTCGAAATCGGTTGACACAGTACAGAGAAACGAGGTAACAAACATAAAAAAAAAAAAAAAGCAACATACAGTCGAATTGAGAACCTCCTCCTTTTTTTGAAGTCGGTTAAAAAAAAGTAGCCCATGTGCTATTCCAGACTATAATCTATCTCTGTGCTAAATTTCAACCAGATCCGTCCAGCCGTTGTAGCGTGATTGAGTAACAAACATACATCCATCCAAACATTCGCATTTATAATATTAGTAGGATATACTTACTTAAAAATATACCTACTGCCTCGGTGGGGCAGTTGTAATTGCGCATGCGTCTACGACTGCTATGCTGAGGTCTCGGGTTCGATCTCCGGGTCGGGTGAAAGTGATGTTGGGTTTTTCTATCCAGAAATTCCCAGTATTAACCCGGAGTCTGGAATCTGTGCCCGGTATGGCGATAGGCTCGCCCCCTATCACATCATGGGACCGAAATTTGGCGAAAAGTGGGTGTACTAGTTACACCTCTGCCCACCCCTTTCGGGGATTACAGGCGTGAGTGTATATGTATGTATGTACTTAGAAAAATATGACCCATTCGTCGTCGTCAGTCGCGTGTTCGAAACCCAAATGGCATACACCTCTGACTTTTCTAAAGTTTTAGGTGTGTAAATGTTAATTTTCGCTTGCTTTAACGGTGAAGGACAACATCGTGAGGATACCTGAGAATTCTCAATATCAAAGGTATGTGAATATGAAGAACTCTTTGATCTTATCCAATCTTCTCCCTTCCATACCAGAACCAAGCGTACTGGCTTGCGGAGCCACGGCTTCGTGGTGTCTACTACCCCGGCCCGAACGAAGATGTTCGCAAATTCGTATTTTTGCCGCACCATCAAGCTATGGAACAGTTTGCCAGGTACTGTGTTCCCTCCTTCCTATGATCCTGGGTCCTTTAGGCGTAATGTGAAGAAGCTAAACAGCAGGCCGGCATGATTGTGTTGAGTAACGAGGGATAGACTGTCTCTCGCTACTTGATACTCTATCTGGATCATCTGTTTGATGTAAATTCAAAATCAAAATCAAATATTTATTTAATTCATGAAATGTTATACATCATTTAGATTCAGTAAATTTTTTACTCTACCGCCAGTTCGGAATGCAGTTTAGCTAGAGAAGAACGGGCAAGAAACTATAGCGTTGCTCTTTTCACACCGGTTAACAATATTTGGTCAAACAATTAATATACGATTTAAGTTTAATTACGTTAGATTAGAGCAGCTCAATGTATGTTAAGTTGCCTTATTGCAATATTGTGAATAAAAATCATTACAAGACCTAATGCCGCACATGACCATCGTGAGTGATGAAAATCTCGATTTCACTTTTTTCATTTCAATTGTTTTTACATGATGCCTGAGTCGTATAAGTCTTAGCTTTTTTGTCTTGAATTTGTTTCTCTATCATTCTCTGACTCGATTAGGGTATGTCATGCTCGCTTAAGGGTCTGTGCTTGCGGCGGCGTTATGTGCCGGGTCGGTCACTTCCCTGTGTCATGGTTGAGGAGGCCGATGGCTGGCACATGCGTCATACTCGTGAACGGGTGCTGCTTGTGTGAACTGGTCTATCTGGATTACTCATTGATTGTTAGATAGAATAATTAAATAACAGGTTGTATAGCCTCGTTTACGACTCTGCCTTGTATTGACATGTATATCGTAATTTTTTTTTTATCTCGTTATGTTACTTGTAGAATTTATTGTGAATTATTTTTATAATGTAATGACTAATAACAAAAGACATACGGCTGAGTTTCTTGGTGCTTCTTATCAGACCAGTTGGCATTTCCGAAGCACCAGTAGACTTTAACATTATTATGACATGTTAAAAGTGCCCCTAGTGGCCTAATTTACGAAATAAATGATTTGATTTGGATGGCACTGCGCTTACCATCAAGTGTAGTGCGGTCACTTTGCCGCGCCAGAATAAAAATATATATATGTGAAATCTACCAACCCTTAGTAAGGCCCTTGCCCAGCAGTGGGTCAATATTTAGGGCTGGTATTAAATACAAGTATTGATATTTTTATCGTCCTATGTTCAGAGCGCCTATTCGTACGCGACACACCAGTGGGTCGCGACCCAAGCTTTAATGCTTTACATAATTGCAAATCGCGTGTGGATCAGTCAGGTGGCCATTTTGATCCGTACGTTACGTGCAGCTTGTTCCACGTACCTACAATTAAAAATACCACATACGTGTAATCATTTGGATGTGGTATTAAATAGAGAAACTTAAAAAAACATACGCAGTCAGATCACTGCAGACAGTAGTGAAAACTAAAAATAAATAAATAATAAATAACACCCAACAGTCACACACATAGCCCGACCCCACACTAAGATACGAGTCTTGTGTTGTGGGTATCAGGGACTACGAGAGACGTTCGGTCTCACAACACTCAGACCCCGGACTCAAATATCTGTCACACAAACATTTGTACCGGTGTGGGAATCGAACCCACGGCCTCTCGTTTCACAGCCGGCTACTCGCCAAACGCGCCACGGAGGCTGTCAAAAACTTTGGGATTACTGTGTTCTGTTTCGAAACAGTATCCATGAAGTTGTAATCTGTTATCTATGATCGCTCGTCAATAATCATAAAAATTCATAAGCGTTGACATATGTCAAAATTAAAATATTCTGACTGCAATCGAATCTGAATCGGACTGCCTCGGTGGCGCAGTTGTAATTGCGCATGCGTTACGACTGCTGTGCTGAGGTCTCAGGTTCGATCCCCGGGTCGGGTAAAGTGATATAGGGTTTTTCTATCTAGAAATTCTCAGTATTAGCCCGGAGTCTGGAACCTGTGCCCGGTATGGCGATAGGCTCGCCCCCTATCACATTATGGGACCGCAATTCGGCGAAAAGTGGGTGTATTGGTTACACCTCTGCCTACCCCTTCGGGGATTACAGGCGTGAGTGTATATGTATGTATGTAAAATAATCTGGGCGTGACGGCGTTGAGAGTTCAGTGCTATTTCCCATCACAAAAGTGCCTATCGTGCCTAAAGAAGTTTTCACTTCCAAAAATTCTACGTTGGAGTCTAAATAGAATATCACTCCTGACAGTAGTTGACAGTAAGTGAAAACCAGATAGAATTTTGTTTTTTATAATAGATTTAAGTCTAAAAATATCGAAAATTAAACCAATTTGTTAATTTATATGCGATTATTTAATATTTTCAAGAAACATATATGTAAAAATAAAACATTTTGTCACGTGACATGAAACACCCATCAGTCATGCATGACGTCACTGTATGAAACATCCATTAAACGCTGAGCCAAACGTCTATTAGTTTTGCAGTTTTGCGGTAGCTGGGCACAGGTCTATACTAAAGAGTTAGGTCTTAGTCCACCACGCTGGCATAATGCTGGTTGGTAGACTTCACATACTTTTGGAGTTCAACATCCGTTGCCTGTTTTATAAGATAAACAGACAGACGCGGAGGGCGACTTCCTTTTATACTATGTATAGATAGAGATAATAAAGATAATAAGTAAAAGTTTTTTTATTCATTAAAAGTACACCGACTTCAATAAAAAACAAATTATGCGTCACTATAAAATTAGAGTGTTGCCCTTGATTTTTCTGAGATTCCATCATCAGATCCTGACTTGGTGCCAATGGGACCACCTGGGAAGTATACCCTTTTAAACAAAAAAAGAAATTCTCAAATCGGTCCAGGCGTCTTCGAGTAATCGGCTAACATAAATAAAAAAAAATCCTTTGTATTGTCCTCCTTTTTTGAAGTCTGTTAAAAATCATACGAAGATGTTGATGACGGTCTGGATGTTGTGGGACTCTAGTCTCTCGTAGTTGTTGATACCCACGATACAGGTTTGACTTAGTGTGGTGTCAGAACTATGTGTGAGTCAGTTAGATGTATTTATTTATAAACCACTAGCTGTTGCCCGCAGCTTCGGCCGCACGGTTATTTTTAAAAGAAAAAGTATAAAATCCATGGAGACATCTTAAGTTATTACATATTTTTAACCGACTTCAAGAAAAGGAGTACAATACAAAGGAGACAAAGGAGGTTAACAATTCGTCGGAATCTTTTTTTTTATGTATGTTACCCGATTACTCGAAGACGCCTGGACCGATTTGAGAATTTCTTTTTTTGTTTAAAAGGGTATACTTCCCAGGTGGTCCCGTTGGCACCAAGTCAGGATCTGGTGATGGGATCTCAGAAAAATCAAGGGCAACACTCAAATTCTAAAGTGACGCATAATTTGTTTTTTATTGAAGTCTGTGTACTTTTTATGAATTAAAAAACTTTTACTTATATATTATGCTATCCCATAGGAACCGTGAATTTTCCGGGATAAAAAGTAAGCCTATGCGCTATTCGAGACTATAGTCTATTTCTGTGCTACATTTCAACCAGATCTGTTCTGCCTTTCTGGTGTGATTGAGTAACAAACATCCATCCAGCCAATCATTCGCATTTATAATAGTGGGTTATATCAGTAGGAAGTAGGATTCTTTCAATGTAATTTTAATGTTTTACCTCATCCAAAATTTAACACTTCTACAATGTTTACTCCCCGTTGAAACTTTTTTGCATCGCGTGCCGAGTGACAGACAGACAGACAGGGTAATTTACAATATGTCCCTATCGTGCGATCTTGCACGCCACTAGCGACCAATCTATCGAGACTCCTATCTATTGTACATCTTTATAAGTTTTAACAAAAATTTGAGTTCTAGTAACACTGGACATTGATAGACTGATAAAATTTTCCTTTAATCAAAGGGTTTTTAATATTCGTGTTTTTTGAGAATGAGTCATTGGCAAAACCGTCGGATAATTTGTTATTGCCATTTTCACGACACTATAGTTAAGGGCTGTGTGGTTGCCCATACATACTATTATAAATACTGTCTTGTCTCACCTCTGACTTTTTTCTTTTATCCTGACACAGCAAAGTGATCACACTGCACCTGATGGTAAGCGCAGTATCGTCCAGTTAGAGTATCGAGTACGAGAGAGACAATCTACCTCCGCTACTCAACACAATCATGCCGGCCTTTTTTTTTGTTGTTGTCGCGGGGAAAGCGTTTTATTACTGCCGCCCGCTCCGGAGGGAAGCGGATTAAGCATATGGTATGCTAGGGTATAATAGGGTATGCTGGACTAGCCGGTCTTACGACCTCGCACGGATGATGGCTATCCGTGCTGCCGCTGGGCCGAGTCCCTAACCCCTATGTACACCCCACCCGACACTACCAGTTAAAACCCCGCGGTGGCCTTCTTCGGCGCTTGCGGAGCGATCCCGGGGTATTCTAAGGAGTGCTAGAATTGCAGCCGGAATCGCCCCAGCGCGGTGCTGCGTAGCAGCCCATCTCCATGGAGGGCTAAGGAGCCCCCGCGCACCGAACAACGACAGCGAACGAGGCCTTACCACCCGCGCTGCCGTCCATCTCGGGGTCGCACGATGCACAATCATGCCTGCTTTTTCACACTACGCCATGTGCAAGAAGAAGCGGTCGAGGGTCTATTGTCAGAGTAATCAGAAGGCCGCAAAACGGCAAAACATCGTACCCCATCTCTAGACTCCTGACAAAAACCGGATGTACACTGGCTGATCCCGGAACGCGTCACACTTGCGGGTGCCACTATGGCTGTTAAAAACGCCTGGTTAGTGATTCATTTTTTGAGAATCATCAAATCGACATATTTTATCCCTGCTACTCCTGTTAGCTACCACAATCGATTTTTTTTTAAGAGTAAAGTTGAGCGTCTAATCAAAATGAAGCTACTCACGGAAATTTACTTGATAGATACTAATAAATACGAAACTTTTTTTTTAGTGCCTCGATAGGCAGACGAGCAGACGGGCCACCTGATGGTAAGTAGTCACCGCCGCCCATAGACTTCTGCAATGCCAGAGCACAGCCGCTGCCTACCGTTGAAGGACTACTCTTTTTAAGCCTCGTTTAATGAAGGACATGTCATAGCGCTCAGGGAACAGCGCTGCAAGAAGTTCATTCCAGAGCCTGCACGTTCGTGGTAAAAACGAACGCTGGAAACGAACCCTGGAAACGAATCGTGAAGACGGAACCTAGTACTACGTTACCCAGACTATACTTTTTAAACCAGAAAAACATGTAATAATATAATAATGGTACCGCGAAAGATATCCCGATAGAGAATCACCTTCTCGATCTGTTTGAAAAAGGTAGGTGGATAGATTGAAGAATTAGGTTAAATAGAAGAATTATTAATTAGGACGTTTTGATCATCACTTACGGCAACAATGGCACAAGATAAAGGTTAACGATGACGAACTCCACATTTTGATTTATTTTGAGGCGGCCCCGGAAAGTTCAGTGAGGGATAGTAAAAAGGAAATTGGGATTTTAAAGAGTAGCATACACTGCGTATTGAAAAAATACAAATTCAAGGGCGATTAGTAAATGCTGGTGGTAGGATATTCATATCCGCCCGGATATCGACCACCGTACACAGGGTGTAAAACGCACGCAAGTGTGTCGCGTTCCGGGATCAGCCAGTGTACATCCGGTTTTTCTCGGAGGTTTAGACTTGGGGTACAATGTTTGGCCATTTTGCGGCCTTCCGAGTACTCTGACAATAGACCCTCGACCGCTGCTTCACCTTCTTGCCCATGGCGTTGTGTGAAGGACTAAGGAGCAGGCCGGCATGATTGTGTTGAGTAGCGGGGGATAAATCGTCTCTCGCTACTCGATACTCTAATTGGACCGCACTGCACTTACCATCAGGTGCAGTGTGGTCACTTGGCCGTGCTAGGATAAAAAAAATAATTACGCCCGGGTGATGCCGAAATGCGACTTATTTTCTGTGACGACATGGAGAGATAAAATATTGTAAATATTGTAGATTTTCCATCTACAATATTTATGGCACTTTCCCTTGATATGGCATAGCCCTGTATATAATTCTTCGTGTATTTTTTCACCTAACTCCTCCAAAACGGCTGGAGCGATTTTGATAAAATTTTCAGGTAATATTGAGATTTTTGGCAGCCTCCGTGGCGCTGCGGGCGAGTAGCCGTCTATGAAACGAGAGGCCGTGGGTTCGATTCCCACACGAACACAAATATTTGTGCGACAGATAGATATTTGTTTCGGATCTGGGTGTTGTGAGACCTTAGTTCCTCGTAGTTGTTGATATCCACGATACAGGTTTTACCTAGTGTGGGGTCAGAACTATGTGTGGCTGGGTGTATTTATTTAGCCCAGCGAGTGATCCTGTGAAGTTACGAACACATTACACATGAACACATTTTGTTTGGCTTTTTGGTAATTTTATATTTTATCACATTTTCCTAAAAAATACTGTTTAGCCCGAAAAAGACTCCCAGAGTCAAGCCGCGGTTAACAGTTAGTTATGAATAATCGTGAATTTATAATATTTCTTCAGTGCAGTGTAGGGGTGCAGGAATTTCGTAGTTTTTAATAAATTCCCGTGCACGAGGGCGGGGGTCATTTTTCATTCTTCTCATTACTCCAACCCTTTGCTATTCCACTCGGGTAGCGTCAGCAGAAAAGTTGACACTTTTGAATATATTAAGTGTTTTCCGATGTTTTTTTGCGTGTTTCAATTAATATATATGTCGCAGGCATGTCCACATGCCGATGCCGTGAGAGGGCTTACACCTCCCTCTCAGGCCTCCAGATATGGTCAGGATGGATAGTGTATGATAGTTCGGTAGAAAAACACGAGATTAACACTTCACGAGTTTAATAAACTACCACCAGTTTGGAATGCAGTTATCCATGGGGAAGAGCTGGCAAGAAACCCCATGGTTGCTCTTTTAAACACATCACAGTTTACGTTACAATATGAGGTGCACAATAACACTTTCACAACACGTTAACTTACTACATTAACAATATTTCGGCATTACGACCGACAAGTTACTAACTGTTTCAATGATTATACACGAATGCCGCACCAAAGACGAGGTGCTCTTTTATATTGTGATTTTCGTTGTGACCCACTCCTCTGCGAGTGAGATCACTCGATAAACAACTCTAAACTACCTTCAAAATAGCAAAACAAATGACGGTACCCACAGTTTACAATAAATAAAGTTATTAGCAAGTTCAATTCAGTGTCCGTATTCTTGATGCTCCGACATATAAATAATAATAAAATTTATTTATTTTGCACAAAACATAAATACATAATTTTATAATAAACATGAAATCTAATTACACTCTTTGTGCTTACAATAATATTAATTTCAGTGTTTGACAGGGGGCCCCAAACTAGGCTATGCCTGTATCTTGGGGACCAGAATGAAATTATAAAACTTAAAAATAACTTTTTTTATAAACATAGCGTAGCAATATAAACAAGTAGGTATGAAATATTAACAAATTAAATCTTAAGTAAAAATAAATAATAAAATAAAATATATACGTTATTATATTATATATCCAGTCAACCTACGTGGATTTATGAAATAAAGATTTTTATTAATCTTTAACCACTCACAGATCATTCAGACATCGGTGTCCAGTCAAAACTGGCATTACTCGCCCTTATTGATGTGCGTATTAAGCGTATTTGCAACGTTAATATTATGGAAATAAAGTTGATTTTGGCTTGTATTTTACTTTTTTCCGAACACCGGTGTTTTTAACCGACTTCAAAAAAAGGAGGAGGTTCTCAATTCGACTGTATGTTGCTTTTTTTTTTTTTTTTATGTTTGTTACCTCGTTTCTCTGTACTGTGTGAACCGATTTCGACCATTCTTTCTTTGATTGAAAGCTGGTGCTTGTCATTTGGTCCCATAAAAATATGGTGAAGATCTGATGAATATCTTCGGAGCTGGAGAGGGTAACTCCTTAAAATTAAGTAGTATTCCAGTGGTTCTTTTTGCATTACGTTCATTATAAAAGTTAAGTTTCAGTGAGAGAGGGTAAAAGGGGTGGGGGTGAGGGAGGGGGGTGATAAAATAAAAATACACGTAAATTCTAATATCTTCAGCAGCTTTTAACCGATTTTATATAATTTACCACTAAAAAGCAAAAAATAAATTATTACTTTTTAAATAAAAATTAAACCGCCTTCAAAAAAACCCAGACACAACTAAAAAGCAAAAAATAATTGGTTACATTTAAATCAATTAGTTATATGCAATTTAAATCAATTATTTTTGGAGTCGGTGCCGGTGTTGTTTTCTTTACTTTTAGATTTATAAAAACCAAGTCTGGATCTATTTTATATTTTTTTGTATGCCTGATTATTCTGTTTTTTCCATGTTTTGGCTGGCACCGACTCCAAATAATTGATTTAAATTGCATATAACTAATTGATTTAAATATAACCAATTATTTTTTGCTTTTTAGTTGTGTCTGGGTTTTTTTGAAGGCGGTTTAATTTTTATTTAAAAAGTAATAATTGTAATCCAAGAGAGGTTAAGTCATGTAGGGTGCAAGCCGGTATAAATGTGTCGAGTAGCGAGGTAAAGTTGACTCTCCCTACTTGATACTCTAACTGCATGCCACTGGGCTTATCATCATGTGCAGTGGTCACTTTGCCGTGCCAGGATAACAAAATAGTAAAAATATGATAAGCAAAATGATTTATTTACAAAGAGCTTTTCACTCTAAAGCTAATTATTTATAAGTACCTACTAAAGTGACCTGTCTGGTAAAAATAACATTACGACAGCCTCCGTGTGGTAACGGGCAAATAACTAGCTACGAAACGAGAGGCCGTGGAATCGATTTCCGCACCGAGACAGATGTCACAGACACGATATTTCTTTCGGGTCTGTGTGATTTCAGACCGTAGTCCCTAGTTGATACCCACGAGTTCATCTAGGGTAGGGTCAGAACTATTATTTATAACTATTATTATATTAATTATTTATACACATATAGTTTACTAGATGTTGCCTGTGGCTCCGCACGCGTAGAGATTATTTTTGGAAGAAAATGTATAGAATCCATGGAGGCATCTTAAGCTATAACACCTTTCTATATTTTTCTATGCCATAGGAATCGTGCATTTTTCCGGGATAAAAGTGGCCTATGTCATTTTCTGATCCCTAAACTGCCACTATGCAAAAATCATGTCGATCCCTTGCTCAGTGAAAACTAAACTATCCCATGGGAACTGTACATTTTCCTGGATAAAATTAACCTATCTGCTATTCCAGACTATAATCTATCTCTGTGCCAAATTTCAACCGAATCCGTCCAGCCGTTGTAGCGTGATTGAGTAACAAACATCCATCCAAACATTCACACTTATAATGTTAGTAGGATTCTGCTATCTGTACTTGTTCCCGCAGCACGCCAGGGTCCCGCAGGCATTTTTCATCCCGACTTGATTAAATCCTCCCGCGGCGCGTTAATATATGAGAGCAGTGTTGTTACTATTACTGTACTGTCTATACTTGCTCCTATTTACGGGAGCTGTTACAAAGCTTTGTTTGCATATTACATACAATAATTAGCTTCCCTTGTAATATATAATTCGTAGAAAGCCTAGCCTTTTTTGGCGAAAGTCTAGAGTATGATGTTTGGCCGTGTTGTGGCCTTCTCTGACACTAGACCCTCAACCGCTTCTTCACCTTCTTGCCCATGACGTAGTGTGAAGAAGCAGGCCGGCATAATTATGTTGAGAGATTTCTATTTGATTAAAAACAGATAAATATTCCCAGAGACTCGCCGAGTTTAATATCCCGGTGCAAAAAGGATGCTATTCTCGATTCTGGCTAAACAGGAGTTATATTGGCGCGTGAGGGCTACATATTTTTTTTTAAATAGATAAAGAATCTCGGGCGTCCAAAACCTCAGCTCCCGAAGTCTCGGGTTCGATCCCCGGGTCGGGTTAAGTGATAATGGGTTTTTCTATTTAGAAATTGTCAGTATTAGCCCGGAGTCTGGAATTTGTGCCCGGTATGGCGATAGGCTCGCCCCCTATCACATTATGGGATCGAAATAAATTCTGCGAAAAGTGGGTGTACTTGCACCTCTGCCTACCCCTTCGGGGATTACAGGCGTGAGTGTATATATATGTACATGATCCATAAAGATATATTTTTTCTGGAATACATTATTTACTTTAGAGAATTTATTTAGAGATACTGTTTGATCTCGTTTATAAAAGAAAACAAACCGCATACAATGAATATTTATCGCTGTCTACTTTCGCGAAGTATGAGGCGTGAAGATATATTATAATAGTTCCAGTGGTTAATAAATGTACTCACGTTTCCACGTGTGTTCAGGACGCACTCAGGAATTGCATATGAGGTCAATATACAGAGTAACAGTAACAGCCTCCATGGCGCAGTTCGCGAGTAGCCAGCTGTGAAACGAGAGGCCGTGGGTTGGATACCCACACCAGGACAAGTGTTTGTGTGACAGACAGGCATTTGCGTCCGGGGTTTGGTGTTGTGAGTCCGTGCGTCTCTCGTAGTCTCTGATACCCACAACACAAGACTGTATCTTAGTGTGGGGTCGGGGCTAATTTATTGAATACTCCGGTCATTTTAAATAATCAATCTCTATATATTACATCTCAAAGGTGTTTTTTTGTCAGAACGCCATAACTTTCATAATACTTCATCAAAAATGAGTCAAATGCCATTTTAAGGCTTACATTTGCCCATAGACATAGAGAATGGACTGAGCAATATGACCACTTTGTAGAAAGAGACAAAGCGACTGTGCGGCTAAAAAACCAAAGTCGTATGTTCGAAACCAGCCCAAATGGTATACACTTCTAACCATCTAAGCGTGTTTATTCATTGTTATTTATCGCTTGCTTTAACGGTGAAGGAAAATATTGTGAGGAAACCTGCATACCTGAGAATTCTCGTACAAATTTGAAAAGTGTGCGAATTCTACGAACCAGCGTTAGGCCATTGTAGAGGATTAAGGCCTAACCCCTCTCATTGGTGGAGGAGGCCAGGTCCAGCAGTGGGACAATGTTTAATACAGAGCTTACATACATACATATACACTCACGCCTGTAATCCCCGAAGGGGTAGGCAGAGGTGTAACCAGTAAACCCACCTTTCGCCGAATTTCGGTCCCATAATGCGATAGGGGGCGAGCCTATCGCCACACCGGGCACCATTCCAGACTCCGGGTTAATACTGGGTATTTCTTGGTAGAAAAACCCAATATCACTTACCCGACCCGGGGATCGAACCCGAGACCTCAGCACAGCAATCGTAACGCATCAGCAATTACAACTACGCCACCGAGGCAGTCATACAGAGCTATTATTATTATTATACGAATACAGTCGTAACCATATTTTGTTGGGGGAAAGTCCACACTTCATTACCTGGATACGGCTCTATTCCCACTGGAATAGTAGCCGCCTACATCCAAGTATTTATAGTGACACAGATAATTTATGTGAATAAACAAAATATTTCGGCTATATTAATATTATGCTTCATTTATTTAAATATCCATTGACATTTTTATGCAATGTTCGCGCAGTTAACGTGTCGGCATTTGATTTGTGTTTCATATTTTAGCTAACTTCGTTTTTGGCGTATTTTTATATATTAGAGATATATAATAGAGACAAACGAGTATATTGAGCTGGTGGTAGGACATTCATATCCGCCCGGATAGCGACCACTGTACACAGGGTGTAAAACCCGCCATAGTGGTACAGGCAAGTATGTTTCGGGATCAACCAGTGTATATCCGATTTTTGTCGGGGGTCTAGAGTTGGGGTACGATGTTTGGCCGTGTTGCCGACTTCTGAGTGCTTTGACACTAGATGCTTGACCGCTTCTTTACCTCCTTCCCCATGGCGTAGCGTGAAGAAGCTACACAGGGCGGCATGATTGTGTTGAGTAGCGAGGGATGGATCGTCTCTCGATACTCTAATTGGACGGCATTGCGCCTTTCATCAGGTGCAGTGTGGTGTGTTTGCCGAGCTAGGATAAAAAAAACTTGGTTATACTAGTTCGGCTTGCCCTCCCTCATCATGGAACCAAAATAAATTCCAACAACTACAAGAGTTGTGCACCTCTGCTAACCTCTTCAAGGTACTGGCTCTAGCACTAGAATTGACCCCATATAATAATAATATCAACAGACCAACACATAGTCCTGCCACAGTAGGTCAAACCTGTATTTTCGGTATCAGAAACTACGAGGGACTATGGTCCCACAAGCAACCCGAAGCAAATACTTGTTGATCACACAGCGATCTATATGTACTATGTACTAGATGCGGTGACCAGAACAAACATTATGTTCCACCGAGTTGAGGTATATACTCCACACCGACGTTAGTACGCTTCATGCCACCTACGAATGCACATCAGTTAATTTTAGTTATTTGTAGCGACATTCCCGAACAAATCTGCTTTAAATTGATTTACAGTGAAACTGTTAATAGTATATAAGGTAAATAACATCATTTCATAACGTTTAGAACGTAATATCAATAAATATTAATTAATTTCAATTCTGAATACGGGAAGTCTATATTTCATAACAAAATTAATTATATAGTTTGTCCCGTTTTGGCGCGCGAAATTCCCTTTCGAGAGAAAGTGACGGGAGTTATAACTTCCAAATAGTTCTTAGTAAAATGAATAGATGGCATTAGTGGGCGGGCAAGGTTTTTGGAACATCTTTTTTCTTCGACAGTTCGTGTCTATAGAATATAAGTTAATGCGATCACACAAACATTTCACTCGGTAACAAACCCGCAGCCTTCTGTTTCTCAGTCTCATCCGCTACGCAACGAAGGCCGTCGATAATTTCCACGTTACGACTACACCGCTTGTAAAAAGTTGCTAATCTCGTCTCAAGTTAACGGTTATTGCACATTACACTTTTAGGGAGATGTTAAGGTCAGAGAGGGCTTTAAAAAATCATTGTTTGATAACTGGACCGTGTTAAGCAGAAAAGATCCAACTGACGTTTTCATACTTTTGAGTAAATGCAGTTTAAAGTTTGACAGCGAATTTAAAAATAGTACTATGCAGTAACTAATTGAAAATTATTTGGGTAAGAAAACAAGAAAAGTTTTTTTTATTCTGGCGCGGCAAAGTGACCACACTGCACCTGATGGTAAGTTGGACGCAGTGCCGTCCAGATAGAGTATCAAGTAGCGAGAGATAGTCTGTCCCTCGCTATTCAACACAATCATGCCGGCCTGCTGTTTAGCTTCATCACTTTACGCCTAAAGGACCCAGGATCATAGGAAGGAGGGAACACGGTACCTGGCAAACTGTTCCACAGCTTGATGGTGCGGCAAAATACAAATTTGCTCTGCTCTTGGTTCGGGCCGGGGTAGTAGACACCACGAAGCTGTGGCTCCGCAAGCCAGTACGCGTGGTTCTGGTATGGAAGGGAGAGGATGGGATAAGATCAAACAATTCTTAGAGCATTTTTTAGACTAATGTCATCAAACTGCCTGGATCTGTTGTGCACATATGAAATTAGATTAGGACATTACGGATATGTATTTAGCTCTATTTCATAAAAAAAAATGGTTGGATCTTTTCTGTTTAACAGTGTCCAACAGTTGGATGTAAAATGATCACAAAATACATATTTCTGATGCTGAAAAATGGCGCAGTATACTCGACTTACGGTTTGGTTTGATAAATATATTAAAACTAATGGTCCCGGGCAGAAGCTGTCCTGCTATACACGGCGATTTGTGGACCGAATTTACGTTTAAAATATAAGAAATTCAAATCCCGACAACAGCGCCACCTATCGGACCGCTACCTATCTTCATAGGAACATTCTCTGGGATATTCTGAAGATTGCCTGAAAATTTCATAAAAATCGGTCCAGCCGTTTCGGAGTCCATAGCGTCCATATAATTTTTTTTTTAATATATAGCTGATTATTGCGACGACTGGCGATCCACATACCTTTGAAATGTGTATGAAAATTCTCGGGCATGCAGGTTACAAAAAAAAATACAATGAATAAATAATTATTAAATAACACCCAACAGTCTCACACATATCCCCGACCCCACACAAAGATACGAGTCTTGTGTTGTGGGTATCAGGGACTACGAAAGACTTTCGGTCTCACAACACCCAGACCCGGACACAAATATCTGTCTGGCACACAAACATTTGTCTCGGTGTGGGAATCGAACCCACGGCCTCTCGTTTCACAGCCGGAGGCTGTCACCCACATTACACACGTAACTTTAGACAAGTCAGAGGTGTATGCCATTTGGGTTTCGAACATACGACTCTCGTCTTGACTGTCCGTAGAACTACCAACTACTGCCAGACACAACTTACCAAACATTAAATGTAATTCATAAAAAGTCCTACACCGACTTCAATAAACAAACAAATTATGCGTCCCTATAAAATTTGAGGGTTGCTTTTTTATTAATTTTTCTGAGATCCAATGCCAATGGGACCATCTGGGAAGTATATCCTTTTAAACAAAAAAAGAATTTCTCGAATCGGTCCAGACGTCTTCGCGTAATTGGGGAACATACATACAAATAAGTAAAAGTTTTTTAATTCATAAAAAGTACACCGACTTCAATAAAAAACAAATTATGCGTCACTATAAAATTTGAGGGTTTCCTTTGATTTTTCTGAGATCCCATCATCAGATCCTGACTTGGTGCCAATGGGACCACTTGGGAAGTATACCCTTTTAAACAAAAAAAGAATTTCTCGAATCGGTCCAGGCGTCTTCGAGTAATCGGGTAACATACATAAAAAAAATATTCCGACGAATTGTTGACCTCCTCCTTTTTTGAAGTCGGTTAAAAACGATTCCGACGAATTGAGAACCTCCTCCTATTTTTGAAGTCGGTTAAAAAAACTAAGTAATATCACCAGTTGAGTATACAGTCAGTAACATTGGAGTCGTAAAATTATTTACGGACTTACCTGACCGTTTAACGAGCCGACCCTAAAGTGAAAAGTATTTTTTACGTCCAGTTTACGAGCTCGGGTTATAGCCGACTGAGTCACGGCACTCGCCGGGAATTCGGGAAAACTACGACTGTACAGTTGGAATAATTGTTTGTAGATATGATTAATTTTAATTTAATTATTATCTAATTAATGGGAAGTTTTCTGTGTTTAATTTTCAATTTGAATATCAACCTAAGATGCCGAATTCCTAATGTTTTCGCTCTTAAAGTTTATCGTAATAATACCTCTTTTTATAATCCCATTGTTGACAGACAATATAATATATTAAACAAACATAAAACCGTACTATAGATATATTTAACAATAATTTCGTTTTTTACAAAAGACTGATTCAATATCCTCAAAGATTGATAACACGTTTTGTACCTATTTTATAATCAAGCACATATAATTATTACTCCGTTACTCGGACTTAGATATAACTTTCTGGAACACATGTTTCGGGTTCTAATTATTGTTCAACACTCGTGTCCTTATAATTTATCCCATACACGATTGTAACCTGTTTTGTGTTTAATAAATAAATAAAAAATAAAATATTATTAGATGTCAACTAATATTTTTTATTGAAAAAAATGGCGGGAATGTGACGCAATGTTGTATTGTGATAAATTGTGACTATTACAGACATGGCTTCGGTCTTTAAATTGTGACTATTACAGACATGGCTTAGGCCTCTTGAATTGTGTTTATTTCAGACATGGCTCCGGCCTTTAGAATGAGAAAAATATCGGACATGGCTTCCCCCTTTTGAATGGATGAAGACTGCAGACATGGCTTCGGCCTTTTGTATAAGTTAAAACCAGAGAAGAAGAAGACTTTAATTCTAGCCCAGATTTGGAAAAAATAACGACAGACATGGCTGCATGGTCGAGAACCTTTGCTTTCTCTCTTATAGAGTAAATAAATAAAAAAAAAAAATTCTAATTGTTATATTGTTTTACAGTAGGCGAGATTCCCATGTAGTAAAATCGTATATGTTTGTGTTTAGTTGCAACAACATTAATGATTATTCTAAATGAATAAAAATCTTAACTAATCTTCAACTTGTCTAGAACTTGTCTTGAACGATTTATTAAGTTAAGTTATTGTTGTTATATAATTAAGTTTGTGTAATTTCTTGACCTTGATAGTTAGCAGCTGATGGTACTTCGCCGTCGATATGCAACTGAATATAATACTCAAAAGAAACTCTTTTGTGAAAACAAAATCAAAATTGCTTGAAAAATTAAGTCACAATATCTATATGAAATATTGGTATGAGCAAAAATGGGTGCTCAGTGGGAATATCTCACTATCTCCCTCGCACAGCTGCACAGTAATGGCTATTCTGAGAGGTGACGTCACGGCTCATATCATCCATCCTTTAACTGTCATTTGACAATTACCCCCCTTCCAGCAGATTTGAAAGGCGTCTAATTTAGGTACTTACTTCGGATTCATAAAACTCTTCTGATAATAAGTTTAGGTAATGTAACTTGTTGATTAAATTAATAAACAAAATCGAGTCAACTACCGTAAACTAATATAAAATATAATATTATGTATTCTTTAATTTAGTGTCTGCATTTCGTTTGGAAAGGTAAATAAAATAATATAATAGCTTGCAATGCTTTTTGTTATAACAAACGATGACCTTTCGAATATGAAATTTATAGATAGGTACAAATAAAACAAAATATAAATGAGACAACAAATACTCGAGCGAAATTCGCAGACTCTTTTCACAGAAAGCATAAAACAACTAGTAAATTATGGTGTATTTTGTGCAGAATCTAAAAACTGCCAGCGTCTAGACATGGTTTAAATGCTTTCGTCCTCTACCGACGTAACTATTTGTAACGTATTCGACGGATTACGGTGCGATGTTTAAAAGTCTTAGAATACCTACATATTTCCTTAGAAACTGCTTAAATTCCATTTTACATGATTACTAGCTGTTGCTTACTGCAGCCATTTCTTGGTAAAAAAATGATCTCGACAACAGCGCCACCTATCGTGTCCAAAACTATCTTATCTTTCAAGCTAGATTAGCTTTTGTCGGGGGTCTAGAGTTGGGGTACGATGTTTGCCCGTATTGCGCCCTTTTTTTCTAGAGACTATCCCGCCCACACACCCGCCATTGTAACTCCTGTTTAGCCAGGATCAACAATGGCACGCATTTTTCGACACCGAGTAATGAAACTCGGCGAGTCTCTGGGAATGCTTTATAACTGTCTTTTATCCCGCAACGAAATTAATCAAATAGAAATATAGGGAGGAGTTGGAAATATAAATTGTCAACTTCCCTCCATAGCAAAGCGGGAGACAAATACTGAACTAAAGAGGTATTAACCTCCAATAAAGGACATTTACGTCTGGAGAAGCCAGACGTAAAGCACCCAAGCATTGCACCCTTATGAGTACCTACTTTGACACTAGGGTCTCGACCGCTTCTTCACCTCCTTGCCTCATGGCGTAGTGTGAAGAAGCTACACAGCAGGCCGGCATTATTGTGTTGTCGCTATTTGATGATAACTGGACAGCACTGCGCTTACCATCAGGTGCGGTGCCGTTACTTTGCCGTGCCAGGATAAAAAAAGAATCAGTCTACAATTCATTGAAATCGGATGGGACGTTTCGGATATTAGTATGTTCTGTGGAACGGTTTGTCGGCCGGCCGTTTTGCGTATACCACTCCTTTCTATTTCCTGTGTTCTTTAAGCGTGGTGTGAAAAAGCAGTCCGGCATGATTGTGTTGTGTACGGGATTGATTGTCTCTCGCTTCTTGATAGTCTAACTAGACGGCACTGCACTTACCAACAGATGTAGTCTGGTCACTGCCGTGATAAAAGAAAAAAATCCGTGTTATAATCACACGTGGTTCTAACGGCTTTATACTTTTTCTACATTTACGGTTGCACAAGATTTCATATATCTTCTTAGTAGGTTACCATGTCAAAGTACACCATAGTCATCAGAATGCGTCATCTCAGCGTAGTGATATAGCGTTGTATGCGTCCAATACGATGACGTGGCGGCAAGATCAAACGCCGCTCGCCCGCAGATAGCGGCCCCGTGTCACATGTCAGCGAGACCATGCGTGCCAGGGCCGGAGTCAGGGCCGTCATGCCGGGGCCCTTGGACACACAAGAGTTTGGGGCTCTATTGGAAGGTAAAGAAACTTAATGATTTACTATTTTTTTGTCAGGTATATTTACCTGATATAAAAAATGTGTAATGTAAGCGAATATATCAGCGTTTTGGGGTCCTTGTGAGGATGGGGGCCCTATGCACAGGCTCCGTGTCCCCTTATGATCAAGACAGTATAGGCCGGAGTTAGCTCATTTCATATATCTACAGCTATTAAACTTTGTATTTCTCAACTTTAAAGACAATATAAGTTTGTTTAGGCGTTTCTTTTTAGGGTTAGTCATTCAAAAATCAAAAACAATCTATTCCTGATTGTTTTTCGCTACTTGATACTCTTATTGGACACCACTGTATTTACAATCAGGTGTACTGTGGTCACTTTGCCGTGCTAGGATAAAAAGCTACGAGAGACTTTCAGTCTACAACACTCATACTCGAAACAAAAATTATGGGTCACACAAACATTTGTCTTGGTGCGAGGATCGAACCTGCGGCTCTCAAGACATAGACACTGTCAAGTCACCATGGAGGCTGTCGAGAGAATGCACTTAACACTATGGTGTTCATAATCATGGTAGACGTGATCATAAAAATTGGATTAAAAACTGGCTTGTTTTCCGCAGATAAACTAAGACTAAACATAAAGTCATATGCAAATGCACTCTATATATTGTCGACGCTAGTGCAAAGCACTGTGCTTGGGGGAGTTGCCCCCTCAATACCTACCTTAGATACATCCCTGTTCACGTTCGGGTTTATCAAGCTTTTAGCTTTTTGATTTATTCTGTTCGGTTGTCAGTTTAATTACCTAAGGATAAGAACATTTTTTTTAAAACAAATCCTGATTTTCTAGGCTAAAGGTTGTTATTTACCACTGCTAGTCCTAATACATATGAGTATGTGGTTCATCTACGTGTTTTTCGGTATAAGTTATCCGTCAGTGAAATACACAGTCAGGTCATAAGTATTGTCACACAGTAAAAACTTTTATTTTAGAATGCTGACCACAAAAAAGTTTATTGAATTCGAATTTCAAATTGTTCATGAAAATAAAAATGTATACTTTTTAGAATTTTACTCATTTTTAAATATGGAGTGGACGCTTAAAGAAGACCGTGTTGCAGTAATTGCGTTGCATCGTTGCGGTTACGCGCCAATTCAAATTTTTGACATACTGAAAAATTTGAATATAACCAAAAGATTCGTTTATTGTACCATCAAACGATACAATGAAGACTCTAGTGTAGATGACAGGTCAAGAAGTGGTCGCCCTCGGTCTGTTAGGACTCCAGCAGTAATAAAAGCTGTGAAGGCGCGAATTCAAAGAAATTCCAAACGTAAGCAGAAACTGTTGGCCCTTCAGATAGGGTTAAGCAGAACCACGGTGAAAAGGGTGTTAAATGAAGACTTAGGGCTTCGGGCATATCGAAGAAAAACAGGTCATCGTTTGAATGCTCGTCTAATAGACCTGAGACTGAAGAGATGCCGCGCTTTGTTGAAGCGGTACGCGGGAAAAAAATATCGGGAAATTCTTTTTTCAGATGAAAAATTTTTTACCGTAGAAGAGAGCTACAACAAACAAAATGATAAGTTGTACGCACACAGTAGTGAAGAAGCGAGCAACCGTATTCCGCGTGTCCAACGAGGTCATTTTCCATCCTCGCTCATGGTATGGTTGGGAGTTTCTTATTGGGGCTTAACAGAGGTACATTTTTGTGAGAAAGGTGTAAAAACGAATGCAGTTGTGTATCAAAATACAGTCCTGACGAACCTTGTAGAACCTGTTTCTCATACCATGTTCAATAACAGGCACTGGGTATTCCAACAAGATTCGGCGCCAGCTCATAGAGCGAAGAACACACAAGACTGGCTGGCGGCGCGTGAAATCGACTTCATCCGGCACGAAGACTGGCCCTCCTCCAGTCCAGATTTGAATCCGTTAGATTACAAGATATGGCAACACTTGGAGGAAAAGGCGTGCTCAAAGCCTCATCCCAATTTGGAGTCACTCAAGACATCCTTGATTAAGGCAGCCGCCGATATTGACATGGACCTCGTTCGTGCTGCGATAGACAACTGGCCGCGCAGATTGAAGGCCTGCATTCAAAATCACGGAGGTCATTTTGAATAAACTTTAGTGTCATAAGAATCTATGTTTTGTTGAGTTAATTTTGGTATATAAATGGTTGCATAATGAATAAACTTGTTTCAATTATTTTATATTAAACATGTGACAGAATTTATGACCTGACTAGGTATTGATATTTCGTTAAACAGAATTTATACTATTTCCAATACTAGCCCTTTCGCCCCTTGAGAGTTTTTTGTGCTCCTGCTGTTTCCGTTGCAAATTTGGCATCTACACAGAGTTACTTTCGCATTTATAGTATTAGTACTATAAATGCGAAAGTAACTCTGTTTGTTACCTCTACACGACTAAACGGCTGAACGGATTGTAATGAAATTTGGTAAGGGAATAGATTATATCCTGGAGAAGGACATAGGCTATGTTTTTTCTTAAAAAACAACCTTGAAAGGGGTCAAATAGGAGGTCAAAATTAGTATGAGAAATCCATAATTCCTCGACTTAGTGAGAGAGTGAGTCAGTCAGTCCGTCCGTTTGTTACCTTTTCACGACTAATGGGCTGACCGGATTGTGATGAAATTTGGCAAGGAGATAGATTATATCCTGTAGAAGGACATAGGCTATTTTTTCTCAAAACACAACTTTGAAAGGGGGCAAATAAGAGTTCAATATTTGTATGGGAAATCTATCATTCCTCAAGTTAGGGATCTGAAAATTCATTAAGGCTTTTGGTAGGAAATAGAGAAATACGTGTTTCAACGTTTTTGAAAAATCATCCCTGAAAGGGCCAAAGTGAGGTTGAACTTATGAGGTATTCTTTAGATGCAATCTCAAGATTCAGGCACAACTGAGAGGCTGGACAATCGCTACAGGTGCCTCAGTGCAGAGGACAACTCCTTGGATTGTATACTTCCATAAATAACCTCCACGCGGGCGGAGCCGCGAGCAACAGCTAGTATTATATAAATAAATAATAAATAACACCCAACAGTCACACACATAGCCCCGACCCCACACTAAGATACGAGTCTTGTGTTGTGGATATCAGGAACCTAGAGAGACGCACCCTCTCACATCACCCAGACCCCGGACATAAAAATATGTCTGTGACACAAACACTGGTCCCGGTGTGGGAATCGAACCCACGGCCTCTCGTTTCACAGCCGGCTACTCACCTACTGCGCCACGGAGGCTGTCAAAAAATATTTTATTGTATTTCATACATATTCATAGTGGTGTTCAGAGTATAACCATGGTGGTATGCTACTTTGCAGAATGTTTTGTTACGGTAGGTGTTCAGTAGGCGGATTTCAGTTATAATACTTTTATGGTGTTATTGTTAAATACTGACTTGTAGGTAAGTGTCCTTTTTCATACATATATATACATATACACTCACGCCTGTAATCCCCGAAGGCGTAGGCAGAGGTTTAACCAATAAACCCACTTTTCGCCGAATTCCAGTTCCATAATGTGATAGGGGGTGAGCCTGCCGCCATGCCGGGCACAGATTCCAGACTCCGGGCTAATACTGAGAATTTCTAGATAGAAAAACCCAATATCACTTTACCCGACCCGGGGATCGAACCCGAGACCTCAGCACAGCAGCAGTCGTAACGCATGCGCAATTATAACTGCGCCACCGAGGCAGGCAATTATTATTACTCTGTATTTATTATTATACAATCATTTTAGGGATATTTCAAGAGTTATGGAAATAAAGCACAAATTATAGTTTCCACATCCTTTATATACATTACAATACATTTATATAGGACTTAAAAATAATTAACATTTATCATTAAAACGCACACATTCTCCGTAGCGAGACGATTCGTACAAAAATAATACAAATCTGTCAACAAGTTGGCTGACGGATCGATCGATCGCTCAACAAGTCCTCTGCAAGCCACTCGATCGGTCGCTGAACAAGTCATCTACAAAACACGCGATCGGTGGCTCATAGGAGTGGGCGTTGAATCAACGAACCATTTTTTTAACTGTTTTTCTACTGTTAACGAGTCAACCGTTTTCTCTTTACTGCAAAACTAGTTGAATTTATCAACCTGTTTCATTCAACGTCGCTGAATCAACGACAGACGCTAACAAAACGGGAAATTAACGTATAGATCTGTCGACGTTTCTGCACACCAGTTAAAAACGTCAACTGGTTTTTCAACTAGTTGACCGTTTATAGGAAACGGTTTCATTTCGTTAACGCAAAAACCGTCAACGACCCACCTCTAGTGGCTCATCAAGTCCTCTACAAACCACTCGATCAGTCGCTCGACAAGTCCGTCGACAAACCGCTCGATCGATCGCCAAGCTGACAACAAACTCGGTACATTTCTTTCCGAAATTCTAATCGTTTAATATAAACAATTAAATAAATATTAAATAAGTATACAATGTTACAAGTAATCGCGTATTAGTGCTTAATTTTTACATTAAAGGAGGCTCGTGCCCAACAGTGGGACAATTTAATACAGCGCTAACTACACATCCTTATACATAGAAATATTCCTAACCACGAGAAAATTTACTCAAAACTGATACATTGTACTGGTATTTTTCAAGCATACTATAGTAAAGGTTTTATATTGGTCATTGTTTTTTTAAAACTTAGGCAGCGGCTTTGCTGTGCCCTGGCATTGCAGAAGTTTATGGGCGGCGGTGACTACTTACCATCAGGTGGCCCGTCTGCTCGAGGCACTAAAAAAAACTTAATAGTTGATTTGGTTTTTTAATTCACGTGCATATGCCTAATTAAAAATTGTTTCTAAATCACAAATTGGTATTAAGAAAAATATATCTGTATATCTATACTTATAATAAATCTATAGAGAGGTCAATTCTGTACATGTAATATATTTCCAAAATAACTATCAGCGGGTGATTAGTGATCGATACTGACGCCAAAAATGCAATCAGTAAAATTTTTGTCTGTCTGTCTGTCTGTCTGTATGTTCGTTATAGAAACAAAAACCACTCGACGGATTTCAACAAAACTTGGTACAATTGTTCTTCATACTCCTGGGCAGGTTATAGTATACTTTTCATCACGCTACGATCAATAGGAGCAGAGCAGTGAAGGGAAATGTTGGGAAAACAGGAGAACTTACTCCATTTTTTAAGCTTCCGTCGCGTGTGCAGCCTTAATAGTTAAAGCTACACAGAAATCATGTATGACGGAAATGTTCTCCTTAAAATTATATAAAAAATATTCCACGACAGCAAATGTCTATATTTTATGGTTGACTCACAATAACACGTGTAACTCCCGATAGCTTAGCAGTTCAGAGATTTCTGATTATATTTGTCTACTCTTACGTTTATAACACTCTCAATCATCCCTAATTAATAAATGTTAACATTATTACCTATTTAATTTAATAAAAAAAGAATTATAGAAATAGGTACAGAAACACCAAAGTTATACATGAAATACGCTAATAAGCCATCGCGCGTGAATACTGAATCATGCTATAAGGATTATTTTTGTGTAACCGTCGCGTCGGGTCGCCGCGGGAGGCTACTAGGTAGATGCTAGAGGGATGTAATAGCGTAATATGCCTCCATGGATAGTTTGCTTTTTCTCTCAAAACCAACTTCTACGCGGGCGGAGCTGCGGGCAAAAGCTAGTATTATATAAAATGAAACGGAGGTCTATACTATTTTTATATTATATTTATTATCCTGTTGACCAACACAGTTCATATATTTTTTATTTTAATTTTTTCTGATCCATTATGTTAATCACTCGTGTCTAGTAAGGATATTAAAAAAAAGTAGGGAGTAAAATACAAGCCAAAATCATTTTTATTTCCATAACATTAAAGTTAAAAATAGCATGTAAGAACGGCGAAACTGGCCAGTATTTGAGCGCACCTCCGCACCGCCGGCAAGCCTATGTGCCATGACTGGTTAATGTAAATTTAATTTTATAGTCTGTGTTATAAAGCTAGGTACACACATGAGTGTGTTATACAAACAATGATTCGTTATTTTACACAACATATTCATTTTATTTCATTCCATTTTTAAATTCAATATCACATTTCATGTTTTCCGTAACATTTTCCTTGTAGTTTGTGTCATTAAACTGATATCATTCTATTTCTGCGAATATTATATTGAAATATATACAATTGTCCTATCGTTATAAAAATATATAAAATCCTACACACATACACAGCTAAGGCTACAATTTAATACTAGAATAAATACTTAGTTGATGCTTGAAACACACAAGGGTCTGGTTGGTAACTTGCAGATGAACTCTGACTGAGATAGTGACCTGGAGGCCTACTCTTGAAATCAATTCCAATCTAAATAAATACCGTTTCAATTCCAATCTAGAAGATATGAGAACTCTTACTCACTCAATCAAATGAAATATAATATTACTAGCGATAGTAAATACTCTATTTCATTTAGTTACTAAAAATTCCGCCTTATTCAGTTAAATCCTGCGCTGGTGTTGTGTTCAAGAGTGCCAATTGTACAGTTTTCAAACCCTATACCAATTTTAAATTGGAATCGAATGTCAAGAGTAACTCTCCTGAAGTGGAACAAAGTCGTATTTGCAACTTTAGTAAGAATTCTGTAAAATCTATATATAAAAAACTCAAAAATAGTTTCTACCTATGTCCGTAATACACTGAAACCACTCAACCAATTTAAATACAATTTTGTTTATATGTGTGTTCTAGTTAAAAGATAGGATAGTTTTAGATCCGGTCATACAAAGGCCAGACAAAAAAAATGTAATTCTATGTCACACTCGATCGAACTGAGCCGTCAGGGAGAACACTTTATTTTTTGAATACAAAAATAGTCTTTTCAAGTCATTTCTATTGATGGAAAATAATGTGTGAATGGCCTAACATAAAGTATGGTAATGTGGCATTACCATACTATTCGACAAGCGCGTATTTTCGTTTATTTTATTAACAAGACAATTTACCAAAAAGGTTTTAATCCATTGTCAATTCTAGACTGTCTGTCTGAATTTCTGTTTGGATTTTTTTTTAAATTATATAAATATTAATATCGAGAAATTAATGTATGGCTACAACCAAATATGATATTACAATCAATTTTGGCAAAAAATATTTACAAAACAAAATATTATAGAGAAATATGTAGCCATTATTTTACAATCACCTATGACAACTAACGCCGTGTCTACACTGGACACTCACGCGGCCTGCGAATAATAATAGTCGCTGTGACACTGGTTTGATAAACACCAAAAAACATAAAGGAAACTTTATTATTAAACGTATACTAATTTTAAAACGGTTTTATAACTAGTTGCTATGGCAACCCATAGTAGCTTGTTGATTAAACCTTGTTTTAAATCGATGTTTTATAAGACCTATATAGTTTAACGCTATATATTAGTTAAACCTGTATAACAATGACACCGGTGTTCGGAAAAATGTAAGAAGTAGTGAGCAAAAATACAAGCCAAAATCAACTTTATTTCCATAACATTAACGTTACAAATACACTTAATACGCACGTCAATAAGGGCGAGTATTGTTTTTGTCCGGACACCGGTGTCCGTGACTGGTTAATAAACTACCGAGTAATTTAGCACAACAGCGTCTATAGGTTATCTCTGACACACTTGCAATAATATTCAAAGAAACAATGACACATTCAAGAACTGATATTTTTAAATATAAGTAAGTATAACTGCAATGCAATATATTTGATTATTGTCAAAATGGAAGCGACTGTGGTAAAGCCCGACTGTAGAATTTGGTTCGTAATGTGAATTACCAGCTACTGCAACTATATTAAGTAGGGCTTGCAATACCGGTTTCCCGGTTTCGGTTTTTACCAGTAAACCGCCCATTTTGACAGAAAACAAATTACCGGTAAAAAAATTCAATCCGGTAAATTAGCGATTTGCAAAAATTGTATCGAATTGGTAACATAAATACAAAAATATGATGATTAACCTATCGGACCCGAATAAAGCCGGACCAAAACAGGCGAAAGTCGCCCTTATTAACATACTTAAAGACGTATTTATGGTAATGGCGGTCAACGGTTTGTATTCTTTACTAATTTTGGGTTACCCAATCACATTATTTACTTATACTTTTAATAAATAGCATCACAGGTTTTACCGGTTTACCGGTAAAAAATATCTATCACCGTTTTTTTACCGGTAAAACAAAATCTACGGTAATTGCAAGCCCTAATTGTAAGTCGACAATGGCCGACATAATGTACACACCGAGCTCTGAAGCTTTGCAACAAGGAAGTCTGTGACTAGCCTGTCAATATTGATAGATTAGCAGCGATAGCCTGGTTGGTTGCGGTACAGACTGTCAAGACGAAAGTCGTATGTTCGCAACCTGCCCAAATGGCATACACCTCTGAGTTTCTAAAGTTACGTGTATATTCATTGATTATAGAATTTCAAAGGTGTGTGTAGTCTTCCAACCCGTATTAGGCCAGCGTGGTGGACTAAGGCCTAACCCCTCTCATTAGTAGAGGAGACCCGTGCCCAAGAGTGGGATAATGTTTAATACAGGGCTACTTTTATTATTGATAGATTAATCTGTCCTAACACTTCAACTATTTCCAAAGTCGTTGCAATTGCATCGGTACGTGTGTCTTCCGCCTAATTGCATTGACTACGTAACCTAATTAGCATTAAACAAGTTACAACTGCTTATTTATTAGTATAAAATTTGATGAAATATATAATAGGGTAGTCTGTAGACATATTTGTCTACAGCATGAATGGGCAGGCTCGACCGGGGTAGCACCACTGTCTCACAGAAAACCAACGTAAAGTGACAGTACACTGTCGCGTTTCGTATGGTAAGTGAGATATCCGGAGGCCCAGATTCCCCATTCCGTTCCCTAATCCCTATTCCTGTCCTCTAAGGCCAACAGCGCATACGTGATACTGTCGGTATTGTGGATGTTCATGGGCGGTGGAGATCACTTATCATCAGGTGACCCACTGGCTCGTTTGTCGGACTATGATATAAAAAAAACATTATTCGATATGCAACCGAATATACTCAACACATGAAGATAAAAGATAGTAAACTCAAAGAGAATCAAAAGAAGATATAGTTTTTAGACATTTTTGTAACGCTTTAAGCATTTACCTTTGTATTCGCAAAGGAACGGAAAAATTTAAAATACTTACTCACGGTAGCCAGGGTTTGAGTATCGTTGGGGGGTTAAAAAAGATCAAATTCAAAATATTTCTAATTAATTAATTAATCATGCCTACTCTTCACCTTTCCCTGTCACCACCTTTGTTGTTTTCTTTTTGTTGTATTACTCCTTGTGTTTTTTTATATGTATGTTATCTAAAGTGTTGTGTGACCAAATAAAAATTTATTTTCTTTCTTTCTTCTTTCCCTATTTCCATACAATATAAATGTAATATTTTAATATTTCGGGAGGGGTTTTCGGAGGGACGTGGACGCCCAAACCCCATCCCTACGCTACGCTCGTGCTTAAACTGTTTACACCTCCGAAGTATGAATTCGCCTTTACCATAGACAATAGAGTATTCCTGTTAATATTTACTACTATACAATTCTACTTAAGCTGTTTTATTTTTTCTAAACCTACAATAGGCTAGTTGACTGTTTTTGGGAAACCGTTTTATTTTATTCTTCATGGTCTATGTTATTAAAATAATATCATTAATAAACATAAAACATAAGTTTGCAAGAGTTAATTAACATTTTTATAAACCAACTTTATTTTTCCCACCAAAACACTACCAACTGCCATGGCCTCTCGTGTGACGTGACCATCCGCAAAACTAATAGACGTTTGGCTCAGCGTTTTCATATATGTTCCGAACTGTGACGTCATGCATGACTGATTTGTGTTTCATGTCACGTGACAAAATACTTTATTTTTGTATATTTGTGTCTTGAAAACTTTAAATAATCACAACTAATTGGTTTCATTTTCGATATTTTTAGACTAAAATCTATTATTAAAAACAAAATTCTATCAGGTTTTCACTTACTGTCAACTACCCTATTCAATATCTATTCTCCACGTATGGGACGAATTCACATATTTATAATGAAATAAAATACTTATAAAGTCCAATTCTGTACAAGACATACACCTATCTTCAGCGGACGTAATACGTTCAATACTTATTCATGTTGATTGACCACTAACTGATCAGTCACTACTGGCGATAAGTATTGATCGTGTGTCGGCGCCCTAAGCATCTCTCCTACCGCCAATGCTTCCAATGTATTTACATTATTTTGGCAGTGACCAGCTGGTCTAAAATTTTATATACAATCAATCCATCAAATTTAATATATCAATTCGTTATATAAAAATAATATTCAACTACATTTATAAATAAGTTATAGCGGTATAATAAATGGCATGACATACAGCTTAGTTAAATAAATAAATAATAGCGAGTCGAGGTACGTCAAACAGTTGCGTTCACAATAAATTAATGTGATGATTTTATTATTACACATATTGCTGTAGTTTTATGAACAGTGACCATTATTATGCTTTGATATTATAAATCCTTAAATAAAAGGTCAGTCTGAGACAAACTGTCAGTCAAAAATACACTTCAATACGGTTTGCGATATTGAATGTTTGCGGCCTGCCTAAACGTAAAAACTGAATTTTTACATATGGTATATAACACGCAGAAAAACAAATTTTATAGAAAAGACAAAAATGCGTTTAAAACTTTGAATATATTGGACAGGTTTAAATAGTGCAATGAACTAAAAATTCGCATGGATATTGCTTTATGCCACTATGGACAATTTGGTTTTGGGATATTAATGATACAATAAATATTAAATGTAGTTACTATTATATACCTTAGTACAGAATTAATATTTTGCAGTTTTAAGTTGCACATTTCCTGACAACCATCGAAATAGATTTAGATGTCGTCCAACCATTAATTTTACTTTTGGCAGGACGGGTTCTAATGAATTACAATTAGTGATGTTCTAATGCGTTACCGATTCGATTAATATAACAATCGATTTAATTATAATGAAGTTTTGATCGAATTAACACATTGATGTTATTTTATAAGATTTTTAACATACCTTTGACTAAGACTGCCGACTTAAAAATACAAGGTTTGTTATTTCCAATAAAAATGAGATTTTCAAGTGAACTAAGATAGTATTCGCCTGTGGTACTGTTTATAAAACACAGCGATATACGAGTCGTATAGAACCAAAGTAGGCAAAGTAGGTAGTTGGGCAAAAATTTAAAAATATATGGCAATATAAGAAATTAAAATCTGCATCGATTCATCGATCAGCAGGTTAGAAACGGCTGGGGTTAGAGACTTGAAATTTTGACAGTAGGTACCTTTTATGACGGAGGCATCCACTAAGGAAGGGTTTTTGGAAATACCACCCCTAAGGGAGTAAAATAGGGGAAGAAAGTTTATATGAAAATCCGTAAATATCGAAGTTAAATTCATGAAAATTAGTATTTGGCCTTTTAGTTAAAAATAAAAAATACATCTTTCAGGGTTTTTTCCACCCCTAAAAGGGTAAAATAGGGGATGAAATTTTGTATGAAAAATTTTCATTCTTGAAGTTAAACGGATGAAAATTGGTATTTTGTATTGTATACTTTTCTCTCCCAATCATGACCTCCACGCGGGCGGAGCCGCGAACAACAGCTAGTGTTTTATAATTAAAGACAGCTATAAACCCTCTTAAAACAAAGAAAAAAATTGCTATACAAACAAAGTCGACAATCTTTCACTATCAACCAATCAAAAGCGTCTGTCAAGTCAACGATCCTATTTCTCATGAAGACAGTGACAATCAAAAATGGCAAACTTGGCAGGAGTACAGTAAGCAAAGAAAATAAAGAAAGAAAAGATTTTGCACTGTTAAGCTTAATTTTTTATCATTGTTGTTGTCATAGATTAAATTAAGTAACTCCTTTGATTAAAATAAAATTGTCTTTCGAGTTAAAAAAAAGTTATAATTTTTTTTAAATTGCCATAATTTAAGTCGGCCTTACTTTGCCGACTTTGGTTATACGACTCCTATTTTTCCACCCGTCGTTTAACAGTCTTCGGCGTTAACAGATATTTTAAATTACTACAGCCTAATAGCACTTACCTAAATATTTATCATCACGCTCAATTCATTCCAGAGTAAAACAATAAATATTTTCTTCTATCAATTATCACTCGTTCCATATCCCCAGTCAATATTCTTAGCATTACAATTTCGAAAAAAAAACTAAATTCCATATCCACATTCGAATAATCGCAAATATTTACAAAAAGTAAAATAACAAAAAAATTAACGAAATAAGAAATACAAAATTTTAAAACAAAATTCACATGTGGACTATTCGTTGAATAACAAACGAGAATAAACAAGGGTGCTTATTTAGGAGCCGCTAGAAAATGTTTTTTTTTAATCTCCTGAGAATACGAATCCTAGCTGTGTACGAGCCTTTATGCAACATCAAAGTATAGTCGGTACCAATAAACTTTGTCTAAAATTAAAACAAAATTCAAAAAAGACTGTTCGAATTTTGTAATTATATCGTTTTGTTCTATTGATTTCGTTTACATTTTACACAAATTTGGCTCGAGCACCTACCTGTTCATTTCTGTTGACTTCAAAGACCTATTTTTTAGAATTGTGCATTCTATATTTATTCTGTATTTGGGGATCAAGAGCGCGCGTCGTTCGATGACTCTACGTCGCTTGAACTGCTCGACACAGACTTCTTCGGCTTGTATTCTGTTATCACTACTGTGACGCCGCTCACTGTTACCTGTTGACAATTGTTTTATGCGTATAGCCATTATAGAGCCACTAGTTTTTTGGACCAGTGTTATTCCATGATATATTTGTCTTAATAGCAGCGATAGCCTAGTTGGTTGCAGTACGGACTGTCAAGACGAAAGTTACATGTTCGAAATCCAATTGGCTTTTCTTTACATTTAATACACACGTAAAGTTACGTGTGTATTAAATGTTTATCGCTTGCTTTTAACGGTGAAGGAAAACATCGTGAGGAAACCTGCATTTCTGAGAATTCTCATAATAATTTCGAAGGTATGTGAAGTCTACCAACCCGCATTAGGCCAGCGTGGTGGACTAAGGCTCAACCCCTCTCACTAGTAGAGGAGGCCCGTGCCCAGCAGTGGGACAATTTTTAATACAGGGCTAGTATTATTATTTTATTAGCGTTTCACGTGCGTATTATGACACAACTAAGAGGAGGCGTTGAGTTAGTCAGTAGTTTGAGATTGTTATCGTCTTGCCTTGACGTATGGGCGTAAAATACGCCTAAGTGGTGGTTTATGGAGACATGGTGCGTACAATGAACACTAACGTGTAAACATTAGAAGTAAAACATATCCCTTAACATAATTATTAATCTCTTTACACGAGTGAAGTACTTCTTTCACCTACTTTCATTATTCCCTCTTTGCAGCATTACCAAATTAGCTGACGGGGCGGTCGAGCCTTACTCACTCTTCCAGTGGAAATAGCATCTAAGTGTATTTTTTATCCTGGCTCGGCAAAGTGAACACACTGCACCTGATGGTAAGTGCAGTGCCATCCCGTTAGAGTATCAAGCCGTAAGAGACAATCTATCCCCGCTACTCAACACCATGCCGGCCTACTTCTTCAATCTACGCCATGGGCAAAAAGGTGACGAAGCGGTTGTGGGTCTAGTGTCAAGAGTACTGACAGGGCCGCAAAACGGCCAAACATCGTACCCCAACAACCGAATGTACACTGGCTAACCCCAGAACGCGACACACTTGCGTGTGCCACTATAGCTGGTTTTATAAATTGTGTACGGTGGTCGCAATCCGGGCGAATATGAATATCCTACCACCTGCAAAACAAAAATGGATTGAATACCTCTCTGGTCTGTGCGGAGCTGCGGTCGACGTTGCTAAGCCGCGGCGGGCGGCGCCGCTTCTTCTTGAGCGAGTTGGCGGAGCGCGGCCGTTTCTGTGAGCTGGTGGGCGCGGTGCCGGCCGCCTGCGCCGCCACCAGCGCTGGGTTGATGCGCGGCTTGCGCGTCGACGTGCCTACGTAACAATCACTCATAACTACATACATAGTATGCTGCCTGTAAGCGACAAATGTAATATGGCAAAAAATCAACATCAAAATCAAATATTGAATCCATAAAATGTTAAACATTATTTAGATTCAGTTAACGTTTACAATTTGCGTTTTTTTTTCATGTAACTTTTGGTTGTTGATGTTTGCACGTCTGTCTGAATTGTTGAGCTATGATGAAGCGACAGTGGGGTCCAGCTGAAAATCAGTACTGTTTTTCAGCAGCGTGTACTAAGCTGGTAAGCCCTTTCCACCGCACATGTTGCAGCAAATCGTCCAATCATTACATATAATATATTTTTATCATTTCTGTATTATGTGTGGAAAAATAAATGGTTTACTCGATCACCAGTTGGGAGTGCAGTTTCGCCAGAGAAGAGCGGGAAAGATACTCTAGTGTTGCTTTTTCCAACACCGGTGAACAATATTGGGTAATACAATTAATATATGATTTAAGTTTAATTACATCAGATTAGAGGAGCTCAATGTATTTTAAGTTGCCTTATTTCAATTTTGTGAAATAAAAATTGCTACACATTATTTAACTTCAACGACAGAAATACAAGGATCAGTGCATAGATTATGGTACAAACGTAACAGCGCCCATCCTATTATATAGAGGCACTACCTCAGTCTATTGGAAATCTTCAAACCACAGACGATATTTCTGACAGCGGAAATCTAAAGCTTACCATATTTCGGCCTCTCACACATAATAACTTTATTAATATGAACTCATACAAAATACAATTTTATCTTAATCTAAGCATCTTAACATAAAATTACATAAAATGATTTAAACTTTTTAAAGATTGGCACTAGCGTCTAAACTAGGCCTAGCCTGTATCTTAGACGCTAGTTCTTCCCGTGACACATGTATAAAATAGATAAAATAACACAATTATTGAAATATATGACATTAGTATTTTTGACGGTTACGAAGCTAAATTAAAATATAAACTAATGTTAAATTTTTTTATAACATACCTTCATTAAGAATGAATCAAGTAATAAGTTAGACCACACAAACTACGAACTTGTTTCTTTACACTTTACTTGTACATTATTAGGTGCGTATCTTTATAAAAAGGTAATAAATTTTTAAAGTTTAAAGGGGATCTTATATCGAGGCTATTTCTTAATTTCAAAGTATCCACTAATACATTTATTGTTTTTTGGTATTATACATTTTGTCGTGCAAGTATAATTTATCTTATAGTTATAAAAAGGTTTTCTATTTCATTGTACGTTTTAGTTTTTAACCTGTGAGATATATTTTGCATTGATGATAATTTAGAGAGTATATTTTTATAATTTTATTAATCTTATTGTATAACATAGGTCCTAAATAGCATTGGAACTGGTTAATGAAAAATGTTTTATAGGCAATGGTAGGACAGACTTTTATCATTTGCCGAGCTCTTAGATGCGGATTAAATACAATTTTTTGGTGTTGAGTTAATATAGTTTTTTTAATAAATAGTTGTCTAACAGTTAGCACATCACATTCGGCATACAAGTCGGTTGTGGGAAACATGGGTGGTTTAAACGTCATTACTTTTAGCAATACTCGTTGTGCTCTTTCTAGTTTTAATAAGTGGGTCTTACGTGCACCTCCCCATGCTGTGATACAGTAAGATATGGTAGACTGAGCTAGGGCAAAATAAACGATTTTAATTAGGCTATAGTCGGCAACATGTCTCAGTTTTTTAAATATATATATAAGCCTTCTTGTTCTTTCAGACAGCAAGTCAATATGTCTACACCATGAAAGCCTTTCGTCTAAAATTACTCCTAAGTATTTTATTGATTCTACCCTATCTAGAGGTCGACAGCTACACGTCACTAGTGGTTCAGTACTGCAGGTGTGAGCTCATTATCAAGTGTTTTAAGATGTATCGGTGGCTTAGTTGTAATTGCGTACGCGGTACGACTGATGGGCTGAGGTGGTCTCGGGTCGGGTAAAAGTGATATTTGGTTTTTCAATAACAAAGTATTTAGTATCAGCCCGGAATCAGGAATTGTGCCCGGTATGGCGATAGGCTCTTCCCCTATCATATCAAGACAATAAATTTAGCGAATTGTGGGTGTACTGGTTACACATATGCCCATCGGGGATTACAGGCGTGAGTATGTTAAAATTATATACTATAAAATAAGCTCACGCTTGTAACACTGAAAGGGTAGGTACTAGTCTGGTAAGGCAATCGAAGATTCTGAATCTGAAAGTGGAGTTACAGACTGCAGAGACGAAGGCCTCGGATTCGAATCCAGCCAGAGGCATACACCTGACTTTTTGAAGTTACGTGTGAATTAATTGAAAACAATCGCTTGCTTAAACGATGAAAACAACATCGTGAGGAAGCCTTACACGCTTCAGAATTCTAAACAATTTCGAAAGTGTATGAAGTCCACCCATCCGCATAAGACCAGCGTGGTGGACTAAGGCCTACCTACCCCCTCCTACTACCTACTACCTACCTTAGTAGAGGCCCATGCCCAGTGTATAATACAATGTTGGTACTATTAACGAAAAACATACCTAAAACCGTATATTATTTTCAATATTTCATCCGTTATATCTACATAAGTTACACAAAGCATAACCTTTTACACTGAACATTCTGAAGCTAAGGTATGGCGAGAACTACAAGAGAAGCAAGAGCGGCATGTCGCCCCTGGGGCTACCAAAGCGTAGTCTATGCGTCCCGGAGGCGTCTGCTCTTACTAAAAGAACTCGAAAGTGAAATACATATGTAAATAAGTGTGTGCGAAGTGAGTATGTCAAATTACAAATACAGTGTAAACTCCATGTAACGTCACTCTATTTAACGACAAACTCTCTTAAGCGTCGAAATCAATTGGCTTTGGTTGGTTTAGCTTGTTTTTCATACAATGTTTCACTCTATATAGCATTACACCCACTCTCAATAACGACAACAATTAAGTTGCTAAAATTAGTAAAAACTGCGCAGCTGTGTACGATCTATTGTCGCTTTATTATCCTAGCCCGCAATAAACTCGACTGTCGGCATCATGCATACCGAACTTTCTAAGAAATTCATTCTTTTGTTTACAAATTGGGATTGCTTGCACGTGTAGACTGTTATTGACCATGATTCATAACTAGGAGTCATGGATTATCTATACCTTATCATATTCTTAGTTGCTCACAAACTTGCAAACTGTAAACATGGCTACTAAAAGAAAATCACTGTGTATTGACGAAAAAGTTTTACTGATACGCGCAATAGAAACGGGAGAGAAGATAAGTGATGTTGGCAAACGCTTTGGATTTAGTCGCTCTACCGTGTCCACAATATGGAAAAATAAAGAAAAAATCCTCCACGCTGCGGGCGAGGGAAAATCTTCCAAAAAATTAAAGAAACCTATATACGAAGATTTGGATAAAGCTGTACTATCATGGTTTCATCGACAGCGCCAGAATAATATGCCTATCTCGGGGCCGCTCGTGAAAGCTAAGGCGGAGAATTTTGCTGCTGAACTTGGTTTAACTTCTTTCAAAGCATCAGAAGGATGGCTCGGAAAATTCAAGCAGCGTCATCATATCAACTATGGTAAAATAAGTGGGGAAGCACGAAGTGTTGATACAAATGTGACTCATGATTGGATTAACAGAGTGTGGTCAAAATTCATAGAAAAATACGCCCCAAGTGACATTTTCAATGCTGATGAAGCAGGAATTTTCTATAAGTTGACTCCAGATAAAACTCTGAAATTTAAAGGGGAAAAGTGTGTGGGAGGAAAGCTTTCCAAGGAACGTATTACGGTGCTTGTGGCTGCTAATATGGATGGCACAGAGAAAAAAAAGCTACTAATAATAGGCAAATCGAAAAATCCGCGCTGTTTTAAGAACATCAAAAAATTGCCAGTGACGTATAAAGCTAATAAATCAGCTTGGATGACCAGTCAACTTTTTGAAGAAGAAGTGCGAAAGTGGGATGCAGAATTAAAGGGACGAAAAATTTTACTTCTTGTTGACAACTGCCCTGCCCACCCTTTTATATCAAACCTTCAAAACATAGAGTTGGCATTTCTTCCTCCAAATACGACTAGTGTCTTACAGCCAATGGACCAGAGTGTGATTAAAAGCCTCAAGGGTCACTACAGAAGGAAATTATTGATGGAGCTAGTCGAATCTGAGGGTAAAACTTCTGTTAATATGCTGCATGCAGTAAATTTTTTATCTAAAGCCTGGGAAGAAGTGACACCCACAACTATACAGCACTCTTTTCGACATGCTGGACTTTGTACCAATTCTACGAGTGATGAGGTGGAAACAGAATCTGAGTTTGAAAGCGACGACGACCTTCCATTAACTGAGTGGATTCAACAATTCAACATGGCAGGAAATACGGTAAATCTTCAAACCTACATTGAAGTGGACGACCGCCTGCTTACAACGGCTTCACTCACAGACGAAGAAATTTTGGATTCAGTGAGAAAAACTGAGGATCAAGAACAAGGTGATGAAGAAGATGAGACGGATGAGCCTGAGCTTCCGCCGAGCATTAAAGAAGCTCTGGAAGCAGCAAAATTATTGGAAAAATATTTCCTTTATAACCAAGATGCCTCAGTATTGCTAGATATTAATAAAATAACTAAAAAATACAACAAAATTACTGGTGCAGCAAAAGACGTCAGACAAAAATAACAGACTATACTCAATAGCGTTCAAATAACATTCTTTTTTATGCACATAACTACTAACAATAGTCAGAAATAAACTTTTTATTTTTCTAATTCTGATGTTTCTTCTCTCCATTTAACGACAACTCTCTATAACGCCATAAAATGCACAGTCCCTTCAGTGTCGCTATATAGAGTTTACACTGTAGTTCCTTTTTAGGAAAATTATTTCCAAATTCTAATTTATGGGTTTTGGATATTGGAATAAAGACGAAAGACAGACATATAGTTGAGTGTCTTTTTCTCTTTTTTACCGATTTACCGAATTTTAAATATAATCCTGACATGTAAAAAGTACCTCAAGTGGCCTAACTTTCTAAATAAATGAATTGATTAATAATTATTTTACAATATATGCCAAAAATACATTTCAAATTCGAGTTATCGTAGTAAGTGCAATGCATGGTATTTGTCAGAAATAGCGCTGCTTGAGAACAAAGGCGTCGCACACCAGTCGAGTGCTTCTGTTCAACATAAAACTAGGGTTGAGTGTACACACAGCTTTATACACATTACACACTCAACGGAAAACAGAACCAAGCTACTTATTCATTCTAGAGAATATTAATACGTATTTTAGGGGCATTGTTCTGAATGGGTAATTAACCTGAAACCTGAAAGGGTAGGCAACCCGTGGGGGTGCAGAGATACAAGAAGGTAAGCGCTAAAATAAAAGTAAATGCTGTTCCAATAGTAAAAGTATCAAATATTATTTTTGGATAAAGTGATCATCAATCGAGGGTCAGTTGTAAGTTATCACGACAATACCAAAATAATTATTGGAGGAAAGAAATGAGAATTGGTATAGGAGGTCGTTTTTCGAGCCTTCTGATATCTGCATTTATTAATCAACTAGCTGTTGCCCGCGGCAGCGCCCGCATAAAGATATTTTTGGGAAAAAAGGTGTCCATGGAGGAATAAAATATTTTTTTTACATTCATACTGCTAGTGTCAAATACAACATGCTAAGGGGCCATTCATTGTTCACGTAACGGGTTAAAAAACCCAAGGGGATTAAAAATCTGTACTTACATGACCTTATCTCAGGGGAGAGGAGGGTAAAAGTCATTCTTACGTAAGTCAGAATGAGCATAAAAGACAATTTTTATTATGACAAAATGTTCGTACAGCCTGTGTCCCAGGAAACAAACATCGCACAGAAAATTACAAGTAGGTTTTAAAAGCAAAAAAAAGCTATTTATACTTCTCACAAGTAATTACGTGTATTTTTAAGATTGTTTGCAATATTATCATTAAATATCTTAATACTTTAATTGTCATTATTACTAACAAGGATATTCTAAAGATAAAATATAATTTTTTTACGACACTATTCTTTGATTTATGTTAAATAAGGGGACATCCATTAATTACGTGATGCCATTTTGGGTGGATTTTTTTCTGGAATAGCACATAGGCTACTTTTTATCCCGGAAAATGAACAGTTCCCGTGGGATAATTTAGTTTTTCACAGAGCAAGGGATTGACATGTTTTTTTTATTTTTTTATCCTGGCACGGCAATGTGACCGCACTGCACCTGATGGTAAGCGCAGAGCAATGCAAATAGAGTACCGAGTAGCGAGAGACAATCTATCCCCCGCTACTCAACACACTCATGCCGGCCTGCTTCTTCACACTACGCCATGGGCAGGAAGGTGAACAAGCGGTGGAGAGTCTAGTGTCAGAGTACTCAGAAGGCCGCAAAATGGCCTAACATCGTACCCCAACTCCAGACCCCCGACAAAAACCGGATGTGCACGGGCTGATCCCGAAACGCGACACACTTGCGTGTGCCACTATGGCGGGTTTTACACCCTGTGTACGGTGGTCGCTATCCGCTTCTTTTTTTTTTTTAGGACCTTGGAATCCACCGTCAAGGTCTGATAGGCAGGGATACAACGACGAGGATAGGACTGGAAAAGGAAAAAAGAGGATGATCGGAAAATTAAAGGAATCCTAATCTTCGGTAATGGAAATGACGGTAGATGATGATCAGGAGAAGGGACAGGAACGGGAGAGGAGAAAGGAGACTGGACGGATTTGTAAGGAAAGTAATCCCTAGTCTAGCTGACCTACCAGCCTTTCACTAACTATCTATGCGATGACGACCCGAAGAAGAAAGGCAGAAAGAAACTTCGGGCTTGTTTTTTTCGTCATCAATTGTTATAACTTATTTTTCTCTCATTTTAATAAATTTTTAAACATAATTATAAATTAATAACATTCAGTGAATAGAGGTATATCTTCGACATAGGAACTATAATAGAGTTCAAACTAAAATTAATTACAGTTTCATTTATATGACCATCAGTTAATATCAGTCAATATCAATAAGTTAAATTACTGCAATTTTAAATCATACGCTCATTACACAACTATGCGCCTCGAGATATAGGAAAAACCCCCATAGCCCACCAAGCTTGTTTCCGTCCTACATACACTCACGCCTGTGATCCCCGAAGGGGTAGGTATAGGTGTAACCAGTACACCCACTTTTCTCACTCAATATATTACGGTCACATAATGTGATAGGGGGCGAGCCTATTGCCATACCGGGCGCAATTTCAGACACCGGGCTGATGAGTATTTCTATAAAGAAATACCCCATATCATTTTACCCGACCCGGGGTCGAACCCGAGACCTCACAACACAGCGCATATTACAACTGCGCCACCGAGGCACACCACGGAGCAACATAATACTAAAATTGAGCATAACCTAGAAAAAATTGTAGCGGCCAGCTAATACTAGCGTAAAAAACCCTATAAAAACAAGTCTCGCACTTTAATACCTACTGAACAAATGTCGATGTGGTTTTTTACAATGTTACAAGATTGTAAAAATATAAAGTATGACTTAATATATAATTATTTTCGTCATAGTGGCGGGTTATTTTTCCGCCGAGGCAAATATTTTGATGCAGGACAATATTTGCTGAATTGATTCATTGTATAAAGCACAATTCCCTTGGGTACCGAAAAACTAATCAACACACTAACAATCGGAGCTGCGGACAAAGACTAGTCATTTTTAGTAATATTTATTTTGTATAACAATTATATACCTACATAAACAGGCCAAATTTTAAGAAATAATACAAAATAAAGTAATGGCCATTCAAATCAAATCATTTATTTAGTAAATTAGGTTACTAGGGGCACTTTTTATAGTTAAGGATTATTAAAATTTACCGGTACGTCGGAAATGCCCACTAGTCTGAGAAGAAGCTTCAAGAAACTCAGCCATTACGTAGTGATCATTATTGCACTATTCATTAACCACATCTCATTAGCCGTGAGGTATGCCGTATGTATCAACTCGTATGTTAACAAGAATTCTCGCGCGCTCAGAGCTAAATAGGCACTAAACCGTAAGGTCAACGAATACTAACCGGCCGAATAAGAATGCGGAAGATATAAATCGGAACAGGTGCTGTATTAGCGATTTTTTTTAGCCGGCTTATACGCGACCGGAACGCCGCGGCTACTTCCGGAACTAAAATAAATATAAATCGCGCCAATATCTATTGTTTACATATTTAATTATTGCGATGAGTGTACATGCATCAATTTTAGGATCTCTTTTGATCTTTTCTGAAAATTTTATATTTTTCTACTAAGAAATATTATTATCATACACAAAATAAGCAATAATGCTAAGTATAATTAACATTAACAATAATTAAATAATAGATGAGTTACACACAATGTACGTCTCACATTGCTAGGTCAAAGTAAATTCCAGACTTGCTTTGTCTGAGTCTGGCCAAGTTGAAAATGCTAATCAATACTTCGGAGTCGACTTTGTAGGTTAGGTTATAAGTAAAATCATTACAGCAATTACCACGGCTTTTACAGTCCAATATAAGTTAGTATGGGATCTATTAATACATTGAACTATGGAAAGTTCAATGAATTCCGAATGATGGCTACATACGTACCTGGTTATTGGTTACGTGGTATGTAAAGTGTAGGTCAACCAACTATGTCTAAATGGCAAATAAAAACAACTTGTCGATAACAAACTGGCGTGTTTACCTTTTCTGACATCACACATGGAACACTTAAAGGCTTCAGCGTTATTCCTGTACGTACAAACGCTACAATCCCAATAGTTTTCCTCTAGCACTTTGGACGGCCTTTTGGCTCTCCGAATGGCATTTTTCTTGTCCATTTTAATGCTCACACACTTATTGATTTAGTTAACACACTCTAATCATGATATTTTTGTTTTATAACAAGAGTTTTTAGTGCACGAACGTATATAATTTCGTCTGAGAATCATTATTTTTGTTTTACTGTGCACAGAAATTGTACACTTTTACGCCATGACAGTTCTTCAATGTGAAATCGGCAAAACAGCGTGAAGCGCCACTTTCTTCTGTGCTACTTTGCCGACTTATCTTATTTATATTCGAGCCAATAGATGGCAGTAGTAGACTCGTGATAAGAACAGTATGTCAAGCATTTTATAATTAGTGGAAAAGTATTTTGCCAATTTTAATACAATACTAGCTTCGGTCATCACTTCGGTCAGGTTTAACTTCCTATTTACTTCAGCAAAAAATAAAACATCTGGCTGCTCCTTAGGCCTTACCTTTAAGATGGGCTTCAAAAGTTCTAATATGGAACCTTTTTTATGTCTGAATTAACTACTCGTTTGTATAGATATATTGTTCGTCGTATTTAGGCCTACTCTAAGTATTTAGGACATGAAACGCTTATTTTTTTATATAATTGAGCTACGCCTTCTTTATTTGACGGTACAAAGTAAGAACCAACTCATATTTAAAATACAGAGTTACAGGAAAATAAAGTATCTACAATTGCAACAAAGCTAAAAAAGGTTATTCAATATTTTTTTCTGTTCACAATATATGTACCAACATTTTTATTTACACAAGAAATACTGTGTTATAATAATCTTCCTTATTGCTTTACTTTATGATTTAAAGTTGAATGAAGTACAGCTTTTTAAGTACACAAAAAAGGTCCCTGCATATTGTTGGAAGCAAATTCTTAGAAATGTCGATCCTTTTTTTGACGCACGGATAGTCGTGAATGTCTTCCTACCTGGAGTTTCTCTAAAAAAATGTTTGATGTTTAGAATCTCATGTTACTTAGACATATTTTGTGTGTAAAAATATACGAAAAACTCATTTGAGATGGGGCGGGCGCGGCGGTTTTGTGAATAAAACGTAAGAACTCTACGTAAAGACTATTTTAGTAATAAGTAAGTCGATAAAATATTATTGTATGGTGGGTGACTTTCTTATTTATTACGTTATTTTTGATTCTGCTGTTATTTCTATTTTATAATAGTTTAAATAAAAAAGTTGAATTAAAAATATTTTTCTTTAATTACGAGGCCGAGGCTTACGATCATAAGGCCACATTATACCTAAACTCATTTCATTATCTTAATTAAATATTGTATCTGGTACACATAAATAACTATTAAATATTACCTGCAGACTTGAAATTATGGATCCGGTTTCGCTTGGCTGAATAAAACAGTCAATGCAATGATGACGTAAGCTGAAATATTCTAGTCAATTATTGTAAAAATATCTACTAATTTAATAAAATAAAATAAATTTTATTTTAATATAACACCTTAAAATAGGTAGGTAATAAAATACAAGTAATGCCACATTTTTTTTTATAAAAAAAACACCATTTATCAAGTATTTATCTTAGCAAACCTGCAAGGCTGAGAATTTTAAAATACATAATTGCAATTTGTGAAGTGTACCAACCCGCATAAGAACAGCGTGGTGAAAAAGCCTTAACCCCTCTTATCAGGAAGACACGTGCCCAGCATTAAGACAGTGTATAAACAGGATAAAAAATCAATAAACTATACATCTATTTATATTGAGCTGGTTGTAGGATATTCATATCCGCCCGGTTAGCGACCACCTTACAAAGGGTGTAAAACCGCCATAGTGGCACACGCAACTGTCTCGCGTTGGGGTACTATGTTTGTCCGTGTTGTAGCCTTCTGAGTACTCTGAGACTAGACCCTCGACCGCTTCTTCCCCTCCTTGCTCCATGGCGTAGAGTGAAGAAGCTACACAGCAGGTCGGCAAGATTGTGTCGAGTAGCGAAGGATAGATTGTCTCTCGCTATTTGATAGTCTAACTGGACTGCACTGAGTTTACTATCAGGTGAAGTGTGGTCACTTTGTGCCCTGCCAGAATAAAAAAAAATTGTTTTGCTTTGTGTTTATCTCTCACATTAGCTCTCTATTCTTAAGGAGTGTGACACCCAAGCTTCCTCAAGCATATTTCCTTCCCATAATGTGAAAGACGGGTCTATAATCACATTGGGCACAATTTGCAATTCCGGGTAACAGATATGTAATTTATGTACTGCCTCGGTGGTGCAGTTGTTATTGCGTACGCGATACCACTGCTATGCTGCGGTCTAGCGTTCGATCCGGGTTGAATGAAAGTGGTATTAAGTTTTTTTTCAATAACAAAATGTCCAGTTTCAAACTGAATTATCCTAGTTTTTCTAACTTAATATCCCAGTATTTGAATTCCGGTGTTGGTAACCCATATCACACTATAACATAGTAAGCTTAATAATCGCGGAGAAATTTGGGTGTACTGGTTACACCTCTGCCTGCACTTCAATGATTACAAGTGTGATTGCATATGTATGTGGATCTGTAACATTCCAAACTGAAAGCAAATTATGTTTGCCTGACTTGAGATTTGAACCCAGAACCTCGCCAGTTTCTCAGCTTATGTATACTGCCGCTAGACCAATGAGAGGTAAATTTTTAATCCCAGACCACCCTGAAGGAATCAAGTGGTCCATTGGAAATCGTTTAAAACTCAAGTGCGGTCTATAATAAGAATCAATTTATCAAAAATCAAGAACGTACTTGTAATCATTCGAGTACTGCTCACTATTAGCTCTTACATACTTAGGGAACAAGGGAAAGATAGTGTTTATTATTATGATATTATAAGAAAATCCCGTACTCTGCGACCAAGTTAAGTTTTCCCTCCGTATTTCAAAAATATTTGCCTTTTTGATTTAAAAAATTTAAATTTCGAACATTCATTTAATGCACGGTTAACTTACATTTTTAAATTTTAGCAGCCAGGACTTTTTTAAAGAGGGTTCATATCTTAGAGTATTTAACACACTATACTTATATATAAGTTGATTCACTCGGCTTGTTCCCTAGACTTTGTTGAGCAGTGTATAATCTGCACAGAGATGTATTCTATGTATACTTGTGGGCAGCATAACCTGGATATATATTACTAGTTGATGCCCCCGACAGCCATTTACTCCGCTCCCGTGGGCCTTTACGTGATGCTAGATAACCCATAACCTTCGTAATAAACCTTACTACTTACTATTTTATATGCGTATGTTTGAAAGGATGACAGACAAGAAAGAATGAAGAAAAAAAGGACTTTTATTGTAAGAACAAATAAAAAAACACTGGATGGATTTTTGTTACTCAAGCACGCCAAAACGGCTAAGGTTGAAAGGAGTAAATTATTTTTGGGTCTCGCAAGTGGTTGCGTTTATTAATGATATGCATAAAAAAATGTAACCAATTTATTATACTAAACAGGCTTAAATTATATAAAAACCTAAGCGGAATCACGAAAAACTCAGAAAAAAAGTAGTTTTGACTTTTGCAGTTTATTACATAGGGGTTTGACAAATGCCTATTTTTACCATATAAATAAAAACCATTACCGTGATTTTATTACGGTTTTCGAAAAAAGTTCACTTATATCCTGTGACATTTTATCGTAGCAAGAAACGCAGAATTGACGGACTAACAGGAGTGTCACGTAAATGTAAAACTAAATTAATTATTAACTCTTTTTAACGTAAGACTAGGCAGTATGGTCGATTGACTATAGCCTGTCCTTTACATTATTGTTATTATTACATTATATATAATAATAATGACTAATATGACTATCGTAATCTAGGAAATATAAGGAACAAATAGACATACGTTTCATTAATAAACACCACAATTTGTAAGTGGCCTGTTCCCCATACAAAAAATAATGGTGTCCCGAAACATGTACGGTCCCGCGTTGTAGTTTTTGTTTTAGTCATATAAATAATATCGATATTTAGTAGAAATTGAAGTGCGCATCTCAAATGCATAAGCTATACCAATTCAATCATTATTTATTCTCAACCACGATAATTTACTCAAATACAACTCTTGTAAATAAATCCATTTTCTTCGACATAAATTTAACCGACTTCAACAAGTCAATACAAACAGACACGAGTACATATAACAGACTGTGGAATTCACAGGACTGCTTAATATCATTCCAGGTTTGTTCTGGAATTGGGATAAAGGTTACAGAGTTAAACCGTAGAAGATACGACTAACGCGACAAGGATATTTTTTTGTCTTTAGGCTGGTGGTAGGATATTCATATCGGCCTGGATAGCGACCACCGTACATAGTGTGTAACAACCGCCATAGTGGCACACGTAAGTGTCGCGTTCCGGAATCAGCCAGTGTACATCTGGTTTTTGTCGGGGGTCTAGAGTTGGGGTACGATGTTTGGCCGTTTTGCGGCTTTCTGTGTACACTGACCCTCGACCGCTTCTTCACCTTCTTGCCCATGGCGTACTGTGAAGAAGCAAGCCGGCATGATTGTGTTGAGTAGCGGGGGATAGATTGTCTCTTGCTACTCGATACTTTAATTGGACGGCCCTGCGCTTACCATCAGGTGCAGTGCGGGCACTTTGCCATGCCAGGGTAAAAAAAAAGTTTAAAACTAGGAATAATCCAAATAAGTTTGGTAATAATTAGGTAAATGGCAACGAAACATGAACATGTTTTAGATTTAGCAGAGTTTCTAACGTTGTTAATAGAATCATAATAGTACCAGTGCGTTTCTTTACCATCTATAAATATATGTATAGCTTTTGACCGCGGCTCGGCCCGTGTGGTAGTTATTTTTAAAAGAAAAGGTATAATTTCACACATTTTTCTATATTTTGCTATCCTATAGGAACACGCCAACGCGCCAAATATATGGAGATATCTTTCTATATTACGCTATCTCATATGAACCATGTAGGGATAAAACGTAGCCTATGTCATTCTCAGACCTCTCAACTAACACAATGTAAAAAAAATGACGATCCCTTGTTCTTTCTAAAACAAAAACAGAACTATTAAACGAAAACTGTACATTTTGGCTGGATAAAAGTAGTCTATGTGCTATTCCAGCCTAATCTATCTCTGTGCTAAATTTTAACCAGATCCGTTCAGCCTTTCTGGCGTGATTGAGTAACAAACATACGCATTTATAATATCAATAAGAAGTAAGATTGATAAACCGCCGATAAAAGAGTTCATAACTTTTATTACAATTTTGTAATGGCCACGTCATGCCCTTTCATTTGATACCCACTTGGGTATATTTGAAAATATTCGATTGTTCATCCCCACTTTCACCCAAATACCCTTGCGCCAGGGGTTTTGAAGTGGGTTGTATACCGTGTAAAAATTTGAGCGCAATCGATGCAGAACTTTTTGAGTTTTTGAAGCCTACACAAACCAACATAACATTTTTATAAAATTACTTTTTCTTATGTGCCTGGATAGGCAGACGAGCAGAGGGGCCACGTGATGGAAAGTACTAAGTAGTCACCGCCGCCCATAGACTTCTGCAATACCAGGGCACATCAAAGCCGCTGCCTACCGTTAAACATGTAGACCGTTTAATATGTATAGATAGATGTATTACAAGTACATGCATTAAGTTAAATGAAATAAAACATCCATTGTTTACGTTCAGTGTCAATGTCTAATACATAACACGCTAATGACGTACACGCTCTTAACTGACGTAATAGAATAAAATTCAAAAAATTATACGCAATGATTATAGAACTACACTTTTTGTAAAAATAGCATAAATGACTTTCGAACTTAACTTTTTAAGAATTGTATTCGAATTTCGGCTAGTAGGCGACCACTAACTAATAAAGTAATTATCAGTGTTAAATACTCTAAGTTATCAGCACTAACGACAGACAAGGCTGCATGGTGGAGAACCTTTACCTTCTATTTTATATAAAAAAGAAAGAATAAAACCAAAAAAAAGTAATAAGACAAGTATATTTTACTAGTCTGTGGATACAAAGCTGAAAATGGCGGGAATGTGATGTGACGTTTTATTTGTCATTATTAAGTGAAAAAGTAATTATCGCTTACTTTAACGATGAAGGAAAACATCGTGAGGAAACCAGCATATCTGAAATTTTTTCGAAGGTATGAGAAGTCTGCCATCCCGCATTAGCGTGGTGGACTACGGCCTAATAGTAGAGGAGGCCCGTGCCCAGCAGTGGGACAATGTTTAATACAGGGCTTGTATTATTAAGTGAAAAAATGATTTCAGACATGGCTTTGGCCTTTTAAATTGTAACTATTTCAGACATGGGTTCGGCCTTTTGAATTATGACTATTTCAGACATAGTTTTGGCCTTTTGAATTGTGACTATTCCAGATATGGCTTCGGCCTTCAGAATGGAAACATATCGGATATGGCATTCCCACAGATCGATTACAACAGCAGACATGGCTTTGGCCTTTTCTGTATATATAAAAGAAGAAACTGACTGACTGATCGATCAATGCACAGCCCAAACGGCTGAGGTTAGAGACTTGACATTTTGACAGTAGATACCTTTTGATGACGTAGGCATCCACTAAGGAAGGGTTTTTGGAAATACCACCCCTAAGGGGGTAAAATAGGGAATGAAAGTTTTTATGAAAATCCATAATTTTTGAAGTTAAACGCATGAATTTTGTATTGTATACTTTTTCTCCCAAACACAACTTACACGCGGGCGGACCCGCGAGCAACAGCTAGTTACTTATATAAACCAGAGAAGAAGAGAAAGAGAAGACTCAATTTTAACCCAGATTTGGAAAAATAACGACAGACAAGGCTGCATGGTGGAGAACCTTTGCCTTCTCTTTTATAGAGAGAATGAAATTAAAAAAAAGTAATAAACAGCACTAGCAAATTTAACACTCCCGGCAAATCTATATTGTAATTATAGTTTTTGTACTGTCTAATAAATTGTGTATTAGTTCCCTCGCCAGTGGCAATTAGCAGCAATTTTGTGTAATTAAAATCAATTTCCTTTAGTGCTATTAAATTTCTGCTCTGTACACAAACTGTACTTCGAACTCATATCTAGGGCTTTCGTAATAGTGCTAGCTTCTGGTACTATACTGTATATTTAGTTGTTTTATACTAGTTGTCGCCTATTGGTCGAAATGCGACCGTAACTGAAAAAACCTTAGTCCGGCATGAGTTGCGAGGGATAGATCGTTTCTCGCTACTTGATAATCTAACTGGACAGCACTGCGCTTACCATCAGGTGCAGGGATAGCGCTCCTTAGAATACCCCGGGATCGCTCCGCAAGCGCCGAAGAAGGCCACCGCGGGGTTTTAGCTGGTAGTGTTGAGTAGGATGTACATAGGAGGTAGGGACTCGGTTCAGCTGCAGCACGAATAGCCATCATTCGGGCGAGGGGGATGCTGGGTCGTAAGACCGGCTAGTCCAGCATTCCAGTTTAACATTGACGTTATCTAATTTAATATATTTCTAAAATAATTTATACATTAATTATAGCTTCTTGCATTCCTGGTAGTATGAAAGTATCCGCCCGAATAACGACCACTTTACATAGGGTGTAAAACCCGCCATAGTGGCACACGCAAGTGTGTTGCGTTCCGGGATCAGCCAGTGTACATCCGTTTTTTGTCGGGGGTCTAGAGACGGATTTTTCGAATTGATACCCGTGATATAGAATTGACCTGCAGCGGAATCATGCCTATAAATATACTGTTTTATTTATATAGTAGCTTGCAGTCTTCCTCTTTTCAATAATTATATGTTTCGCTCGTACGAAATTATATATTGGTTATTACATCACTTATAATTAATAGCCATGTTGTGTAATTAAATAAATTGGCTTAAGTGCGATAATTCTAGACTGTTGGTGAAAAGTCGCAAGGAATGAGACCAGCAATCTGTTATGTGTGTTGTGCGTGTGTGTGTCTGACTGTGTACCCACACACATAAAACACACACACACCCGTGTGTGTGTGTGTATGTTTTGTCTATGTTATGTATATTGTATGATGATGATTATGTGATACTTTTATAATAAAACAAGTACATACAGTAAAAATTATTTTATTTAAAACAGTTGGTATAGTGTTTATTATTCTAATATTTTCTGGTATCTAATAAAGGTGTGTACTACAATGTAATATAATTAGAACATTTCTCAGAACATGAAATCAAAGTATCGAAGTGTTAAGTGCTGTTAACTTTTGATTTTTGAATCAGATTCTTCTTTCAGTTACCATACACTGTTTGCAGTAAGGCGAAATAAGACCAAGCCGTGCTTAGCACCTGCGAAAAATATGTTTCACATAAACACATGTAGGATTTAATAACTTATTATAATAAATACACCCAACAGTCACACACATAGTTCTGACCCCACGCTAGGTCAAACCTTTTTTTTATTCTGGCACGGCACCTGATGGTAAGCGCAGTGCGGTCCGATTAGAGTATCGAGTAGCGAGAGACGATCTATCCCCCGCTACTCAACACAATCATGCCGGCCTGCTTCTTCACACTACGATATGGGCAAGAACATGAAGTAGTGGTCGAGGGTCTATTGTCAGAGTAGTCAGAAGGCCGCAACCTGTATCGTACAGTATCACAACACTCACACCTGTAACAAATATGTGTCTGTCACACAAACAGTAGTCTTGGTGCGGGAATCGAACCCACGGCCATTCGCCCGCTGCGCCACAGGGGCTGTCTAAATACTTACAATTTACATAATAATACTCTTAGCCCTGTATTATACTACGTGTAACGGGAATAACGCATATCTTCAGACACCCCAATTTAAAAATATTATTATAATCATAATTCATGTATTGAAATTAGACTGCGATGAATATAAATATTGTTTTTTTTTAAATTAGTTGTACTAATTTTCGACATAAAGTTTGTAATTTTAATTATTTGATTTTTTAAAGTGTTCGTTTATTTATTGCATTTACAAAAGACTTTATCGCATCGAGTTACCAACCAGTGTTTCAGTTTCGTTTGTTTTGAATGTTAAATAAAAGGGTGATATTTACCTGAGTGTTAATTATTATAGGAAAAAAAAATCGTCTATTAAAAAATTGTTGATATCGATCGAGTCGCTTATTCTGAACAAACTACTTTCAGAGTGTGCATTAATCATGTTACATGTTGTATACATACACTTTCCACTACAAGATGGGTTGAGCTTTAAGGTCACAGTTCATTAGAGCCACCCGGCACCCGACTCGTACCGCCTAGTCGCTCGGCATCCACTCGTTGTCTGCAGGTGGCACACGAGTGGACGCCGCGTGGTCAACCAGTGGACGTCGCGTGGTCAACCAGTGGACGTCGCGTGGTCAACGAGCTGACAGCGCGCGGTCAACCAGCTGACAGCGCGCGGTCAACCAGCTGACAGCGCGTGGTCAACCAACTGACAGCGCGTGGTCAACCAGCTGACAGCGCGTGGTCAACCAGCTGACAGCGCGTGGTCAACCAGCTGACAGCGCGTGGTCAACCAGCTGACAGCGCGTGGTCAACCAGTGGACGTCGCGCGGTCAACCAGTGGACGTCGCGCGGTCAACCAGTGGACAGCGCATGGTCAACCAGTGGACCGCACGTAGTCAACGACTCTACTGACACTAGTGACTAAGATGATACAATCCATACTAATACTATAAATGCGGAAGTAACTCTGTTTGTTTGTATGTTTGTTTGTTTGTTTGTTACCTCTTCACGACTAAACGGCTGAACGGATTGTAATGAAATTTGGTAAGGGAATAGATTATATCCTGGGGAAGGACATAGGCTATCTTTTTTCTCAAAAAACAACCTTGAAAGGGGTCAAATAGTAGTTCAAAATTTGTATGGGAAATCCATAATTCCTTGACTTAGGGATCTGTAAATTCATATATAGGCTTTTCGTAGGAAATAAAGAAATACGTGTTTCAACGTTTTTGAAAAATCATCCCTAAAAGGGGCAAAGCGAGGTTAAACTTATGAGGTATTGTTTAGATGCAATCTCAAGATTCAGGCACAACACCTCAGAGGCTGGACAATCGCTACAGGTGCCTCAGTGCAGAAGACAACTCCTTGGATTGTATATTTCTGCTCCCGAATATAACCTCCACGCAGGCGGAGCCGCGAGCAACAGCTAGTAAACTATATTTTCGAACTTCTTCGATAAGTCTTTCTTTATACATTTTGAAAGCAAAAACCGTACGTCCATTTACACGCATTTACCGCTCTTGACCACGCGGCTGTATATCCATACTAATACTATAAATGCGAAAGTAACTCTGTTTGTTTGTTTGTTTGTTTGTTACCTCTTCACGACTAAACGGCTGAACGGATTGTAATGAAATTTGGTAAGGGAATAGATTATATCCTGGAGAAAGACATAGGCTATATTTTTTCTCAAAAAACAACCTTGAAAAGGGTCAAATAGGAGGTCAAAATTTGTATGGGAAATCCATAATTCCTCGACTTAGGGATCTGAAAATTCATATTAAGGCTTTTGGTAGGAAGTAGAGAAATACGTGTTTCAACGTTTTTGAAAAATCATCCCTGAAAGGGGCAAAGTGAGGTTAAACTTACGCAACCGCAATAGGAGTCATCATTCATAATTATATTTTTGTCCAGTCATTCATTGTATATTGTAAAATTTTAATTAAAGTTACCGTCATAGCAGAAAAAGTTTTTTTAAAAGGACCCACGGAGCGCAATCCTTACAAATTTGGTGTCAGAAGTGGGATTCCAGGAAAATCGCCAAGTACTGGAAGTTTAGGTGTTAGGCGTCGCGAACTCGTTCCCGTCTGACACCGCATAATTTGGCTCCGTGGACGAAGAGTCCTTTGCTGTCGACGATAAGTCTTGGGCACACAGCCTGAGCCCCACTGCGCCGTGCTCGACGATAAGACTCCGCTGTTAAGCGTGAGCCCGCATCACCATACACAATCGAAGGCTGGACTACTCCACCATCAACATCGGACCACGTGGACTCCACGTGTGTGAACTCCTACGGACAACGCAACGTGACTTCGAGGTAGCTGCTGCAATACGACTTGCTGAGTCGCCAGGCGCCCGTCGTGCTCGTTGACGTCATCGATTTCTATAATGTTCGTGAGTGCTGTTGTAATCGTGTAAGTCACATTTTCGATTTTCAAAAGTGATTCCCAAAATTAAAATCAGTGAAAGTGACCTTATAATTGGACCTAAGAGCTAACTTAAAAATTTTTTTTTTGTGCAACATGTTACATTTCTATACATATTTTCACATTTATTATTTATATTTTGATTTTTGTGTAACTTTTACATTAACTTTACATTTTATTTCACATTTCTATACCACATATTTTTACACTTTCTTGATATATTTTCTTTTTGTTGATATGTACTTCAAAAATAATTAAATATAAATATTAGAAAATGTCTGTCAAAATTACGCTTAAAGTCCTAATTTAAATTTATTAAACCTTTTATTGGCGATCGCAAAACGTTACCCGCGTTTTTGACAAATTGCGGAAATGCATCTTTAGCAGTACAGAACAACAAAAAGTGTTATGTAAATATATGTTGTCGCAACTCGAAGGCAAAGCTCAACTAGCATGTTGTTTTAAACGATTTGATGAATGGTTAGAACTTGAACAATTTTTAAAATCAACTTTCGGAGAGAAAAACATTCCACTCATCTACTAGTTGATCTCCAAAATTGCAAAAAATGCCTTCCGAGGATATGACACAATATTCTCTACGAGTCGAGTCATGCTTGACAAGATTCCAATCCAACAGTCCGACACGTTAGAAAGAAAGGGTGGAGCGGGCCATCGCAGACGCATTGTCCTGGGTGAATCACGGGCCGCGTGCGGTCCATTTGATGTAATCGCGCCATTCACTCGAGGCGTGTGCGTTGGCAATGCGCACAACGCAAGGCAAGCTTGCAAGCAGCGAGTTGTCGCCAAGTGGTCAACTCGCCGTCCGCACGTGGACGGCTTACGACCGAGGCGTTGATGAGATGAGTTGATGTTTTTATTCGTTATCTTTATGCACCTACCCTACTTATCTCAGCACCACCTTCAGGTTTACTAGGAGATAATTCCTTTGACATTAAGTCCGCCTATATACCATGTATATGAAGTGTATAGATAAATAAATAAAATTAAATAGGTTGAAAATGAGAGAACAGTAAGACTGATTATGACAGGGCCGGTTTTATTGTAATGGGTTTAAAAACTTTCCAGTTGCTTAAAAATACAATAATAAATTGAAATGGTAAAAAATAGGAAAATACGTTACCCTCATGAATGAATTGAGATTGACATCGGCAAATCCCCACGCAGTTAATTTGCACGGCTCTTGAGCTCTGCAAACATACCACATGTTTACAACAGAAATTCATAAAGTATTTTTTTAAAATAAATATATGTAATGGTTTCTTATGTTTACGCGAATATTATACATTGTAATAAAACGAAATTTACGGATTCTATCGCGGTTTATTTTACTTTTTTAACTTTTTTGAGCTCTTTCTGCGTAGATCGGACTACAACAAAATAAAAATTAAATATCAACTATATGGAGGGTAGAAACATTGCACTATACTTTCGTGACGACATACAACTCAGTCTCCCCCGTGACCATGAAGGCTGTAAAGTCTTCGAAACGTCGGGTTAAAAAAGTTAAAAAAGTAAAATAAGCCGCGATAGAATCCGTAAATTTCGTTTTATTACAATAAATATATGTGTAGTGGTTTTATATAAATTTAACCTTGTCGTAAAAGAGTATAGAGCTAAAGCAGTAGTTGTGTATCCATTTAGATCTTTCTGAAAAAAACAGATGCTGGTGGTAGGATATTCATATCCGCCCGGATAGCGACCACCGTACACAGGGTGTAAAATTCGCCATAGTGGCACACGCAAGTGCGTCGCGTTCCGGGATCAGCCAGTATACATCCGGTTTTTGTCGGGTGTCGGGAGTTAGAGTACAATGTTTTGCCATTTTGCGGCCTTCTGAGTACTCTGACACTAGACCCTCGACCGCTTCTTCATCTTCTTACCCATGGCGTAGTTTGAAGAACTAGGCTGGCATGAGTGTGTTGAGTAACGAGGGATAGATTGTGTCTCGATCAGTACTCTATTTGGACGACACTGCGCGTACCATCAGGTGCAGTGCAGTCACTTTGCCGTGCCAGGATAAAAAAAACAGATTACTGTAAACTGTATGTTTCCCTTTGTTAACTCTGACGCAATTCTCTGATCAATATTTACTTGCATCATGTACTCTGAACAACAACACAAACGGATTGTTCTTACAGCACCGCAAACGTACCACGAATAAAAGGAACCGAAAGAACTGGGGCAAAAACGAGCCCGAGTTTGATTCGCTGGATTCTCTCAGGCCTGGGTCGCGCCGCGTAGTATCCAGCGGTAATGTGAGCTCGCTGGGTATGTTTCGCCGAATCTCTCAGATAGGGTCGCGTTTGGATCCGGTCGTAGTTTTTAAAACGACGTCTCGTAAATACCCATGGTCTATATCAAACCCACTTAAAAATATATATATATATTTTTAGTGCCTCGATAGGGAGACGAACAGACGGGCCACCTGATGGTAAGTAGTCACCACCGCCCATAGAATTCTGCAATGACAGGACACAGCAAAGCCGCTGCCTACCGTTTACCTTAAAAATATATTGTCACTTGGCTTTGTATATCTTTAAATAACAATAAAGGAAAACTTAAAAATAATTATAAAAACATTATAAATTAATGAAGAAATTGTTAGTGTATTGATGATGCTATCTATGTATGCATAAGCAGATATGCGTTCTATTATATTTCTTTCTTTTTAATATACTGAGTTGTCATAAGAGCTATGTAATTGCCTACATAATCAATAAAGGATTTCATCTTCAACTACAATTGTAGTGTTTTGTATCCTGGCAGTGCAAAAATTACCACATTGAACCTAATCTATACTTATATATAAAGCTGAAGAGTTTGTTTGTTTGCTTTGTTTGTTTGTTTATTTGAACGCGCTAATCTCAGGAACTACTGGTTCGAATTGAAAAGTTATTTTAGTGTTGGATAGCCCATTTATCGAGAAGCGCTATAGGCTATATATCATCACTCTATGACCAATAGGAGCGGAGCAGCAATGGAAAATGTTGCAAAAACGGGGAAAATTGATTCCTTTTGAGAGCTTCCTTTGCGTGCGCTGCGTTAACGGTTAAAGTTACATAACAATCATGTACGACGAAATTGTTCCTCTTAAAAAGTTCTAAAAAAAAGTCCCCGACAGCATATGTCTATCTACTTTGGTTGGCTCACTATAACCTTTTTAATGGTTATCAAATTTGTTCTGAAACAATGCATTATTTGGAAAGGGGTTTTTATAAACATGGTATTAATCCTTATCCAAATAAATGAATCGACCAGAGGCAGCGTTTAATAGGTATTGTTCCTTAGTGTGGAGTTGGGATTATAAACGATTGTTCGGTGTTATTATTATAAATTCACCTTGTCTGGACTAGCAGCAACTGCTTCCCAATACTAGAGTCAGCCATATACCATTGACTGTTATAAACAGCATCACTTACTTGGGTACTCTGAATAATAAAAAAAAAATATATTTAATAGTCTATTTTATCCAGGCACGGCAAAGTGACCACACTGCACCTGATGGTAAGTTCAGTGCCGTCCTGTAGAGTATCACAAGACTTACAATAGCTTTATTTGGACCCTCTCGTCGCTTGGGATATATGAACGCCGCTGTCATTGTGATACATGAGAGGTTAAAGCTGGCTGCACCCATGATTCTTCTGGGATTGATGTTCATGCACGGTGGTGACCACTAACCATCAGGTGACAGACACACTTACTCGTTATAACAAACTATGATAAACAAGATCTCTTCGTTGCAGCTTGCGAAGTAGCTACCCTTGTGATGCATATTAAATCGATGATTTTTACCTCATAAACATTTCCTTGTAAATTTTAAAAGACCAAGATTAGAGTGCTAGGTCTTCTCAGGTGAAGTTATCGAAAATAAGAAATTAAAATAATACTATAAATAAATAATAAATATTTAAAGAGTTTATTAAATATTTTAATTGAATTGCTTTGTTTGCACTTGGTAACAAAATGTCCGACTACAATTTTGACTAACCTTTCTTTCATTTGCTTTATCTTTGAAGTTGCGCGATAAATCAAATTAAATTAGTGTTCTTAATTAGCTAGAATCATTGTATTATACATGTAAATACTTACAGATTCCAATAACAAATCAGCAAAAAAACACAGGAAGAACACTTGCACCAAACTCATAAATAAGAAACTCAGAAATGTTACCACGAATGCAAAATCATTTACCACCTGAAATTAAATTCAAATCCGATTAAAGTTTACTTAAATACTTATTAATCATATTTTAATCAATTAATTATGTAATTTGTTTGAAAATATATCATAAACTGATCTAAGAAAAATATAAAGAAATAAATATGTACCTAATTATTAATAATTTATTAAAGTTCAATTTTGCGTAACAAATAACGGGGGTAGTGCATTGACATAAATTTAATGAACATACATACAAACCTACATATACACTCACACCTGTAATCCCCGAAGGGGTAGGCTGAGATGCAAACAGTACACCCACTTTTCGCCGAATTTATTACGGTCCCATAATGTGATAGGGGGCGAGCCGGGCACAAATCCCAGACTCCGGGCTAATACTGAGAATTTCTAGATAGAAAATACAATAGCACTTACCCGACCCGGGAATCGAACCCGAGACCTCAGCACAGCAGTCGTAACGCGTGCGCAATAACAACTGCGCCACCGAGGCAGTCTAAATTTAATGATATAATTATTAATTTTATTTACCGTCACATTGAATCCGGTGAGACATATGATCAACGAGCTTGACATGAAATTGAACAATATAGACTTCGAATATATGTTTTCAAGGAGAGTAACGGACCTGAAAGTAATTACATATTTTAGTGCAATGATTTTTTTTGTTTATTCTGGCACAGCGAAGTGACCACACTGCCCCTGATGGTAGGCGCAGGGCCGTCCAATTAGAGTATCAAGTAGCTAGAGACAATTTATCCCTCGCTACTTAACACAATCATGCCGGCCTGTACCTTCTTCACACTACGCCATGGGGCAAAAAGGTGAAGAAGGGGTCGAGGGTCTAGTGTCAGAGAACTCAGAAGGCCGCAATACGGCCAAACACCGTACCCCAACTCTAGACTCCCGACAGAATGATGGATGGATCAAATGTAAGAGTATCAGTCGCCTCTAGGCTTGTGCTCTCCAAAAAAAAAAAACTATAAGAGCGTTCGACTTTAGCGTCTTTAACGTACTGCGTCATTGACGCTTGCCTCTAGCGCTTGACACGACCGTTGGAAGTCTGCGTGTAGGTACCTAATTATAACCAAAAACTCTCAATCCAAACAAAATGTAGAGTGTAAATGTAAAAAAAACTTTTAAAGCAACATTGTCATATATCCAAATAAATAAATAACACCCAACAGTCACACACATAGCCCCGATTCCACACTAAGATACGAGCCTTGTGTAATACTCAATATAAAAATCTATTACACCTGCACGGAGACACACACTCACACACACACACACACACACACACACACACACACACACACACACACACACACACACACACACACACACACACACACACACACAAACAAACATTAATGTATTTTAAAATGTTGTTTTCTTTTTTAATTTAATTTTCTTTATATCTTATTTAAATTGTAGTTTAAACATGAATCTGTTTAAGAATATCATTTCATAAATATTATTATAAAAAAAAAACTTGTGACATATGTGATGCTACGTCTTTTTTTTCCATGTTTTGGTTGGCACCGGCTCCAAAAATAATTGATTTAAATTGTATGTAATTAATTGATGTAAATGTAACCAATTATTTTTTGCTTTTTAGTTGTGTCTGGGTTTTTTTGAAGACGGTTTTATTTTTATTTAAAAAGTTATAATTTTATTAATTGTATACAGAACTGATTCAGTCCCAATCTTCGGTCCCTTTAAATGCTGCTATCAATTTTAGACATAATATTCTTTCGCAAAAAAATCATTAAACTTACTTTATTGTATCTTGATGCCATCGGATAAGTTCCTTAAATTTTGTTTTAAAATCTTCGTTGCCAACGATTGTGTTGGGGTTCGATTCCGATATGACCTTCTCGAAGTCGTGTTGCAGGAGCCTGAACTGGATTCCAATATATGAGCAGCAAGTCATGAAGAAGTGATCCGCTGAACATATGTCCAGGGAGACCACGCACTCTGCAATATCTAATCCTGTTTAATCTTCATTTATTTAAAGTAACTATGAGTGCATGTGTGTGCGTGTGTGTTTGTGTGTGTGTGTGTGTGTCTCTCGCTCTGTATCTCTCCTCTCTCTCTGTGTAAATTTGGGGAACGGGTTTATTTTAACGGGCCCGACGGGTCTTTATTTGTTGCTGTGTTTGTCTGATTGTATGTGTGGGAGTGTGTGCCTGTCTCTCTCCGTGTGTATGTGTGTGTAATAATAGTTCAGTCGCTGAAACATTCACAGTTAAAGCACATGCGAGTGCTCAACCAACGAATATCTATCAATGGGTCCTGAAAATATAATACAACCTAAGAGGTAATTATTAAGGAAGCATTGTGAGACTTTTAAATCTGTAATATTAGATACTATTGTACACTATTATAATTCGTTTCTGCTTAAACATCACCTCGAGAATGGAGTTTGGAGCAATTCGAGAAAGATAGTCAAAGTAAGCCAATATACTAATAGACTGCCAGTTACAATCGTCACACAGGTCTACAAATCACCTAAATATAATTTACATCATAGAAAAATCAATGACCCACCTGACCAAAACTGATGAAGATACACAATCGGCCACACTTTAATGTTGAACGGGTCGAACGGGTATAAAATTAAAAACGGCAAAATCAACTCCACTTCCCCAGTCTTCATATACTTTATCCCAATTATGACCAGCGGGCTCAAAGCAAAAGTCATTATCAACACAGCATACAGTATATTAATCGTTTTCAGCACGTAATTCAAGAACTTAATCTCTGTATTTATTATTTCTTCCTTTTCAGCGGACTTCGGTCGATTACGCTCTTTGACTTCCAGATGTCGCAAATTGTCGATCAGTTTATCAATGTGTTTCTCAGAGAATATGAGGAAAAGAGATTTGATGTTTGCTAGAGAGCTCAATGAAATGCATGGGGCAATGTATGTGAGACCTATGAAGTCTTTACCCTTTTGCACTCCATCAATAAACCAGAATATTCCGCCGGCTAAATCGAAATTCAGCCAGCAAAAATTCAATACATACATGCAGCGAGCTTTGAGTTTATCGTTCTTTCTCCGTTCCCCACATTTGATGTTGATACCGGCGTAACGGAATAAGAATTCTATTTTTTTCAAAGTGTCGTCGAAGTGGAGAGTCATTTTGATGATTTCAGTAGCGTTTGCATTGGAACACTTATATTGCAGTCCGACTTGTTTAAAATTCTGGCTAATGGCAGCGATCAAACGATCACTGTCATACTGGTATGTGCGATGTTTCTCTAAATGAAAAATAAATTGCCTTTTCTATGACTTAGGAAACATTTAGACATACCATATTCGTTTCAAAAGTTGCCTCTGAAGAATGAAATAATGTACTGAGATTATCGATCATAAGTACAGCAATAGGCTACTGAGCTGATTATCTATCTATCTATATGTCGATGTGTGTATGTATGGACTATGGACTCCAAATCGGCTGAATTTTGATAAGATTTTCAGGTAATCGTTAGATTAGCTCAGCTGATGATACAGTAAAGTTTGATAGCGCTCGGACAATAGAAATGATTTGTTTTTTTTTTTATTTAAAAAAATATTGTTTTAAACAATAAATAACACCCAACAGTCACACACATAGCCCCGATCCCACACTAAGATACGAGTCTTGTGTCGTGGGTATCAGGAACTACGAGAGACAAATATCTGTCTGTCACATAAACATTTGTCCCGATGTGGGAATCGAAACCACGGCCTCTCGTTTCACAGCCATCTATTCAACATATTTTCAACTAGTGCGCCCAAATTGAATTAGATCCATGTTTCTCAAACATAAATATTAGTTTCCCAATTTAGGATTTCTTTTCTTTTTAATTGACAGCTCTATAAAGGTTTATATCTACACTTGATACCTTTGCAAATTACCGCAGATTTCTTGATTGTAAAAAATATCCAGGTAATTAAAGAGGGAGGAGTTAAGAGACAATGGAGGCCGGATGAAAATTATAGGTTTGTAACAAATACTAGGTATATGTACTACAAAGAAAAATCTATATAAATAAAAATAATATACTGATCGTCTGTAAGCACGGATGGAAAAATTTGGTATTTTTTTTATTTTCTTAATCGGATTCGTTTTATAGAGAAAAAAAATGGAAAATTTGCCTGGCGAATCGGAAAGAATTCTATTTTTTGACTTGGCAAGTAAAGTCTGTACTCCACACCGATATCCCTTATAAACACCGGATGAATAAATAATAACACCCAATAGTCACACACATAGCCCTGACCCTACACTAAGGTACGAGTCTTGTGTTGTGGGTATCAGGGACTACGAGAGACGCACGTTCTCACAACACCCAGTCCCCGGACTCAAATATCTGTCTGTCACACAAACATTCGTCCCGGTGCGGGAATCGAACCCACGACCTCTCGTTTCACAGCCAGCTACTCGCCTACTGCGCCACGGAGGCTGTCAGAATCGAGGTTTAGGGCGCCCGAAATGCAGCGTTTGTATAAGTTTTTGTCTGTTAAATTATTTTTTGTTAGGAAAGTTGAAAATGTTGCTACACCCATTTCGTTAGGATGGCAAAACTCTCTTTTGAGTTTAGGATAGATAAGACTCGTGTAATGAACGTTTAGTAGTTGTCCAGACAATTAAAAACCGATCCTGTCTACTTGTGAAAGATTTTTTGTGTGTTCTTTCAGGAGAATAATATAATTTTTACTGATATATATAGTTTCTATAATAAATATGATTGCATATGGTACACTCTGCCTCGGTGGCGCAGTTGTAATTGCGCATGCGTTACGACTGCTTTGATGAGGTCTCGGGTTCGATCCCCGGGTCGGGCAAAATTATATTGGGTTTTTCTATTTAGAAATACTCAGTATCAGCCCGGAATCTGGAATTGTGCCCGGTATGGCGTTAGGCTCGCCCCCTATCACAGTCTGTAATAAATTCGGCAAAAAGTATATTGGTAACACCTCTGCCTTCCCCTTCGGGATTACAGGCGTGAGTGTATATGTATGTATGGTATACTCTAGACTGCCCTTGCTATGTCATTTTTTTTATACCACGGTGGTGGCAAACAAGCTTACGGCCGGCTGATGGTAAGCGGCCCCATGGTCCCATGGTCCCATGGTCATCCCATGGTTGTTTACAACAGATTCATTTGACCTACAAAATCGCCAATAAGGTAGTTTCCTGTGTTTAATTTTGTACATTATTCGATATGCAACCGAATATAATATGCAAAAGATTCTTTTGCAGTAACAGAATTAAAATTGCTTAAAAAATGAGGTCACAATATTTATTTTAAATACTGGTATGAGCAAATACTCAAAGGTATGAGCAAAAATGGTTGCGTAATGGGAACATATCACTATCTCCCTCGCACAATGGCACAGTAAAGGCGATTCTGGGAACCGTGACGTCACGGGACATATCATGCATCCTTTTACTGTCATTTGACAATTACCCCTTCCAGCAGATTTGAATGGCGTGTAATTTACTTATTTTTGTTCGGATTCATAAAATTCTTTCGATAATAAGTTTTACGTAATGTAACTTGTGAAAAAATCGAGTCAACTACCCTATTGTCCTTGTTTAATTTTAAGATTTCTCTATTTATAATAGTGTACAGTAATAAATAAATAAATGACGTATAATTCTTCAATAATCCTGAAATGAATAAACTTCAACCGAACAACAATAAATATGCCCTGTTTTCAAGAGAGAAGTGTGAATTTTAGATGCATGTGGCAGACACCGGGCCAGAGAGCAAAAGTGCGAGTTTTGTCGCGTTTATCATGAATCTTTCGGGGGACGTGCAATTTGGGTACGCTAGGTTTAAAAATATTGTCTTTGATATACTTTTGCTGAATTTGAATGATATTTGATATTTGGTTAACGGTAGGCAGCGGTTTTGCTGTGCCCTGGCATTGCAGAAGTCTATGGGCGGCGGTGACTACTTACCATCAGGTGGCCCGTGTGCTCGTCTGCCTATCGAGGCACTAAAAAAAGTATTGTTTCATATGTTTAAAACTTAAATTAAGTGGTTAATTTCATTGTTCCTAGTCTATAAATATAAAATGCAAACATTTCCGATGTCCGTTATAGATTTTGAAACCACTCAACCGATTTCAATGAAATTTTGTGTACATGTGTGGTTGGTCCAACTTAAAAGATTGGATAGTTTTAGATTCAATAGGTGGCGGTGTTGTCGAGATCTGAATTTTTAAATTTTTCAACGAAAATTCGATCCACAGAGAAGGCGGTGGTTATGGCAGGAAAATGTCTGCCCGGGGTCACTAGTACATATTAAAATACTAATTAAATTTCAATTTTCTGCTGGCACTAGATCTCGGCCGCACGATACCTCCATTTTGTATATTTTTATTGTGATCACAAAAATCTTTAATTGTTCAACTCGTTAACATACGTTACAACAAAAACAAATAACAATTTGAGATATCTATTTATTTAATGGGATAGTTTCTTTTAGGATATTAAATATAATATAACATTATATAAAATATGTTATAACAATACTGCCTCGGTGGCGCATTTGTAATAGCGCATGCGTTACTACTGCTGTGCTTGAGGTCTAGGGTTCGATCCCCGGGTCGGGTAAAGTGATATTGGGCTTTTCTATTTAGAAATATTCAGTATCAGCCCGAAATCTGGAATTGTGCCCAGTATGGCGATAGACACACCCCCTATCACATTATGGGACCGTAACAATTCGGCGAAGAGTACTGGTTGCCCCTCTGCCGACCCCTTCGGGGATTACAGGTGTATATGTATGTATAAGGAATGGTTATAATGAAATTCATATTTTTAAGTTATAAACTGTTTATTTGGTTATATTTAATGCCATTGATACTAATTATAAGTCACTACAATTCATTAATTCTCTTAATGTATACCAAATCAGGCTCGTAGCGAGCTGTATAACGTTTGCAATAAAGCGAAGTAAGACCACGATGTGCTTAGTATCTGTGGAAATGAAAGAATCATGTTACAAACTAGCTTTTGCCCGCGGTTTCGCGCGCATGTTTGGTATTTTTGAAACAAAATGTGCACAATCCATGGACATCTTAAGTAATTACATTTTTTATATTTTGCTATCCCATAGGAAGCGTGCATTTTTCCGGGATAAAAAATAGCCTTTGTCATTTTCAGACCCCTCAACTAACCCTATGCAAAAATCATGTTGATCCCTTGCTCTGTGTAAAACAAAAACTAAAAACTATCCCGCGGGAACTGTACCTTTATCCGGGATAAAATAATGTGATATTCCAGACTATACTCTATATCTGTGCCAAATTTCAACCAAATTCGTCCAGGCGTTATGGCGTGATTGAGTAACAAACATCCATCCACCCATCAGAAACATTTGCATTTATTAACCGACTTCATAAAAAGGAGGAGGTTAACAATTCGTCGGAATCTTTTTTATGTTTGTTCCCCGATTACTCGAAGCTGCCCGGACCGATTCGAGGAATTCTTTTTTTGTTTAAAAGGGTATACTTCTCAAGTAGTCCCATTACACCAAGTCAGGATCTGATGATGGGATCTCAGAAAAATCAACGGCAACCCTCAAATTTTATAGTGACGTATAATTTGTTTATTATTGGAGTCGGTGTACTTTTTATGAATTAAAAAACTTAATAAGGTATAAGTAGGATAGAATGAATAGCAAAAGTGCCAATAGCTCACATTTACAGCTGGTACGTAGCTGGAACGAGCTTATGCTGGAGTGTCATTGATTTGATCTTCAGGATTAAGATTCAGGATGATTGGGTAGGATCGGTTCTAGATTTTTGCCGAGTGGGAGGAACTATCGCTTGTCAAGGTGTTAAGGGACATTTTCATATATTTACTATCCCTATTTAGGGTCAGCAACGCGCATGTGATGCTCCTGGTGTTGCAAGCGTCCATAGGCTACGGTAACCGCTTTTTTTTTTTAATCCTAGCACGGCAAAGTGACCGCACTTCACCTGATGGTAAGCGCAGTACGGTCCAATTAGAGTATCGAGTAGCGAGAGACGATCTATCCCCCGCTACTCTACACAATCATGACGGCCTGCTCCTTCACACTACGCCATGGGCAAGAAGGTGAAGAAGCGGTCGAGGGTCTATTTTCAGAGTACTCAGAAGGCCGCAAAATGGCCAACATTGTACCCCAACTCTAGACCCCCAAAAAACTGGATGTACACTGGCTGATCCCGGAACGCGACACACTTGCGTGTGCCACTATGGCGGGTTTTTCACCCTGTGTACGGTGGTCGCTATCCTACCACCAGTAGGCGGGCCGTAAGCTTGTTTGCCACCATCGTGGTATAAAAAAAACCCTATTTGAGCTATTAGGAGCTTCAGACTTCATTATATCTTTAAACTGAATTTTACCAAAACTAGTTCAGTGACCTTCATCCCCTATTGTAACGGGGGTGAGCCCACTAAGAGTTTGATTAAATAAGTATCACAAATTATATTCTGAACTTTGCGTTTTCTGAATTCCCAGATACACCTTCATCCCCTATTTCTCCGGTTTAAGGAATGATTAAAAATAAGTACCCTATGCCCGTCCTCGAAGTTACAGGAATCCTCATTATGAATTTCATTAAAATCGGTTCAGTGGTTTAGCCGGGACAACGTAAGAGGCAGAAAATTTTCAACCCCTATTTCACCAATTTTAATTGAAATTTGGGTTCATTTTGAAAAACGCCGATACATTTATTTCTAACCAGAAACTGATATATGATATTTCGTGCTTCTTACTTAGAAAAAGACGGAGTTCCAAACAACCACTACTCGATACTCTAATTGGACGGTACTGCGCTTACCATCAGTTGCAGTGTCACTTTCCCGTACCAGGATAAAAGAACAACCGGTTTCCTCTTATTTTACCACCTCAGGGATGAAATTATCCAAAATCCTTTCTTAGTGGATGCTTACAACATAAAACGCGTCAACTACCAAAATTTCAAGATCGTAGCCCCAACAGCTTACACTGCGTTAATGTAACAGTGAGTTAAGGCAAGTAATTATATGAATATAGATAGATTAGCAGTCATCTAAAAAAATAAGTATGTTTTTACCTTCATGAAAGCCCTGAGATTGACGTCAGCGAAGCCAGATGCCGTCAATTTACAGGGTTTCTGGGCCCTGAAATCACAATTGAGGCCGTCAGCGCAAAAGTGGCCTAAGCTTGAGACAATGAGTATGAAAATAATGGGGTTTGTATATTAATGAATTTTAAATCAATGTACATAAATGCAATTTTTGCAATGCCATCTTGTTGTCATCATATTGGCAATTGGTGAAACTAAAGATAGGCCGGTTTTGCATTAAATTTTCGCACATTTTAAATCATTTGTAGTACATAGGTCAGATTATGAAAAATTGAGGGTTAGGCCACTTTTGCACTGTTAGCCTCAATGGTAGTAAGTTTAGACATAATAATATGATTTTGAATATTTTTTTGTGACAGACGAGCAGACAGGCCATCTGATGGTAAGTAGACACCGCCGCCCATAGACTTCTGCAATGCCAGGGCACAGCAAAGCCGCCGCCTAAAGTAAACTATATCTAGTCAGCATGGATTCCTGAGAGGGAGATCCACTGTCACCAACCTCGTTCTCTTTAATGATTTTGTAACTGAGAGTATGGATAAGGGCATGCAGGTAGATGTCGTGTATACAGATTACAGTAAGGCCTTCGATCGGATAAACCACAATATTCTGTTAGAAAAGCTCTCAAATGCAGGCATTAGAGGTGATCTTTTGAGATGGTTTGCTTCTTACATCAATAACAGGTCGCAAGCTGTAGTCTTAAATAATTGCACGTCCTCCTGGGTGTCTATTCCCAGTGGAGTTCCCCAAGGGTCTTTATTGGGACCTCTACTGTTTGCGATATATATAAACGACATCAATACCTGTTTTCACACCTCTCACCTCCTTTGTTTTGCAGATGATATGAAAATTTTTGCTGGTATTAATTCGTGGGCTGACGTGGAATTACTCCAGGCTGACTTGTCACGCTTATATCATTACTGTAAGGACAATATGCTGGATCTTAATCCTTTAAAATGTTCTACCATCACATTTAGTCGGAAACGCAACAACTTTCTCACAACATACCAACTTCATAATCAACCGGTGCCTAGATGTAGTGTTGTGCGTGATTTGGGTATATTATTCGACTCCAAACTTCTCTTCGATGTTCACATCAATAAAATAGTGGCTAAAGCTTCTAAAGCACTTGGTTTTATAATGAGATGTTCGGGAGGCTTTACCAAAGCTAAAACACTGAAGATACTATATTGCACTTTCGTTCGAAGTCACCTGGAGTATGCTTCACAAATTTGGAACCCTCATTATGATAAATATATAGATAGAATTGAAAATGTTCAGAAAAGATTTATCAAATACCTGTGTTATAAATTAAAAATTCCTTATAAATCTGAAAACTATTTAAACACTTGTAAAAAGCTACATATTCTTCCGTTAATTAATCGTCGTAGAATCGCTGATTGTTCACTTTTAATAAAAGCTATGCGTAATGAAATCGACTGTCTAGACTTCTTACATAAACTCAAATTTAATGTTCCCTCTAAAACTATTAGATACAATCCCCCTTTATATGTTCCGTCGTCGTCTTCTAATTATAGACAAAATTCATATATGGTACGAGCAACCAGAGATTTTAATGGTATGTGCAAAGAGTACTCACTAGACCCTTATTGTGTAAGCGTGTCGATAGCCAAGAAGCAACTTGCATGTAAATTCTTTCAAACTAACTTTAGATAGATAAGATTGTATGTACCTACTGTCATTGTATATGCTACATAGAAATAGCTGGTGCTACGTTTCTGGTGTTAGTGTGTAGTGCTCTTAAGAAATGTATCGATTTTTTATTACAGTGTATATTCGTGATAACCTTTAAATGGAGTAATATTAACTAATCTGTAACTTATATTTTTTGTATACCATTGGTTGTCCTTTAAATAAATAAATAAATAAATAAATAAATAAATAAATAAATAAATATAACTGTGTTTAGTATATTGAGTCTAATTTGCAACTTATGAGGGTCATGATACTGTGGCTGAACGTTTACTGACTTAATACTAAATTATGAAGTACTTAAAATTGATATTCATGTGTGTTATAAAAATGAATTCTTTTTTTTCTATCTTCGATCTATTTTCAATCTAATTTCAATAACACATCACGATTAATGTTGTATACCAACTGACAATTATGTAATTCTTGATGCCTTGACTATCCCGCCCACACACCCGCCATTGTAACTCCTGTTTAGCCACGATCGACAATGGCACGCATTTTTTTTTTATATCGTGTAACGATCGAGTTTCATGACTCTTTGGGAATGCTTAATTGTCTTTTATCCCGCAACGAAATTAATCAAATACAAATATAGGGAAGAGTTGGAAATATGAATAGACTCCTAGACTAGCCTAGACTTGATCAGATATTTAGAGGAGTAGGCCTTCTGATAATTTAATTTTAATTATACTTGTTACAGCGATAGCCTAGTTGGTTGCGGTACGGACTGTCAAGACGAAAGTCGTAGATTCGAAACCCAACAGGCATACACCTCTGACTTTTCTATAGTTAAGTGTGTATTAAAATGTTAAATATCGCTTGCTTTAACGGTGAAGGAAAACATCGTGAGGAAACCAGCATATCTGAGAATTTTTCGAAGGTATGAGAAGTCTGCCAACCCGCATTAGGCCAGCGTGGTGGACTAAGGCCTAACCCCTCTCATTAGTAGAGGAGGCCCGTGCCCAGCAGTGGGACAGTGTTTAATACAGGGCTAGTATTATTATTATTATACTTGTTGCGGTACACGACTACATTGTAAGGGATATAGTCAAGTTGTAGTTAGTTCTATCTAGAACCGATATTTGTAGCGTATCTATAAATTATTAAAATATCCTAAAGACTTGTAGCTTATACATTAAAAAAATCTTTTGGTTTTGTGGGTGTCGACCTATGTGCAGTTAGGTCTGCTTTTTTAAATAATAAGCCGCTTACCTGATTTGAATTAAAAGCAAGTGCTTGCCGATCCTCGGATTTGCTAAATACCAGTTCGATTTATAAACTGCATCACTTATGTCTACGCTCTGAAAAAAATATTTATAAATTCAGGTTATTAGGAGCCAAAAGTATTAGACTATTAAGAATAGAATATAACATGACATAAGCGTTTTTTATCCTAGCGCGGCAAAGTGGCCACACTGCACCTGATGGTAAGCGGAGTGTCGTCCAATTGGAGTATCGAGTAGCTAGAGACAATCTATCCCTCGCTAATCATCACAATCATGCTGGCCTGTTTCTTTCCACTACGCCATGGACAAGAAGGTGAAGAAGCGGTCGAGGGTCTAGTGTCAGAGTACTCAGAAGGCCGTGAAACGGCCAAACATCGTACACCAATTCTAGTTCCTACATTAAAATGGGACTAGCTAACAGTTGTGCACCTTTGACTTGCCGTCCTTTGGTATTGTAAAATAATCTATCACCATTATTGGGACCAAAAATCCAGGTAGTTAACGTATATTTATCGAATTAAATAAATTATACTTTTAGTTGCTTGACCTGAGCATCGAACTCAAAATCTTAGTCTTGCAGTCTAGATTAGACATCTAGCTAGTCAGGTCATAAATTCTGTCACATGTTTAATATAAAATAATTGAAACAAGTTTATTCATTATGTAACCATTTATATACCAAAATGAACTTAACAAAACATAGATTCTTATGACACTAAAGTTTATTCAAAATGACCTCCGTGATTATGAATACAGGCCTTCAATCTGCGCGGCCAGTTGTCTATCGCAGCACGAACGAGGTCCATGTCAATATCGGCGGCTGCCTTAGTCAAGGATGTCTTGTGTGACTCCAAATTGGGATGAGGCTTTGAGCACGCCTTTTCCTCCAAGTGTTGCCATATCTTGTAATCTAACGGATTCAAATCTGGACTGGAGGAGGGCCAGTCTTCGTGCCGGATGAAGTCGATTTCACGCGCCGCCAGCCAGTCTTGTGTGCTCTTCGCTCTATGAGCTGGCGCCGAATCTTGTTGGAATACCCAGTGCCTGTTATTGAACATGGTATGAGAAACAGGTTCCACAAGGTTCGTCAGGACTGTATTTTGATACACAACTGCATTCGTTTTTACACCTTTCTCACAAAAATGTACCTCTGTTAAGCCCCAATAAGAAACTCCCAACCATGCCATGAGCGAGGATGGAAAATGACCTCGTTGGACACGCGGAATACGGTTGCTCGCTTCTTCACTACTGTGTGCGTACACCTTATCATTTTGTTTGTTGTAGCTCTCTTCTGCGGTAAAATTTTTTTCATCTGAACAAAGAATTTCCCGATATTTTTTTCCCGCGTACCGCTTCAACAAAGCGCGGCATCTCTTCAGTCTCAGGTCCATTAGACGAGCATTCAAACGATGTCCTGTTTTTCTTCGATATGCCCGAAGCCCTAAGTCTTCATTTAACACCCTTTTCACCGTGGTTCTGCTTAACCCCATCTGAAGGGCCAACAGTTTCTGCCTACGTTTGGGATTTCTTTGAATTCGCGCCTTCACAGCTTTTATCACTGCTGGAGTCCTAACAGACCGAGGGCAACCACTTTTTGACCTGTCATCTACACTAGAGTCTTCATTGTATCGTTTGATGGTACGATAAACGAATCTTTTGGTTATATTCAAATTTTTCAGTATGTCAAAAATTTGAATTGGCGCATAACCGCAACGATGCAACGCAATTACTGCAACACGGTCTTCTTTAAGCTTCCACTCCATATTTAAAAATGAGTAAAATTCTAAAAAGTATACATTTTTATTTTCATGAACAATTTGAAATTCGAATTCAATAAACTTTTTTGTGGCCAGCATTCTAAAATAAAAGGTTTTACTGTGTGACAATACTTATGACATGACTGTGTATTTATCTAGACAGCAGACGGTCTATAAAGACAGTAATAAGAGCAGGAAAATTATGTTTCATTGACTGCCTCGATGGCGCAGTTGTAATTGCGCCTGCGTTACGACTGCTGTGCTTAGGTCTCGGGTTCGATACCCGGGTCGGGTAAAGTGATATTGGGTTTTTCTATCTAGATATTCTCAGTATTAACCCGGAGTCCAGAACTTGTGCCCAGTATGGCGATAGGCTCGCCCCATCACATTATGGGACCGGAATACGGCGAAAAGTGGGTGTACTGATCACACCTATGCCTACCCCTTCGGGGATTACAGGCGTGAGTGTATATGTATGTATATTATATTTCATTTACGTGTTGTCTCTAAAAAGCACTTACAGCTTTCATAAACATGTCACCGAAGAAGCAAAGGAAATATATTTGCAGCAACCCCATGAACAGGAACATTAGAAATGAAATGACAAGTGCTACGTCGCTAATGGCCTGTAACGGAAAATAGTTAGATAAGCCTCAGCGGTGAAGAATAGCGAAGCCTGCACTAGCGTCTCTTAAAATACTTATAAAAGCAATTTTTTTTGAAATAAACATTTCTTATTAATCAATACTTTATTAAGGCAGCGATAGTCCAGATGGGAGTAATACGAACTGCAGATATGATAGTCGTTAGAAACCAGCTTAAACAACATCCACCCTCGACTTTTCGAATTTACAATCATAAGGAAATCTGCATGCATTCATCAAACATTCATCAGCCAACGTGCTGAACTAAGGCCTGACTCCTATTAGTAGAAAAGGCCTGTACCCAGCAGTGGGACAGTGTATATATGGATGAATTTAGAAAATTTAAATGGAGTGATTTCATATTTACTTCCCAATGGGCCAACACAAGTTGGTGCATTGATTGGCAGTGCACCAAAGCCTAAGACACAGTTTAAGTCCTAAATACGGCGCATCGACAATGATAAACTACAGTAAATAATATAAATACCGTCACATTAAATCCAGTAAGACAAATAATGATAGAACTAGATATGAAATTATATAATGTAGACTTTGTATAAGCTGTTTCCAGAAGATGTATAGACCTGAAATTTGTAGACAATGATAAATTAGAACATCTGTAATACATCTATTAGAATAAAAGAAGATTTGAAAATAGAAATTAAATCTCTTTTGAGCTACAAGAACGATATATTGAAGATGCTAATACGTTAGGGACGCTGAAGTTGCAGGGTTACCCATAATGTAGTGCACAGTACAAGCAAATATCACGGCCCTGACGCGTGACGAGATCGTAGAAATACTGCCTTAATTCTTAAATTGATGTATACTGGTGTGGCGATAGGCTCGCCCCATATCACATTATGGGACCGAAATTCGGCGAAAAGTGGGTGTACTGGTTACACCTCTGCCTACCCCTTCGGGGATTACAGGCGTGAGTGTATATGTATGTATGTATGATGTACACTGCAGTTTAAGAGCAACACTGATAGTTGGTGTTGATCTAAATCTTGTATGAAGATTAACAAGCCACAAGTCATGTTCGTTGTTATTGTAAAACAATGATTTAACAGCAAACATTACTGGTAAACCTTTTAACAATATTACTAAGACAATCAGGGTCTTAATAATACCAATCACAATACCATATCAGTTCTCGGTGCCGTGTGACTATTTCAATGAGTTTCTTCCGAAAATCCTCGTCGTAAACAATTTGTCTGTCGATACTGTTTGGAGCGTCGATTATCTTCTCGATACTGTATTGAAGTAGTTGAAACTGAATTGTTATATGCGTGCTAAACGTGTAGAATAAAAAATCCGCAGCACATACATTTAACACAACGACAATTTCTGAAAAGAAAAACAATTTATGTAGATTAAATAAACGCTGCTTCGGTGGCGCAGTTGTAATTGCGCTTGCGTTACGACTGCTGTGCTGAGGTCTCGTGTTCAATCCCCGGGTCGGTAAAGTGATATTGGGTTTCTCTATCTAGAAATTCTCAGTATTAGCCCGGAGTCCTGAATTTGTGTCAGGTATGGCGATAGGCTCGCCCCCTATCACATTATGGGATCGACATAAATTCGGCAAAAAGTGGGTGTACTGGTTGCACCTCTGCCTACCCCTTCGAGGATTACAGGCGTGAGTGTGGTGAATAATTTTCATTCCATAACTCATGATTAGGTTCAAAAATTTGTAATATATTCTATTCCGATGATAGTTTTAATTCTTGGGTCAAAGATAAGTTTTTGTGATGATATACTTACTTATGGGTATCATGGAAACGTATCAAATACCTAAGACAAAAGACAAAATAAATATACATAAGACAAAATAAATTTTGGAGCTTTTCATGTTTAACTGACCTGACCAGATCTGCTTGACGTGTATAATCGGCCACACCTTGATGTTGTAAGCATCGAATGGGTATAGAATACGAAAGGGCAGCATTAGTTCTATCTCCCTCGTCTTCCTATACTTCAAAGCCATTAAAACTAATGGATTGATTGCAAACGCTACCAGCAACACCACATTCAGTACATACGAAATATTGAGTACGATATTAAGAAATTTCACTTCTTTCTCTATCATTAGATCTTTTCTGTCACTTCTTGTGCGTCGTTGTCCCTCTATTTCCATTTTTCTCATATTTTCTATGAGTTGATTGATTTCTTTCTCGTAAAATATGAGACATATTGATTTAATATCGCCCAGAATGCTTAGAGCAATGCATGGGGCAACGTGGGTCAGTTCTGTTAATGTTTGACCCCCCAGCAACCCAACAGTAAACCAAACAACTCCTCCAAATACATCTGTGTTACATAATACAAAGTTCAGAATGTATATCATACGACTCTTTCTAGTATTCGGTTTACCTTCAAAATTAATGTTTATTCCAGAAAATCTGAACAAAATTTTAATTTTACTCATCGTTTTGTCAAAAATCAGATTTGGCATTTTTACGTATTGCTACTACAAACCTTTGAACGAATGTGAAATTGTAGCGTTTTTATATTACTTAAATGTGTAATTAAAGAAATATGGATATTGAATAATAAATTACAAAATCCGTACTTACATACACATACATGGTGTTTTAAAATATGTAAATTCACTGTATGAAGTTTAGTAAATTGTGTTTGCATAGGTTTCATTAGGTTGCCTTTTTTAAAATTTGAAATTGGAACCTTTTATCAAAATTATATCGACGGTTGGCGGGCTACTTGATTAAACCGTTTTTTTTGAGATATTGATTTATTGTATTCGGAATTAGCAATTTTTTTGCATCTTTTGAGCCTAGTTTAAAATTTTTGTGCACTTTTTTGCCGCTCAAATCAACTGGTAAAACAGGGGTAATTTATTTCATGGCATATATATTTTAGAAAATAATGCTCATAAATGCATGAAAATAAGTCACAAAGACGCAGTACGTGCTTACACAAGTAATATATAACTCTTCTCAAGTCCACGCAATAGTTTTTTTTTCCGATAAATAATTTTTCAAAATCGACACTTATTCAATTAGTCCGCCAATCGTCGATGTGTCCTATTGTTGACGCGAACACATTGAAATAAAACAAATTCTACGGTTTATTTCATTCATTTTAACTTTTTAGTCATTACGTTTCGTAATGACAGCCTATATGGTCTCGAGGCGGACTGAATGTATGTACTGTATGTATGTCGTCACGAAAATATACTGCAATGTTTCTATCATGTTTATTAAATTTATAGTAAGTAAGTCCGTTATTTAATTTATTGATATTTAAAGTTTTCTTAACGTCAAGACTAGAAAGTATAATAAACCGTGATAAAATTCGTAAAATTATTTTCATTTCAATAGTATTAACTGCTTACTTTATATAGTTTAACTTTGATAGCAAATATTCAAGCTAATTACACTGTATCGTGCAAAAATATAAAATAAACTATTTCTTTCACAACGAAAATACTGACAATTGAGCAAATACGGTAGGCAGCGGCTTTGCTGTGCCCTGGTATTGCAGAAGTTTATGGGCGGCGGTGACTACTTACCATCAGGTGGCCCGTCTGCTCGTCTGCCTATCGAGGCACTAATATATATGACGGGTCGGGCGGTCGTCGGTCGAGGCAGTGAGAGGGCTTACACGTCCCTCTCTGATCTCCAGATATGGTCAGGATGCATAGCGTATGATAGTTCGGTAATAAAACACGAGATTGACAGTTCAGAGTCTATTTAAGCTACCACCAGTTCGGAATGCAGTCATCCATGGGGAAGAGCTGGCAAGAAACCCTCATGGTTGCTCTTTTAAACACATCACAGTTTACGTTACAGTATTCGAAACATAATAACACTTTCACATCACGTTAACTTACTAATTTAACATTATTTCGGCATTACGCCCGACAACTTACTAACAGTTTCAATGAGTATTCACGAGTGCCGCACCAAAGACGAGGTGTATATTGTGATTTTCGTTGTGACCGCTCCTCTGAGAGTGATATCACTCGATAAACAACTCGAAACCATCTTCAAAATAGCAAAATAAATGAAGGTACCCACGGTTTACAATAAATAAAGTTATTAACAAGTTCAATTCAGTGTCCGTATTCATCACGATCCGGCATATATATATATCGGAGTATGAAGAAAATAAATTGAATTATATAGTCCAGTAACGCCATCTATTGAAAATATATATCAATTGACATGGACAGCCCGCCATTTTTTGACAACACAATATAAAAATATTATTATTGAAAAGGCTGGTTGATTTTGTTAATTATTAGACTGAATAAGTAAAAAATGTAATTGGCAACTGATGTAAAAGTGATATGTTTAAAAGAGCAACTACAGGTTTTATTGCCGGCTTCTTTCCTAGTGGATAACTGCATTCCGAACCGGTGTAGCTTAATAAACAATGAACAGATGAAAGTGTGTTATTTCTACTTAACTATCGTACGCTATGCATCCTGGCTGTATCTGGCGATCTGAGAGGGGCGTGTAAGCCCTCTCACAACCTCGGCCTAATAACCTGACATGCCTTCACCTATATATATATATCTATTTTTTAAACTACCTACTCAAGCACTCACGCCTGTAACCTTCGAAGGGGAGCCAGAGGTGTAACCAGTACACCCATATTTCAGACTCCGGGCTGATATCCGTATTTTGTGCTAGTAAAAATTGTTATACCAAAGAAAATACAATATGAGATAACGTGGAAAACCATGAAAAAGGTAATTTAGGGATTATAAGAACAGAAAAATTGATTCAAAGAGAATTCTATTTTAAGAAAAGATAAAATTAGAAATAAAGATGGCCCAATTAACACTTTTACGTCAGCTGATTTCATGAAACCATGGTAAGATGATGAAGATTCATACGGGACTGGTGAATAATCTGGACGGCCGTGTCGGGTACTTACATTTAGTAGGAAGTTGTTTTGATGAAGTGAAAACATCTTTAGCAGCGTTAAGCGTATTTGGTAATGGGAAAACCCTATACTTCGTCCAAACGTTTATTTTACTTTTAGCACGTCTATGAAGTTCTATAATTATTGACAAGCAACCTTAACTTTGGACAATGGCAGGTTCCCATACATGAAATTAGTTGACATAAATATGTAGCGTTTAGAAGTGAAAAAAATATCAAAAAATTCAGCAGCAATTCCTAAACAATAATGTATTAGTGATTTCTGATGAAAAAGTCTAATACTGAAGATATTTCAATTTAAAGATTTTGAGGTTATGATCTATTTGACATTTCTGAATAAAATATTTATATCTATGAAGCTGATAAAAATGTTATTTGCCTATTTTCCAAAGAGCATTATAATACTACTGAACTTGACTTATAACTATTGTGGGGAAGGATGATCCGCCACACCGTAGGTACTTACACAAAGTGTTTACATTCGTGTTTACGTTTACATGTTCAGATATGAACACATTATACTTAATTATAGGAATAATTTGTTTATTTTTTGGAAATCGATAAATCCTTTAAACTTATAAACTGCTGAACCGTTTTTAATAATTCACCATTAGATTTATACCAAAAGTAACATAAGCCACATATAATTTATTTCAGTACAAGCTAAGTTGGAATGGAAGACACAGAGTTTGTCAATAGTTGTGCAGAAAATATCTTCAGACCCTAAATCCTGGACTTAGAAATTAAATTAGAAATAAAAACGGATTCTAAATAAAAATAAAACACTGTTTTTTTATGTTTATTCATCTTCATAATTATCCTATCTTATATATCTAAAAATGCTGCAGGGGCAGATGTCTTGATGTCTGGCCCGTCCCAAATACCAGATTACTATCATGGTATGAGCGCAGCAGCCCAGTGTACGACGCACAACCAAGCAACTACAATAGTATTCTATAATGCCTGCTCGACCAGCCTGGTCGGACCAGTAATTAAACATAATACTGTTTATTTGAAACATGGTGTGATTTTATTTTACCTCTTATCAATAAGGTATCTGAACTGCCTCTTAAATTAAATTAAGATAAACTAATTGTTTCTTTGCACACTTCAATTATAGAACTACTGTGGAAACGTACATGTTCACCATAATAGGAACGTGTTTGTCGAATTTGGTACGTTCTCACGGCAAATATAGCATTTTATATCGGTCTGCTATGCTTTGGAAATTAGCCGATCTCTAGATCACATTTGTGGCCACTGGCCACAGTCATGTTCACTAGATTATTTTCTAAGTGAAATCTTTCAAGTATGCGTGTATTTAAACCTACTATATATCAATGATTTAAACTATGTCACAATATGTCCGTATGAAATGACGGAAGTAGAGATTTTTTTCCTAAATAAGATAAGCTATGGTCGTAACTATACAGCCAAATAACAGGCGATCCAGACATTCAATATGTTGGTAAAAAGTAAAGCTGATTTATTTTTGTTATTTGTAATTGTAGGGACACACCTTCTATATATCAATGGGACACACACACTTGCATTGATTTTATAGTTTTTTTAACGGCTTAGAGAATTCTTATGAAAAAGATTTTGCTTTGGCCTAAAAGACCTTAAGCCATTCATAAAAAAAATCTTACGGCCATAACACGTTACAAAAAAAACAATTGAGATTTTTAATAAATTAAACAACTTATCTATACTTACACAGCTATTGTTAGTATGCTGAAAAATCATGCAAAATAATAATATTTAGATTACAAATTATGAAATTCCTAAACGCAATATTTTTTTGTAACTACGATTTCGCCATTGTCCTTTACTACTTCATGGACGCTGATTAAAAAAATAACACAGTAATCCAATTTTCACTTCTGTCAGCAGCACCCATGACTATTTTAATAGATGATATAATTCTCCTTGTTAGACTGTATTTGGATGCATCGGTTGATTAATTTTAACCAGTGACACATAGGCTTGCCGGCGGTGCGGAGGTGCGTTCAAATACTGGCCAGTTTCGCCGTTCTTACATGCTATTTTTACCTTTAATGTTATGGAAATAAAAATGATTTTGGCTTGTATTTTACTCCCTACTTTTTTTTTATATCCTTACTAGACACGAGTGATTAAAAAAAATATGGAAAAATGTAAGCTGTCAGATGATTGTTAGATATTAAAATGTCTTGTCAATTACCTGCCTATTATCCTAAAATTTTTTGGGAACTATGAATAAAAATAATAGTATCAGACACATTCCTAATCTCACTACAAAAACTCTTTCGCACCGAATTCCCGGTAACATATCAATTTGGGCAAAGTCAGCGGTCGCGGTTGAACGTCTCTCACACCCCTGCCACTTGTTGCGTTCGGATTCTGCAACTGTTATTGCGGAGACGTCTAGTGCGGGTCTGTTCATTGTTACCTGTCAAACGCTTTGTGTCGCACTCCGGGCTATCAACTGACTGATGTTCTCTGTAGTTGGCATAGTTGAAACACTTGTCGATTGTTTATATTTTGTATTGTTTTCTACAGATTTTACTAGGTAGATATTTAATAGCTCTGTGTATTTTACGCCAATTAGCGGTGACTGAGCACTATTTGAACGGTATACAGCCTCCGTGGCGCAGCGGGCGAGTAGCCGGCTGTGAATCTAGAGGCCGTGGGTTCGATTCCCGCGCCGAGACAAGTGTTTGTGTCACAGACATAAATTTGTTTCGGGTCTGAGTGTTGTGGGACCGTAGTCCCTCGTAGTTCTTGATACCCACGATACAGGTTTTACCTAGTGTGGGATTAGAACTATGTGTGTGACAATTGGGTGTATTTATTTATTATAAGCTTATAGTTACCCCCCGCCATCACCCATGACATTAAAAATTAGCAAAGCAAAGACCCTCACCCCCATTTGGTGCTTACGTAATGCTTGATCAGCCCCTTGGGTCACGAAAACCAGCAAATATTTTTATTGATTTTTTATTATAATTTAATTTATATATTTAGAGATAATGTAAAAATTCCATAGTATTTTAAAACATGAAACATTTTTTTATCGTACATGGACATAAACCGTACATGACATGTTTTAAACCAAAACTGAAAATAATAATAATACTAGCCCTGTATTAAACATTGTTCCATTGCTGGGCACGGGCCTCCCCTACTATTAAGAGGGGTTAGGCCTTAGTCTACCACGCTGGCCTAATGCGGGTTGGCAGACTTCTCATACCTTCGAAAAATTCTCAGATATGCAGGTTTCCTCACGATGTTTTCCTTCACCGTTAAAGCAAGCGATAATTTACATTTTAATACACACATAACTTTAGAAAAGTCAGAGGTGTATGCCACTTGGGTTTCGAACCTACGACTTTCGTCTTGGCAGTCCGTACCGCAACCAACTAGGCTATCTGCTGCTTCTTCTATCTGTATTAGAGTTGTGTAAGTTTTAGTGTTCCTTTAAAATCTTTATATATAAAACACAACTTGTTTCTACCTAAGTCCGTTATAGACTTTGACACTCAACCGATTTCAATGGAATGTTGTGTATGTGTGTGGTTGGGTCCAACTTAAAAGCTAGGATAGTTTTAGATGCGATAGGTGGCGCTGTTGTCGGGATCTGAATTTCTTATTTTTTTAACAAAAAAACACTGGCCAATAATCTGATAGAAAATATTCAAATCCTTGCAGGACTCATCGTAGCATTTATCATTCAATCTTAAGTATTTCATAAAAATAACATATCCATTCGTTTACAGTTACTCTTCGTTCTTAAAAAGTACTGGTCGAATTCCGAGCACGGTTCTCGTTTGACCGTGCATCACCGCGGTTTTAGCCGTCGTTTTACACAACCCGGTTAGATAAACCCGTGAACGAATGATTAATGGATCGGATGCGTTCGGTTCCTCTTTTTTGGCGTTCAACAAGTTGTTACGTCAAGATTCATGTACCTTTGTAATTCCGTTAGATTTTGTAGATTTTCGTCGCAAAATTTTGTTGTGTATTCAGTCGTGTTGGTTTTTGAAGTGAAAACTTATTTAGGCACGTTAGAGAAAAAAGCATTGAACTCGCGTGACTGTCGCGCTCAGATTATATTACTTTTGACATAAGCACGCCCTGAAGTTCTATAATTATTGACAAGCATAAACAAAAATTCACTACTTCATGGACGCTGCTCCAAAAAAGAGCATAGTAATTGCAATGTTTTAAGTTTTCACTTCTGTCGGTGGTCCCCGTGACAGCCTATGATTTTTTAAATGTGTACACCCAACAGTCACACATATAGTCCTGACCCCACACTAGGTGAAACCTGTATCGTGGGTATCAAGAACTACGAGGGACTACGGTCCCACAACACCCTGACTGGAGACAGAATGGCATACACTTCAGACTTTTTGAAGTTACGCGTGAATTTTTTATTAGTAGTAGTGATCCCATGCAGACGTAGTCCTGCCATAAACCGCCTTGTCTTGGACCGAATTTTCGTTGAAAAAATAAGGAATTCAGATCTCGACCGCTTTTCACCTACTTGCACCATAGTGTAGTATGAAGAAGCTTCACAGCTGGCCGGCATGATTGTGTTGAGTAACAAGGGATACACTGTTTCTCGCTACTCAATACTCTAACTTGACTGCACTGCGCTTACCATCAGGTGCAGTGTGCCTTTGCCGTGCCAGGATAAATAAAGTGCCCAGCAGTGGGACAGTGTATACAGAGCTGGCATTATTATTATATGTACGTGTCATACATCAACCTGTATCAGTAAATAAATACCAATTACTAAATTATAATTTTCATTACGCTATTTCAATATGTATGTACCATGCCAACATAATAAGTAACCGTCAATTACATGTTAGTTATTACCGGACACATGAATTATGGTTGTATAAAACTGTATAAGTTCCATTAAAATTCAAATCATAAATTATTGGTTAATTATTTCAATTTATAGAGTGAACACTTTTTGTGCTTTAAATGGTTCAATACTCTATTGTCTTTTTTATGTTTTATGAATAAATACACCCAACAGTCACTCACGTAGTCTAGACGCCAGACTAGATCAAACCTGAATAGTGGTATCAACAAATAGGAGGCAATACAACCACTGACGTTATAATATACGTCAATGAATACAACACACTTTTTTTTTTCGTCCAAAGAACAGGCTATAGTCAATCAACCATACTGCCTAGCCTTACGTTTAAGCCCCCACAACAAACACGACACAGATATTTGTCTCGGTGTCATGATCGAAGCCACTGCCTCTTGTTTTAAAGCCAGCTACTCCCCGTTGCAAGCTGTCTTTATGTACTAATTAATATTGTCTAGAAAATTAATAAATAAAATTAATTACATTTATTTATTTAAGATGCATAGCAGTTCACAACATTAGAATTAAGTAATCTAGAACTAGATAGTAATCCAAAACATGCATTCTCATAAGCTATATCATTAATTATACATATTATAATTAATTAATTATTTTATTTTATTTTATTTATTTATTTACTCTATAAAAGAGAAGGCAAAGGCTCTCCGCCATGCAGCCATGTCTGTCGTTATTTTTTCCAAATCTGGGCTAGAATTAAAGTCTTCTACTTCTCTGGTTTTAACTTATACAAAAGGCCGAAGCCATGTCTGCAGTCTTCATCCATTCAAAAGGAGGAAGCCATGTCCGATATTTTTCTCATTCTAAAGGCCGGAGCCATGTCTGAAATAAACACAATTCAAGAGGCCTAAGCCATGTCTGTAATAGTCACAATTTAAAGGCCGAAGCCATGTCTGTAATAGTCACAATTTAAAGGCCTAAGCCATGTCTGAAATCATTTTTTCACTTATTAATCACAATACAACATCACATCACATTCTCGCCATTTTTTTTCCATTTCGATAAGAAAATATGAATGACTTTTTATTATGACTTTACGTTTACATGTAAAATTAGTTAATTAATTTGAACTCGATTAAATGACAACCCATACATATTTTATAACACAGATCGCTCAGTGGTCGAAATTCGACTATAAATAAAAATAAAATTCAAAACGTTCTTTTTTCAAAGCGTATACTATTCTATTCAATGTAATTAAATTTAATATGGCAGAGGTATCGTAGGACACACCTACGACACCTACTGACACCCTCCGTGGCGCAGTTGGCGAGTAGCCGGCTGTGAAACGAGAGGCTATGAGTTCGATTCCCACACCGGGACAAATGTTTGTTTGACAGACAGATATTTGTGTCCGGGGTCTGGGTGTTGTGAGAGCGTGCGTCTCTCGTAGTCCCTGATACCCACAACACAAGACTCGTATCTTAGTGTGGGGGTCGGGGCTATGTGTGTGACTGTTGGGTGTTATTTATTATTCTTACCTACAAGGACCACCTACAAATATCTCAAGGATCAATGGATAGATCATGGTACAAACGTAACAGCGTCCATCCTATTAGACAGAGGCACTACCTCAGGCGACTAGAAATATTTAAACCACAAGACGATATTTCTCACAACGGAAGTCCACTATTAATATTAGTACTACTAGTTATTTCGACCTCTCATACATTGTCAACTTTTTTAAGCCTCGGTGGCTCAGTTGTAAGTAAGGGTCCTGAGGTCTAGGGTTCGATTCCGGGACTTGCAAAAGTGATATATTTTCTCTACCAAGAAATACTCAGTAGCAGCCCGGAATTTGGAATTGTGTTTACGTTTTAAGCTCGTCGATATATGGGTGTACTTCTGCCTATACCCTCAGGGTTAACAGGAGTGAGCTGTATGTAAAATGTAAATGCATACAAGTAGTAGTTTCCTGTATTTAAATGTGTACATTATTCGATATGCAAGCGAATAAAATACGCAAAGTAACCCTTTTGTGAAAACAGAATCAAAATTGCTTGAAAATTGAGGTAGCATTATATGTATTTTAAATATTGGTATGAGCAAATATAGTTGTGTAGTGGAAACATATCACTATCTCCCTCGCACAACGGCACAGTAATGGCCATTCTAACAACCGTGGCGTCACGGCTCACATCATGCATCTTTTTAATGTCATTTGATAATTACCCCTTCCAGCAGATTTGGATGGCGTCTAATTTACTTATTTTTGTTCGGATTCATAAAATTCTTGCGATATTAGGTTTTAGGTAATGTCACTTGTTGATTAAATTATATAAAAAACTCGTGTTAACTATCCTATTCATACATTACCTTGCAAATGTAACAGAGGTCAGCCATTTTTTATTAGAAAAAGGCACCATACCTATCGAGTGGAAACATTTAAAACTCAGACGATACTCCTTACAACAGAACTCTCCCGTTTATTTCAGCATTCCATACATTGTTTTTTTATCCTGGCACAGCTAAGTGATGCACACTGCACCTGATGATAAGAGCAGTACCGTCCAATTAGAGTATCGAGTAGCGAGAGACAATTTATCCCCCGCTACTCAACACTATCACGCCGGCCTGGTTCTTCACACTACGCCATGGGCAAGAAGGTAAAGAAGCAATCGAGGGTCTAGTGTCAAAGTACTCAGAACACCGCAAAAAAGCCAAACATTGTACCCCAGCTCTATACCCCTGATAAAAACCGTATGTACACTGGCTGATCCCGGAATGCGACACACTTATGTGTGCCATTATGGCGGGATTTATACCCTGTGTACGGTGGTCGCTATCCGGGTGGATATGAATATCCTACCACCATGTATGGTCAATATTTATAATATTTCTATAGAATTCATAAATCAAATTCAAGCGATTCCAAATTTAAAAATCAAGAGCCAATCAAACCCGATATATGACGTTAAAATGCGAGTAAAATTCGCCAGACCACACTAGCAGTGCACATGGGCATCGGTATGTACTCACACAGTCACACACACGTGTGTTAGTGTGCGTTGTGGCGTATGGACCCGCCAGCCCCTGCTGCGTGTACCGACCAGACACCGCAGGGTTGCCATCTTCTACAAAATAATACTTAAATACCTATACCTGAACCAACGCATATTTTGAACATACTAGTTATTTTGAAGTGAATGTTAGTATTATTTATTAATATTTATGGTAAGGACATAGATTTGTGGTCTGTGGTGGAGTATAAATTGGTGACAGTACACATCATATTTTCGATCTTGGCTACATTTTACAATTACTGTGAGATAGCATGTATAGAATACGCACGCACGTATATTCCGCAAAAGACAAAGATATATGTAAAGATACTCACGTTTCCTCTTCCTATAATGTAACAAAAAGCTTATTGCAATACCCATGTCGCGAATTGTCTACTAAACTGGTCAACTGTAGTCTTTTTTTATTGGAAAATTCGAGGGTCTCTTACAAAATAAGTACGGGTAGATTCATAATTTATAGTCAGTGGATTTGCTATAAATAGGAGCGTCTCGTCTCTGCGTTGTCGAGTCAGTCTCGCTCGGTTTGGATCAGTGTGCAGTGGTCCTCAGTTCAGTGTGTGTGTGTTTAGTTGTGTTACTAACAGTGGGCAGTAGACAAAAGTCAAGGAGAAACAAATGTAAGTCAGTTACAATGTATTTATTTTCCTTTAAACAGTAAAGCAGTAAGGTTCTTGTTATTGCATGAAGCTATTATGTTTAGATTTAAAGATCAGATCATACTGATGTATAGTTACCAGTGACACCAATGGTCAGAGGTGTCTTCAGATTGCAAAACCAGACCTAATGGTTTAATAGTAGGCCGAATGCCTTAAGCGAAGGATTTCTTCCCTGATTGTTCACGAATTACCTTCGTTTAAATTACGTAAACTCAACCATCATATTTCATCTGTGATATCATAAATCCTAATTATTTCACCACAACATCAATTTTACATATATAAACCAACACAGTACTATGTACCAATATACCTATATATTCGCCATATACTTATGTAACTCAGGGTAATTGGCGACAACCCATTCGTACTTAGTAGTAAAAATTCCCAAGATAGCTGTTGCCCGTGGCCCCTGCCGCGTGGTTGTAATTTTTATCTAATATATATTTACCAAAATAAAAAGTATTCTAAAGCACTCAAGAATAACACTGAAAGAATTTTCAAAATCGGATCAGTAGTACCATATTAGTATAGATTGAGCAATCAAACAAACGCGGCCGCCCAAATAATCAAAAATACTTAAGTGGCAGCCCTAGGAAACAGGCTCGATCACACCCCTTGCATGTCATAGCCCCCTGTGGCGTTTGGCAAGTGAATACACACACATGCACCCTGTCTACGTCATACATACGTATAATTTGACAGCCCATAAATTAAAAGAAACCTGTTTCCAAGGGTAGTACTTTGTCACTTAAAGTCGGTGTTTTATTTATAGCTATATCGCAATATTGATTCCCATGACTAGCGAAAATGAACTTTAAAGACTTGTAATAAGTGTTACTAAAACAGCATTCCATTTGGTAAGAATTAGAACATGATCACAATGTAATATGGACTTTATGATGTATTGATTAAGACCTCAATTTGATTAATTTCTTTTATTATTTCATGGAATATAGAAAGGTCGGAAATTAAGGTGAATTTACTTGAAATTATGTTTTTGAGTAGACAAAGTATCTTAAAATTGTGTTCTTCGAAACTACTAGGTAGTTTTTATTACTGACTTTTGAAGAGGATACATTTTTGGGAAAGATATAATAGACTTTGGCTGTACTTTATTATAAAAACATTAAATACGTAGAAACGTCTCCAAAATTTCTATGTTTCTATCTTTGGTTTACGCAATTACGATTATATTACCGAATATCGAGAGAAGATGAAATGGTTAACAATCCGTTTTCGCCGGAATGTGCACATCCTAACTCTTTTACACAATATTCTTTTTAACCCCACTACTCGTTTATATCTCAAAGTTTAGAATTTTTACACTCTACGCATTCCTGGTCCCTTCGCTCCTCTCAAACTCTCCAACTTAAAACTCCATCCCATTTCTATGATCTGTCATTTACTGTGCAAGCTGTCCTTTGGAATGAACTGCCTGTTGAAGTCAGACGAGCTAAATCCCTACCTATATTTAAAAACTCTGTCAAAAACTTCTATATGTCAAATTTGCAACACTAATAATATGAATTTATAATAATTTGTATATATAATATGTATTAGTATATGTTTAACTATATAAGTATTAATATTTCGTATTATTTTATTGTGTAATCTATATTGATTCTTTTGCTCTCTTTATTGTACACCACGGAGGGAAAAAGGAGGAGGTTCTCAATTCGACGTGTTTTTTTTATGTTTGTTACCTCAGAACTCCGTCATTTATTGACCGATTTGGATTCTTTTATTACAGAGAATATGCTTCCAGATTGGTCCCATAGAATTTTTATGAAAATCGGTTGAGTAGTTTGGTTTTAAAACCAAAACATCTTGAAAAAATATGTTGTCCGAGTATACGAAATTGCGAATTTTGCTTTCCTGTGACTCTTTCAGTGGTGTTTTCTTTTGGTACTCTATCCAACGTACCTATTTTATATTTGTACCACTAAAAAGCAAAAAAGAAATAATTACTTTTTAAATAAAATAAAACCGCCTTCAAAAAAACCCAGACATAACTAATAATAATAATACTAGCCCTGTATTAAACATTGTCCCACTGCTGGGCACGGGCCCAATTACATACAATTTAAATCAATTATTTGGAGTCGGTGACAGCCAAAACATGGAAAAAACAGAATAATCAGGCATACAAAAAAATATAAAGTATTTTGTAAATATCTGTGGGTAGATTATGAGGGTACGACTTATTTATTAGACATGTCGAGGGTATTCCATAAATATCCGTGGGTAGATTGGCAATAATTATCAATTGCGTGGGGGTGAAAAGTTGCTTTAAAAGACGGCTCTGGAGCGCTTCAGACACAGTCCGTTATGGGACTGTCTACCGTACGGACGTATGGTGAGCATCGGCTCCCATCGTCCTATATCACTATTGGTCTGGTGGCAATTCAGCATAGAGCGTTATACTATCCGTGTGCACTTGTGACTAATTGGTATTTGGTACATCTTGACATGGAATTGTTAACGATGGGCACTGAGGTGTGTAACTGTTATCATTAAATTGATCAATACCGTGGCGATCATCGTGTGCCGTGTAAAGGTACCCACCTTTAAATAGAACTTTGAATTGTTTCTTATATCAGAAGTGAGATTGGCTCATAGCTATCACTAACTTCTTGATTTGTAATTAACACTCGGTGTTAATATTAGTCAGCGCAATGAGTGAAACTGATTGCATCATGGTTTCTTTACGAATGTTCTTCTTTTTTTTTTTTTTTTTGTTTATCCTAGCACGGCAAATTGACCGCACTTCACCTGATGGTAAGCGCAGTACGATCCAATTAGAGTATCGAGTAGCGAGAGACGATCTATCCCCCGCTACTCAACACAATCATGCCGGCCTGCTCCTTCACGCTACGCCATGGGCAAGAAGGTGAAGAAGCGGTCGAGGGTCTATTGTCAGAGTACTTAGAAGGCCGCAAAATGGCCAACATTGTACCCCAACTCTAGACCCCCAAAAAACCGGATGTACACTGGCTGATCCCGGAACGCGACACACTTGCGTGTGCCACTATGGCGGGTTTTTCACCCTGTGTACGGTGGTCGCTATCCGGGCGGATATGAATATGCTACCACCAGCCTTCTTCTTCTTCTATCTTCATGATAGCGTCTGCATATGGCGCAGTGGATGGTCACTTCTGGTGCCCAGGCTGTGTCGTGTAGTTATGCACAGACTCCTTTGAGATACAGTGTAAATATAAATGGCTTGGCAAAAACTTTCCAAGCCTTTTGTGCAATCCTTATGTGGATGTCTATCTTTGCAATGTCTAGCCTCGTGCACGCTAACCATGTTGAGGATGTCTAGCCTCGTATATGCTGGACCTTGTTGAGAATGCCTGGCTTCTTGTACACTGGACTTTATGCGTAACGTCTAGCCTTATGTATAATGGACCTTGTGGGTAATATCTGGCCTTTTTTGTACCGGAACTTGTATATGTTGATGACAATGCATAAAAAATCGTGTTCTTAACTGCCAATAGATTGGGTTGGCTCTTTAGAACTCCAAGACTTATTAGTCAGGATTGGTCGAGACGAACACGTGAAGTTTTATGTTTAATGAAAGATGGGTCTACCGGATATTGATGAGGGCCATGGTGTGGTCAGTTAATATAATTGACATTTGTTTTAATGATTTTGTGTGTTACAGCCGTGTGGATAAGCATAAATAATATAATTGTTAAGGTTTCAACTCTCCCTTGACATTGCTAAGCAGCTAAAGGGTATATGACGGAAACTAAAAACTGACATTGGTGTCCAGAATCACGTGCAGCCAATTTTTAAGAATGAGTAATAACTGTTTTCATTTTTAGATTACTGGAAAAAAATGATGTGGCCTGTGTCGTATCTTCTGTGTGATGATTTGTGATTATTATGAGTTGATGTTCGCAGGTGTGTCAAATGGAAAAATCACACAGGCCACCGATGAAAACACATGTTTCGTGTGTCCATCCTCTTTTTCACATAACCAGTGGAGGGGAGGATGAGCACATGAGATATGTACTGCAATTGGATGCCAGCATGGAGCTTGGCTCTGCTGATGATGTTTTTGTGCCAGCATGAAGCTTGGCTCTGCTGATGATGCTTTGTGCCAGCATGGAGCTTGGCTCTGCTGATAATGCTTTTGTGCCAGCATGGAGCTTTGCTCTGCTGATGATGCTTTTGTGCCAGCATGGAGCTTGGCTCTGCTGATTCAGTGTAAAAAAGTGGACACTGGTGGTGATGTCAGGATTATCAGGAGTCCTGACACATGTATGGTGTTGAGTGTATTTGGAGCTTTAGCCTCCTCCGGTGTATTTATTTTGTGGCACTTTCATCCTCCGATGCGTGTATTAATGTTTCATTTTGTGGCACTTGTCTCCTCCAATGCGTGTATTAATGTTGAGGCGCTTGCCTCCTCTGGTACGTGTACTTATTTTGAGGCGCTTGCCTCCTCTGGTACGTGTAATTATTTTGAGGCGCATCCCTCCTCTGGTACGTGTAATTATTTTGAGGCGCATCCCTCCTCCGGTGCGTGTATTTTGGAGCTTGCCTCCTTCGGTAGGTGTATTTTAGAACTTACGACCTTTGTTAAGCGTGTAGTTATCTTAGTGGAGCTTTTGCCTCTGCTAATTTCAGCGAACAGTGTGTGACATCGGGTGAAAGTTTATGATGGGAAACTTGCTTGCTATAACTAGGGTGCACACTGGTTGTTACAATGCAAGGTTTGATTGTTTTTAAATGTGGAAAGATGAAGATAATATTTATTTTTATGTTGCAGCTAATAATGAACTGTCTGCAGGAAGTCCATCGACCTTTCATACCTCAGTGAACGAGAACGTCCACAAGTCAGGAGAGGCCGAGTTAGAGGTAAATTAGTTGTTAAGTATTTTGTGGTTAAGTAAATATGTGAGGGTAGGACTTATTTATTAGATATGTCGAGGGTATTCCATAAATATCCGTGGGTAGGTAACATTTGTGCATATACGCTTAGAATCCACCTCCTCTTTAATAAGTTCTATAGATGTAGTAGTGTGAGTAGTTGTTGATTTGTAGTTCCATTGCTTGTGTTTCGAAGAGATCCAGGTTTCAGTCAATAAGATAAGGTGCATAGTTTCACGTAGAGATTTTATGATACACATTGGTTTGTCAAATTTTCCTTTTTTTCGTATGCTAAGAGTGTTGAGTAGAAAAATCTAAGAGGTGATTTGCCGGTATTGAAACTTTGTTAATCATTGAGTATTTGATAGGTATTACAATCTGTGGTGATAGTTGTATTATCATTTATTGTTTGGAGTTTTTTTGAAGTCAGTTTTATTATTTTCGGTGTACCTTTAACATATTTGATGGTAAGTCCATCTTGGTCCGACTTTTCTGCCCTCGAGGTAGCTATCTATGACCCTTCTGATGTTAACTGGACATCTTTCAAGCAGGTTTTCGGAGGACGATGACTGTTGCCTCCTTCCAGGTGGACGTGAAGTGGCCTAGTTCTTGGCGTTTGTTTGCCAGTGATATATACAATTCTGGGTACTTATTTATTGCTTGCTCACGGATATCTGCCGTTAGACCGTCTGCTCCCGGGGCTTTCTTTGGGTTGAAGCTATAACAACCACACTTAGTTCGTCTGGTGAAAATGGTGGGCCATGGTACTCAGCATTGACTTCGTCATTTACTCGTTCGGATGTTTTCCTCATCTGCTGGTGTTCTGCATTGTCTTCTTCCTCTTTGTCATGTGGATAAAATGTTTCTGCCAAGAATTTTGCCGACTCCTTAAGGCTCTCCATTTCTAGTTAATGGCAGGTCTTCTTGTCTCTTAGACACCTTTGTGATAACTCTATATGTTTGGTCCTGTTTCCTACGAAACTCCTTCCAGCTTTCTACTTGTACCCTCTTGGCTTCATTCTCATATCTTTCTTTTGATTGCAGGTACTCATCGAAGACCTTGTCTCCCCGGATCGGCGCTGCGCATCGGATTCTTCTCCTCCTCTGGGTGATGACCTCCTGCTTCATCTCGGCGAGTTTCCCGGACCACCAGGGTCGTAGCATAATATAATCGTATCATTGCCTGTTTTTATAAAAGTATTTATGTATTTTTCTATTAGTTGATCTAGGTTTAAGTATTGTCTTCTTACTCTTTGTCACCTGGATAAAATGTTTCTGCCAAGAATTTTACCGACTCCTTAGGGGCTCTCCATTTCTAGTTAATGGCAGGTCTTCTTGTCTCTTAGACACCTTTGTGATAACTCTATATGTTTGGTCCTGTTTCCTACGAAACTCCTTCCAGCTTTCTACTTGTGCCCTCTTGGCTTCATTCACATATCTTTCTTTTGATTGCAGGTACTCATCGACGACCTTGTCTCCCCGGATCGGCGCTGCGCATCGGATTCTCCTCCTCCGGGTGATGACCTCCTGCTTCATCTCGGTGAGTTTCCCGGACCACCAGGGTCGTAGCATAATATAATCGTATCATTGCCTGTTTTTAAAATAGTATTTATGTATTTTTCTATTAGTTGATCTAGGTTTAAGTATTGTCTTCTTACTCTTTGTCACCTGGATAAAATGTTTCTGCCAAGAATTTTACAGACTCCTTAGGGGCTCTCCATTTCTAGTTAATGGCAGGTCTTCTTGTCTCTTAGACACCTTTGTGATAACTCTATATGTTTGGTCCTGTTTCCTACAAAACTCCTTCCAGCTTTCTACTTGTGCCCTCTTGGCTTCATTCACATATCTTTCTTTTGATTGCAGGTACTCATCGAAGACCTTGTCTCCCCGGATCGGCGCTGCGCATCGGATTCTTCTCCTCCTCTGGGTGATGACCTCCTGCTTCATCTCGGCGAGTTTCCCGGACCACCAGGGTCGTAGCATAATATAATCGTATCATTGCCTGTTTTTATAAAAGTATTTATGTATTTTTCTATTAGTTGATCTAGGTTTAAGTATTGTCTTCTTACTCTTTGTCACCTGGATAAAATGTTTCTGCCAAGAATTTTACCGACTCCTTAGGGGCTCTCCATTTCTAGTTAATGGCAGGTCTTCTTGTCTCTTAGACACCTTTGTGATAACTCTATATGTTTGGTCCTGTTTCCTACGAAACTCCTTCCAGCTTTCTACTTGTGCCCTCTTGGCTTCATTCACATATCTTTCTTTTGATTGCAGGTACTCATCGACGACCTTGTCTCCCCGGATCGGCGCTGCGCATCGGATTCTCCTCCTCCGGGTGATGACCTCCTGCTTCATCTCGGTGAGTTTCCCGGACCACCAGGGTCGTAGCATAATATAATCGTATCATTGCCTGTTTTTAAAATAGTATTTATGTATTTTTCTATTAGTTGATCTAGGTTTAAGTATTGTCTTCTTACTCTTTGTCACCTGGATAAAATGTTTCTGCCAAGAATTTTACCGACTCCTTAGGGGCTCTCCATTTCTAGTTAATGGCAGGTCTTCTTGTCTCTTAGACACCTTTGTGATAACTCTATATGTTTGGTCCTGTTTCCTACGAAACTCCTTCCCGCTTTCTACTTGTGCCCTCTTGGCTTCATTCACATATCTTTCTTTTGATTGCAGGTACTCATTGACGACCTTGTCTCCCCGGATCGGCGCTGCGCATCGGATTCTCCTCCTCCGGGTGATGACCTCCTGCTTCATCTCGGTGAGTTTCCCCGGACCACCAGGGTCGTAGCATAATATAATCGTATCATTGCCTGTTTTTATAATAGTATTTATGTATTTTTCTATTAGTTGATCTAGGTTTAAGTATTGTCTTCTTACTCTTTGTCACCTGGATAAAATGTTTCTGCCAAGAATTTTACCGACTCCTTAGGGGCTCTCCATTTCTAGTTAATGGCAGGTCTTCTTGTCTCTTAGACACCTTTGTGATAACTCTATATGTTTGGTCCTGTTTCCTACAAAACTCCTTCCAGCTTTCTACTTGTACCCTCTTGGCTTCATTCACATATCTTTCTTTTGATTGCAGGTACTCATCGACGACCTTGTCTCCCCGGATCGGCGCTGCGCATCGGATTCTCCTCCTCCGGGTGATGACCTCCTGCTTCATCTCGGCGAGTTTCCCGGACCACCAGGGTCGTAGCATAATATAATCGTATCATTGCCTGTTTTTGTAATAGTATTTATGTATTTTTCTATTAGTTGATCTAGGTTTAAGTATTGTCTTCTTACTCTTTGTCACCTGGATAAAATGTTTCTGCCAAGAATTTTACCGACTCCTTAGGGGCTCTCCATTTCTAGTTAATGGCAGGTCTTCTTGTCTCTTAGACACCTTTGTGATAACTCTATATGTTTGGTCCTGTTTCCTACGAAACTCCTTCCAGCTTTCTACTTGTGCCCTCTTGGCTTCATTCACATATCTTTCTTTTGATTGCAGGTACTCATCGACGACCTTGTCTCCCCGGATCGGCGCTGCGCATCGGATTCTCCTCCTCCGGGTGATGACCTCCTGCTTCATCTCGGCGAGTTTCCCGGACCACCAGGGTCGTAGCATAATATAATCGCATCATTGCCTGTTTTTATAATAGTATTTATGTATTTTTCTATTAGTTGATCTAGGTTTAAGTATTGTCTTCTTACTCTTTGTCACCTGGATAAAATGTTTCTGCCAAGAATTTTACCGACTCCTTAGGGGCTCTCCATTTCTAGTTAATGGCAGGTCTTCTTGTCTCTTAGACACCTTTGTGATAACTCTATATGTTTGGTCCTGTTTCCTACGAAACTCCTTCCCGCTTTCTACTTGTGCCCTCTTGGCTTCATTCACATATCTTTCTTTTGATTGCAGGTACTCATTGACGACCTTGTCTCCCCGGATCGGCGCTGCGCATCGGATTCTCCTCCTCCGGGTGATGACCTCCTGCTTCATCTCGGTGAGTTTCCCGGACCACCAGGGTCGTAGCATAATATAATCGTATCATTGCCTGTTTTTATAATAGTATTTATGTATTTTTCTATTAGTTGATCTAGGTTTAAGTATTGTCTTCTTACTCTTTGTCACCTGGATAAAATGTTTCTGCCAAGAATTTTACCGACTCCTTAGGGGCTCTCCATTTCTAGTTAATGGCAGGTCTTCTTGTCTCTTAGACACCTTTGTGATAACTCTATATGTTTGGTCCTGTTTCCTACAAAACTCCTTCCAGCTTTCTACTTGTACCCTCTTGGCTTCATTCACATATCTTTCTTTTGATTGCAGGTACTCATCGACGACCTTGTCTCCCCGGATCGGCGCTGCGCATCGGATTCTCCTCCTCCGGGTGATGACCTCCTGCTTCATCTCGGCGAGTTTCCCGGACCACCAGGGTCGTAGCATAATATAATCGTATCATTGCCTGTTTTTATAAAAGTATTTATGTATTTTTCTATTAGTTGATCTAGGTTTTAGTATTGTCTTCTTACTCTTTGTCACCTGGATAAAATGTTTCTGCCAAGAATTTTACCGACTCCTTAGGGGCTCTCCATTTATAGTTAATGGCAGGTCTTCTTGTCTCTTAGACACCTTTGTGATAACTCTATATGTTTGGTCCTGTTTCCTACGAAACTCCTTCCAGCTTTCTACTTGTGCCCTCTTGGCTTCATTCACATATCTTTCTTTTGATTGCAGGTACTCATCGACGACCTTGTCTCCCCGGATCGGCGCTGCGCATCGGATTCTCCTCCTCCGGGTGATGACCTCCTGCTTCATCTCGGCGAGTTTCCCGGACCACCAGGGTCGTAGCATAATATAATCGTATCATTGCCTGTTTTTGTAATAGTATTTATGTATTTTTCTATTAGTTGATCTAGGTTTAAGTATTGTCTTCTTACTCTTTGTCACCTGGATAAAATGTTTCTGCCAAGAATTTTACCGACTCCTTAGGGGCTCTCCATTTCTAGTTAATGGCAGGTCTTCTTGTCTCTTAGACACCTTTGTGATAACTCTATATGTTTGGTCCTGTTTCCTACGAAACTCCTTCCAGCTTTCTACTTGTGCCCTCTTGGCTTCATTCACATATCTTTCTTTTGATTGCAGGTACTCATCGACGACCTTGTCTCCCCGGATAGGCGCTGCGCATCGGATTCTCCTCCTCCGGGTGATGACCTCCTGCTTCATCTCGGCGAGTTTCCCGGACCACCAGGGTCGTAGCATAATATAATCGCATCATTGCCTGTTTTTATAATAGTATTTATGTATTTTTCTATTAGTTGATCTAGGTTTAAGTATTGTCTTCTTACTCTTTGTCACCTGGATAAAATGTTTCTGCCAAGAATTTTACCGACTCCTTAGGGGCTCTCCATTTCTAGTTAATGGCAGGTCTTCTTGTCTCTTAGACACCTTTGTGATAACTCTATATGTTTGGTCCTGTTTCCTACGAAACTCCTTCCCGCTTTCTACTTGTGCCCTCTTGGCTTCATTCACATATCTTTCTTTTGATTGCAGGTACTCATCGACGACCTTCTCTCCCCGGATCGGCGCTGCGCATCGGATTCTCCTCCTCCGGGTGATGACCTCCTGCTTCATCTCGGTGAGTTTCCCGGACCACCAGGGTCGTAGCATAATATAATCGTATCATTGCCTGTTTTTAAAATAGTATTTATGTATTTTTCTATTAGTTGATCTAGGTTTAAGTATTGTCTTCTTACTCTTTGTCACCTGGATAAAATGTTTCTGCCAAGAATTTTACCGACTCCTTAGGGGCACTCCATTTCTAGTTAATGGCAGGTCTTATTGTCTCTTAGACACCTTAGTGATAACTCTATATGTTTGGTCCTGTTTCCTACGAAACTCCTTCCAGCTTTCTACTTGTACCCTCTTGGCTTCATTCACATATCTTTCTTATGATTGCAGGTACTCATCGACGACCTTGTCTCCCCGGATCGGCGCTGCGCATCGAATTCTCCTCCTCCGGGTGATGACCTTCTGCTTCGTCTCGGCGAGTTTCCCGGACCACCAGGGTCGTAGCATAATATAATCGTATCATTGCCTGTTTTTGTAATAGTATTTATGTATTTTTCTATTAGTTGATCTAGGTTTAAGTATTGTCTTCTTACTCTTTGTCACCTGGATAAAATGTTTCTGCCAAGAATTTTACCGACTCCTTAGGGGCACTCCATTTCTAGTTAATGGCAGGTCTTATTGTCTTAGACACCTTAGTGATAACTCTAATGTTTGGTCCTGTTTCCTACGAAACTCCTTCCAGCTTTCTACAACAGACAGACAGACAGACAGACAGACAGACAGACAGACAGACAGACAGACAGACAGACAGACAGACAGACAGACAGACAGACAGACAGACAGACAGACAGACAGACAGACAGACAGACAGACAGACAGACAGACAGACAGACAGACAGACAGACAGACAGACAGACAGACAGACAGACAGACAGACAGACAGACAGACAGACAGACAGACAGACAGACAGACAGACAGACAGACAGACAGACAGACAGACAGACAGACAGACAGACAGACAGACAGACAGACAGACAGACAGACAGACAGACAGACAGACAGACAGACAGACAGACAGACAGACAGACAGACAGACAGACAGACAGACAGACAGACAGACAGACAGACAGACAGACAGACAGACAGACAGACAGACAGACAGACAGACAGACAGACAGACAGACAGACAGACAGACAGACAGACAGACAGACAGACAGACAGACAGACAGACAGACAGACAGACAGACAGACAGACAGACAGACAGACAGACAGACAGACAGACAGACAGACAGACAGACAGACAGACAGACAGACAGACAGACAGACAGACAGACAGACAGACAGACAGACAGACAGACAGACAGACAGACAGACAGACAGACAGACAGACAGACAGACAGACAGACAGACAGACAGACAGACAGACAGACAGACAGACAGACAGACAGACAGACAGACAGACAGACAGACAGACAGACAGACAGACAGACAGACAGACAGACAGACAGACAGACAGACAGACAGACAGACAGACAGACAGACAGACAGACAGACAGACAGACAGACAGACAGACAGACAGACAGACAGACAGACAGACAGACAGACAGACAGACAGACAGACAGACAGACAGACAGACAGACAGACAGACAGACAGACAGACAGACAGACAGACAGACAGACAGACAGACAGACAGACAGACAGACAGACAGACAGACAGACAGACAGACAGACAGACAGACAGACAGACAGACAGACAGACAGACAGACAGACAGACAGACAGACAGACAGACAGACAGACAGACAGACAGACAGACAGACAGACAGACAGACAGACAGACAGACAGACAGACAGACAGACAGACAGACAGACAGACAGACAGACAGACAGACAGACAGACAGACAGACAGACAGACAGACAGACAGACAGACAGACAGACAGACAGACAGACAGACAGACAGACAGACAGACAGACAGACAGACAGACAGACAGACAGACAGACAGACAGACAGACAGACAGACAGACAGACAGACAGACAGACAGACAGACAGACAGACAGACAGACAGACAGACAGACAGACAGACAGACAGACAGACAGACAGACAGACAGACAGACAGACAGACAGACAGACAGACAGACAGACAGACAGACAGACAGACAGACAGACAGACAGACAGACAGACAGACAGACAGACAGACAGACAGACAGACAGACAGACAGACAGACAGACAGACAGACAGACAGACAGACAGACAGACAGACAGACAGACAGACAGACAGACAGACAGACAGACAGACAGACAGACAGACAGACAGACAGACAGACAGACAGACAGACAGACAGACAGACAGACAGACAGACAGACAGACAGACAGACAGACAGACAGACAGACAGACAGACAGACAGACAGACAGACAGACAGACAGACAGACAGACAGACAGACAGACAGACAGACAGACAGACAGACAGACAGACAGACAGACAGACAGACAGACAGACAGACAGACAGACAGACAGACAGACAGACAGACAGACAGACAGACAGACAGACAGACAGACAGACAGACAGACAGACAGACAGACAGACAGACAGACAGACAGACAGACAGACAGACAGACAGACAGACAGACAGACAGACAGACAGACAGACAGACAGACAGACAGACAGACAGACAGACAGACAGACAGACAGACAGACAGACAGACAGACAGACAGACAGACAGACAGACAGACAGACAGACAGACAGACAGACAGACAGACAGACAGACAGACAGACAGACAGACAGACAGACAGACAGACAGACAGACAGACAGACAGACAGACAGACAGACAGACAGACAGACAGACAGACAGACAGACAGACAGACAGACAGACAGACAGACAGACAGACAGACAGACAGACAGACAGACAGACAGACAGACAGACAGACAGACAGACAGACAGACAGACAGACAGACAGACAGACAGACAGACAGACAGACAGACAGACAGACAGACAGACAGACAGACAGACAGACAGACAGACAGACAGACAGACAGACAGACAGACAGACAGACAGACAGACAGACAGACAGACAGACAGACAGACAGACAGACAGACAGACAGACAGACAGACAGACAGACAGACAGACAGACAGACAGACAGACAGACAGACAGACAGACAGACAGACAGACAGACAGACAGACAGACAGACAGACAGACAGACAGACAGACAGACAGACAGACAGACAGACAGACAGACAGACAGACAGACAGACAGACAGACAGACAGACAGACAGACAGACAGACAGACAGACAGACAGACAGACAGACAGACAGACAGACAGACAGACAGACAGACAGACAGACAGACAGACAGACAGACAGACAGACAGACAGACAGACAGACAGACAGACAGACAGACAGACAGACAGACAGACAGACAGACAGACAGACAGACAGACAGACAGACAGACAGACAGACAGACAGACAGACAGACAGACAGACAGACAGACAGACAGACAGACAGACAGACAGACAGACAGACAGACAGACAGACAGACAGACAGACAGACAGACAGACAGACAGACAGACAGACAGACAGACAGACAGACAGACAGACAGACAGACAGACAGACAGACAGACAGACAGACAGACAGACAGACAGACAGACAGACAGACAGACAGACAGACAGACAGACAGACAGACAGACAGACAGACAGACAGACAGACAGACAGACAGACAGACAGACAGACAGACAGACAGACAGACAGACAGACAGACAGACAGACAGACAGACAGACAGACAGACAGACAGACAGACAGACAGACAGACAGACAGACAGACAGACAGACAGACAGACAGACAGACAGACAGACAGACAGACAGACAGACAGACAGACAGACAGACAGACAGACAGACAGACAGACAGACAGACAGACAGACAGACAGACAGACAGACAGACAGACAGACAGACAGACAGACAGACAGACAGACAGACAGACAGACAGACAGACAGACAGACAGACAGACAGACAGACAGACAGACAGACAGACAGACAGACAGACAGACAGACAGACAGACAGACAGACAGACAGACAGACAGACAGACAGACAGACAGACAGACAGACAGACAGACAGACAGACAGACAGACAGACAGACAGACAGACAGACAGACAGACAGACAGACAGACAGACAGACAGACAGACAGACAGACAGACAGACAGACAGACAGACAGACAGACAGACAGACAGACAGACAGACAGACAGACAGACAGACAGACAGACAGACAGACAGACAGACAGACAGACAGACAGACAGACAGACAGACAGACAGACAGACAGACAGACAGACAGACAGACAGACAGACAGACAGACAGACAGACAGACAGACAGACAGACAGACAGACAGACAGACAGACAGACAGACAGACAGACAGACAGACAGACAGACAGACAGACAGACAGACAGACAGACAGACAGACAGACAGACAGACAGACAGACAGACAGACAGACAGACAGACAGACAGACAGACAGACAGACAGACAGACAGACAGACAGACAGACAGACAGACAGACAGACAGACAGACAGACAGACAGACAGACAGACAGACAGACAGACAGACAGACAGACAGACAGACAGACAGACAGACAGACAGACAGACAGACAGACAGACAGACAGACAGACAGACAGACAGACAGACAGACAGACAGACAGACAGACAGACAGACAGACAGACAGACAGACAGACAGACAGACAGACAGACAGACAGACAGACAGACAGACAGACAGACAGACAGACAGACAGACAGACAGACAGACAGACAGACAGACAGACAGACAGACAGACAGACAGACAGACAGACAGACAGACAGACAGACAGACAGACAGACAGACAGACAGACAGACAGACAGACAGACAGACAGACAGACAGACAGACAGACAGACAGACAGACAGACAGACAGACAGACAGACAGACAGACAGACAGACAGACAGACAGACAGACAGACAGACAGACAGACAGACAGACAGACAGACAGACAGACAGACAGACAGACAGACAGACAGACAGACAGACAGACAGACAGACAGACAGACAGACAGACAGACAGACAGACAGACAGACAGACAGACAGACAGACAGACAGACAGACAGACAGACAGACAGACAGACAGACAGACAGACAGACAGACAGACAGACAGACAGACAGACAGACAGACAGACAGACAGACAGACAGACAGACAGACAGACAGACAGACAGACAGACAGACAGACAGACAGACAGACAGACAGACAGACAGACAGACAGACAGACAGACAGACAGACAGACAGACAGACAGACAGACAGACAGACAGACAGACAGACAGACAGACAGACAGACAGACAGACAGACAGACAGACAGACAGACAGACAGACAGACAGACAGACAGACAGACAGACAGACAGACAGACAGACAGACAGACAGACAGACAGACAGACAGACAGACAGACAGACAGACAGACAGACAGACAGACAGACAGACAGACAGACAGACAGACAGACAGACAGACAGACAGACAGACAGACAGACAGACAGACAGACAGACAGACAGACAGACAGACAGACAGACAGACAGACAGACAGACAGACAGACAGACAGACAGACAGACAGACAGACAGACAGACAGACAGACAGACAGACAGACAGACAGACAGACAGACAGACAGACAGACAGACAGACAGACAGACAGACAGACAGACAGACAGACAGACAGACAGACAGACAGACAGACAGACAGACAGACAGACAGACAGACAGACAGACAGACAGACAGACAGACAGACAGACAGACAGACAGACAGACAGACAGACAGACAGACAGACAGACAGACAGACAGACAGACAGACAGACAGACAGACAGACAGACAGACAGACAGACAGACAGACAGACAGACAGACAGACAGACAGACAGACAGACAGACAGACAGACAGACAGACAGACAGACAGACAGACAGACAGACAGACAGACAGACAGACAGACAGACAGACAGACAGACAGACAGACAGACAGACAGACAGACAGACAGACAGACAGACAGACAGACAGACAGACAGACAGACAGACAGACAGACAGACAGACAGACAGACAGACAGACAGACAGACAGACAGACAGACAGACAGACAGACAGACAGACAGACAGACAGACAGACAGACAGACAGACAGACAGACAGACAGACAGACAGACAGACAGACAGACAGACAGACAGACAGACAGACAGACAGACAGACAGACAGACAGACAGACAGACAGACAGACAGACAGACAGACAGACAGACAGACAGACAGACAGACAGACAGACAGACAGACAGACAGACAGACAGACAGACAGACAGACAGACAGACAGACAGACAGACAGACAGACAGACAGACAGACAGACAGACAGACAGACAGACAGACAGACAGACAGACAGACAGACAGACAGACAGACAGACAGACAGACAGACAGACAGACAGACAGACAGACAGACAGACAGACAGACAGACAGACAGACAGACAGACAGACAGACAGACAGACAGACAGACAGACAGACAGACAGACAGACAGACAGACAGACAGACAGACAGACAGACAGACAGACAGACAGACAGACAGACAGACAGACAGACAGACAGACAGACAGACAGACAGACAGACAGACAGACAGACAGACAGACAGACAGACAGACAGACAGACAGACAGACAGACAGACAGACAGACAGACAGACAGACAGACAGACAGACAGACAGACAGACAGACAGACAGACAGACAGACAGACAGACAGACAGACAGACAGACAGACAGACAGACAGACAGACAGACAGACAGACAGACAGACAGACAGACAGACAGACAGACAGACAGACAGACAGACAGACAGACAGACAGACAGACAGACAGACAGACAGACAGACAGACAGACAGACAGACAGACAGACAGACAGACAGACAGACAGACAGACAGACAGACAGACAGACAGACAGACAGACAGACAGACAGACAGACAGACAGACAGACAGACAGACAGACAGACAGACAGACAGACAGACAGACAGACAGACAGACAGACAGACAGACAGACAGACAGACAGACAGACAGACAGACAGACAGACAGACAGACAGACAGACAGACAGACAGACAGACAGACAGACAGACAGACAGACAGACAGACAGACAGACAGACAGACAGACAGACAGACAGACAGACAGACAGACAGACAGACAGACAGACAGACAGACAGACAGACAGACAGACAGACAGACAGACAGACAGACAGACAGACAGACAGACAGACAGACAGACAGACAGACAGACAGACAGACAGACAGACAGACAGACAGACAGACAGACAGACAGACAGACAGACAGACAGACAGACAGACAGACAGACAGACAGACAGACAGACAGACAGACAGACAGACAGACAGACAGACAGACAGACAGACAGACAGACAGACAGACAGACAGACAGACAGACAGACAGACAGACAGACAGACAGACAGACAGACAGACAGACAGACAGACAGACAGACAGACAGACAGACAGACAGACAGACAGACAGACAGACAGACAGACAGACAGACAGACAGACAGACAGACAGACAGACAGACAGACAGACAGACAGACAGACAGACAGACAGACAGACAGACAGACAGACAGACAGACAGACAGACAGACAGACAGACAGACAGACAGACAGACAGACAGACAGACAGACAGACAGACAGACAGACAGACAGACAGACAGACAGACAGACAGACAGACAGACAGACAGACAGACAGACAGACAGACAGACAGACAGACAGACAGACAGACAGACAGACAGACAGACAGACAGACAGACAGACAGACAGACAGACAGACAGACAGACAGACAGACAGACAGACAGACAGACAGACAGACAGACAGACAGACAGACAGACAGACAGACAGACAGACAGACAGACAGACAGACAGACAGACAGACAGACAGACAGACAGACAGACAGACAGACAGACAGACAGACAGACAGACAGACAGACAGACAGACAGACAGACAGACAGACAGACAGACAGACAGACAGACAGACAGACAGACAGACAGACAGACAGACAGACAGACAGACAGACAGACAGACAGACAGACAGACAGACAGACAGACAGACAGACAGACAGACAGACAGACAGACAGACAGACAGACAGACAGACAGACAGACAGACAGACAGACAGACAGACAGACAGACAGACAGACAGACAGACAGACAGACAGACAGACAGACAGACAGACAGACAGACAGACAGACAGACAGACAGACAGACAGACAGACAGACAGACAGACAGACAGACAGACAGACAGACAGACAGACAGACAGACAGACAGACAGACAGACAGACAGACAGACAGACAGACAGACAGACAGACAGACAGACAGACAGACAGACAGACAGACAGACAGACAGACAGACAGACAGACAGACAGACAGACAGACAGACAGACAGACAGACAGACAGACAGACAGACAGACAGACAGACAGACAGACAGACAGACAGACATTTAGCATTCTACTCGTCAGGCATAAGTTCGTTTTGGTAGGAATACATTAGCTGATAGACGCAAAATTAGTGACTTGGTATTTCTTTATAAACTGGTAAATGGCATTATCAACCACGGTGAAATCCTTAAACTGATCTCCCTAACAGTTCCACACAGATTGCCCAGATATCCCATCACAAAAACTTTTCATATGCCATCTGTCCATACCAACATTGGTTTTAATTCTCCCACAGTTAGAATGTGCAACGTATACAATGCTCTTAATACTATGACACCTGGTCTTGACATATTTGGTACATCGTTATGCAAGTTCCGAAAAGAAGCGTTGACACACTTGCTCGACAAACCCAAATAGTGATGTAATTATTATTTTTATTTTGTATAAAATCATTAGTTATTATTTCCTCTTATTCATTACTAGCTGTTGCTCGCGGCTCCGCCTGCGTGGAGGTTATATTCGGGAGCAGAAGTATACAATCCAAGGACTTGTCTTCTGTACTGAGGCACCTATAGCGATTTTTCAGCCTCTCAGGTGTTGTGCCTGAATCTTGAGATTGCATCTAAAGAATACCCCATAACTTTAACCTCACTTTGCCCCTTTTAAGGATGATTATTCAAAAACGTTGAAGCACGTATTTCTTTATTTCCTACCAAAAGCCTATATATGAATTTACAGATCCCTAAGTCAAGGAATTATGGATTTCCCATACAAATTTTGAACTCCTATTTGACCCCTTTCAAGGTTGATTTTTGAGAAAAAAGATAGCCTATGTCCTTCTCCAAGATATAATCTATTCCCTTACCAAATTTCATTACAATCCGTTCAGCCGTTTAGTCGTGAAGAGGTAACAAACAAACAAACAGAGTTACTTTCGCATTTATAGTATTAGTATGGATTGGCGGCTGTAGTATATCACAAATTGTTATCCATATTATAATGTTATAAAATTGTGAATGTTGTATAAACCTTCAATAAGCAGGTGCATCAGAACTTGTATTTATTTATAACATACTAGCTGTTGCTCGCGGCTCCGCCCGCTTGGAGGTTATTTTCGAGGGAGCAGAAGTACAAGAAGTACAATCCAAGGAGTTGTCTTCTGCACTGAGGCGCCTGTAGCGATTGTCCAGCCTCTCAGGTGTTGTGCCTGAATCTTGAGATTGCATCTAAAGAATACCTCATAAGTTTAACCTCACTTTGCCCCTTTCAGGGATGATTTTTCAAAAAAGTTGAAACACGTATTTCTTGATTTACTACCAAAAGCCTAAATAATTTTCAGATCCCTAACATGAGGAATGATCACTCTCACTCTCTCAGTCTCTCAGTCTCTCACTCTCTCTCACTCTCTCTGTCTCTCTCTGTCTCTCACTCTCTCTCACTCTCTCACTCTCTCTCACTCTCTCACTCTCTCACTCTCTCACTCTCACTCTCTCACTCTCTCACTCTCTCTCACTCTCTCACTCTCTCACTCTCTCACTCTCTCACTCTCTCACTCTCTCACTCTCTCACTCTCACTCTCTCACTCTCTCACTCTCTCACTCTCTCACTCTCTCACTCTCTCTCACTCTCTCACTCTCTCACTCTCTCACTCTCTCACTCTCTCTCTCTCACTCTCTCACTCTCTCACTCTCTCACTCTCTCACTCTCTCACTCTCTCACTCTCTCACTCTCTCACTCTCTCACTCTCTCACTCTCTCACTCTCTCACTCTCTCACTCTCTCACTCTCTCACTCTCTCACTCTCTCACTCTCTCACTCTCTCACTCTCTCACTCTCTCACTCTCTCACTCTCTCACTCTCTCACTCTCTCACTCTCTCACTCTCTCACTCTCTCACTCTCTCACTCTCTCACTCTCTCACTCTCTCACTCTCTCACTCTCTCACTCTCTCACTCTCTCACTCTCTCACTCTCTCACTCTCTCACTCTCTCACTCTCTCACTCTCTCACTCTCTCTCAATCTCTCAATCTCTCAATCTCTCACTCTCTCAATCTCTCAATCTCTCAATCTCTCAATCTCTCAATCTCTCAATCTCTCAATCTCTCAATCTCTCAATCTCTCAATCTCTCAATCTCTCAATCTCTCAATCTCTCAATCTCTCACTATTTAACTTCGTGAAAAAATGTGAAACACGTATTTCTTTATTTCCTACCAAAAGCCTTAATATGAATTTACAGACCCCTAAGACGAGGAATTATGGATTTCCCATACAAATTTTGACCTACTATTTGACCCCTTACAAGGTTGTTTTTTGAGAAAAAATATAGCCTATGTCCTTCTCCAGGATATAATCTATTCCCTTACCAAATTACATTACAATCCGTTCAGCCGTTTAGTCGTGAAGAGGTAACAAACAAACAAACAGAGTTACTTTCGCATTTATAGTATTAGTATGGATTTTTGTAACATTTCAATGCATGTGCTACTGTTGTGCTTTTCCTTAATAAATAAACAAACAGATGTCGCATGTCCTAAGTCAAAATATTTTTCTCACGGAAAAATTTTACTTGATGCTTTCTTCGACCAAACTATGCCGTCCGTTTTTTTTATCGTAACCCGAGCCTCACGAATACTCGGATCTTTTTATAAAAATACCTAAAAAGAGTTCGTGTATCGTGCGATACAGATTTCACGAAGAAAAAGTAAAAAAAAAAGAAATAATCAGACAAGCGGTCGGTCCCGCCCGCCCGCCTCATGTCAAGCGACGGTGACGTATCCCGGTGTAGGTGAGGTTAAATTTCACGAGATATCTATATATTAGTATGTGAAGAGAAAACTTTGTACCCTTTTTAGGCACATCAAATCAGACAGAAGAAGGTAGGCAGAGTTGTAACCAGTGCACCCACTTTTCGCCGAATTTATTTCGGCCCCATAATGTGATAGCATATCGTCATACCCGGCACAGATTACAGCAAATACTGAGAATTTCTCGATAGAAAATATAACTTTACCCGACCCGGGTATCGAACCCGAGACTTCAGCACAGCAGTCGTAATGCATGCGCAATTACAAAAGCGCCACCGAGGCAGTCAAGTCAGAGATATAAAGGAAACGTAATTATAAAAATACGTAGAATTGGCGACTGATGATTAGATAGAGCTACCACTTAAAAAAATTAAATTATTTAGGTCTTGTCTAGGGTTGTATTTGCTTTTATATCCTTGTCTAACTAAACACTATTAGATACTTTGTTTCTATATATTAGTTATATTAGTATAGTATAATAATTATATTTTTTGTTATGATCCTACTGTTTGCTATAATGGCCGACAAAATGACAAGATCAAATATATCAATTTTATAACAAAATAAGGTTACAACAAAAACACCTGCCTCCATTTAACGACAGTTAAGACTTCCGAGAATACTTAATCAACGACAAAAGCATTTAAACATCAAATTATACTCTGTAATTTATTCAAGTGTCGTGAAGTTGTTTTATGTATTTTGCAAATTTTCGGTGGATATATTAAAATTAAACCTAGTTTAACGGTGACACGTGTATTATTATTCTATGTCAGTTCGAATTAAATTAACATAGTAGACGGCGAGCAACAAAATAGCAATAAATAATACTTTAATTTTATTTCAGATGACAATTTTAATATAAAATACACTTCTGTTTACAAGTTTGTTTAACATTATGTCAAGGAAGTAGTTTTAATCAAACATTTAATCTTGTTATTTATGTTTATAGCGACAATATAAAAGGAAGATTTATGTTAAAAGAATATTTAATCATTGCTCGTAAACTTTTAGTATTTGATGGCACAATAATAATACAGTTATTAATACACTTATTATCTGGATTACTCAGTTGCGATCTTTAAGTCCTATTATTTTTCTGCATACATCGCAGTTTCTAACAATCACAACACTCAGTATCAGAACACAAATAATGTTAAACAACAATGATTAAAAATCTGAAAATATCTCAAAGTAATAACAAAAGTTTCTATAATTTCCTCTATATAATCATAAAAAAATTAAATTAAACGTAATATCTTAACATCAAATATCTTTCGCAACATAATCTCATGTAACCCGCGCAGTCCGTTATCGTTGCATGCCGTCGCACTCGGGTTCCTGCTGTCGTGTCCCTTCACAAAATGACATAAGCACCGTCATTTACAAAAATAGTCCATATTCCTTTCAAATAACGCTTCTTTTAGCCGCATAACTAACTTTGCAAGCCGGTGTAGTCTCACCAACTTAATAATCACAATCTGATAAATCTGAAATGAGCATTATTGCCTTGAATTGCGGTACTAAGGCGATACATATTTAATTTTGTCGCGTTTACATTTGCATTCCAAAATTCGAAATTCGAAAACGCATCTAATCCCACGTAATAAGGTTATGAATGAGTGCATCGATAAATATTTTTAGACGGAACGGGACATTTTTGTCTGTGCAAACAATTTTTGATTTTATTGCTTTGTAATAAAGTTGTGTTGAGTGGATCTATTGATGATCTGGGAATCTACCTGCAGTTTTTACAAACACACAATTGTCTACTGAAGTAGTCTCACGTGCGAGTGAATATTTGTTATTAATGGAATCACTGAATCATTTGGGGTTCCGTTGTAGGAAATTATGAAATTCTTCATTCAGCGTGTTTTAGCGTCTGTATCATGGCAAATGATCTGAAGAATTGTTTAATCTTATCCCATCCTCTCCCGTGCACACCAGAACCACAAGTACTGGCTTCCGGAACCACAGCTTCGTGGTGTCTACTACCCCGGCCCGAACCAAGAGGTTTGTATTTCGCAAATTCGTATCTTTGCCGCACCATCAAGCTGTTGAATAGGTTGTCAACGGTCCTGTCTTCCTATAATGGTGGGTCATTTTCACATAGTTGGAAGAAGCTATTCAACAGGCATGATTGTGACAAGTAGCGAGCGATAGATTATTTCGCGCTACTTTGATACTCTAACTGGACGGCACTGCACTAATCATCAGGTGCAGTGTGGCAACTATGCCGGGCCAGGCAAAAAAAAAAGCCAAAATAAAAAAACTTGTTACTTTTCCTCAAAGATCAGTAACGCGCCTTCTCTTGTGATCTTCAAAAAGAGGTGACCAGCATTCGTGTTTGCTTTTAGTTATATTGTGGTATACGTTATAAATAAGCAGCTGCACTCTAGTCGTTATTGGAATAGACTGCTAAGACGAAAGAAGCGGATTCAAAACCAGGCCAAATGGCATACACTTCTGACTTTACGAGATTACTCGTGTAATAAGGTAGTCTCCTGTGTTTAATTTTGTACACTATTCGATTTACAACCGAATATAAAATGCCAAAGAAACTATTTTGCGAAAACAGAATCAAAATTGCTTGAAAAATTAGGTCACGATTTTCATTTTAAATATTTATGTGACCAAAAATGGGTGCGTAGTGGGAACATCTCACTATCTTCCTCACACATCTGCAAAGTAATGACGATTCTGAGAGGTGACGTCACGGCTCATATCATGCATCCTTTTACTGTCATTTGACATTTGCGCAGGGAGGCTGGCAATTATCGCTTGATTTAATGAAAGAAAACATCGATAAGAAACCTGCATACCTGAGAATTCTCATAAGAATATTTAAGTTATATGAAGTTTACCAATCCGCATTAGGCCGGCCTAGTATACGGCATATATTCCCTCCCATCAGTAAAGGAAGCCCGTGCAAAGCAGTGGGACAAAGTTTTTTTTAAGTGCCTCGATAGGCAGACGAGCAGACGGGCCACCTGATGGTAAGTAGACACCGCCGCCCATACACTTCTGCAATGACAGGGCACAGCAAAGCCGCTGCCTACTGTTAACTCAGGGTTGGTATTATTATTACTGAGAATGTGTATTTCTTCTTACAATACGTGATAAAAAGGAATAAAGGGCAAATCAGGTACCTCCTACCGTCGTAAATGTACGAGAAGATGTATGAATGTGGAAGAGGTGAAAGAAGTGTGTCAGGATCGTAGCTTGTGGCACTCAATAGTCTCTGCCTACCCCCAGTGTAGTGGCGTGATTGTATATGTATATGTATACTAGCTGTTGCTCGCGGCTCCGCCCGCGTGGAGGTCATGTTTGGGAGAAAAAGTATACAATACAAAATACTCATGCGTTTAACTTAAAAAATGACGGATTTTCATAAAATCTTTCATCCCCTATTTTACCCCCTTAGAGGCGGAATTTCCAAAAATTCTGAAACATATTTTTTTGATTTTTAACTAAAAGGCCAAATAATAATTTTCATGAATTTAACTTAAAAAATGACGGATTTTCATACAAACTTTCATCCCCTATTTTACCCCCTTAGGGGTGGTATTTCCAAAAACCCTTCCTTAGTGGATGCCTACGTGATAAAAGGTACATACTGTCAAAATTTTAAGTCTGTAACCCCAGCCGTTTAGGCTGTGCGTTGATCGATCAGTCAGTCAGTCAGTCAGCTTCTTCTTTTATATATACAGATATGTGTAATACGTGATAGCAATAATTCTAGTACTCTCGAACCGTTTGGTAAGCGAGCGGTGCCAACGGGCCGCTATAGCATTAGTATGCAGCGCATGCAGCCAAGCCGGCCTGTCGCCCACTTATCATAGAACAGGGCTGGATAACATTTGGCAGGAGAGCAATTTAAATTTCGATTGTAAAAATATGTTTAGTATAATAGGTGGTGGTAGAATATTCATATCCGCCCGGATAGCGAATACCGTACACAGGGTGTAAAACCCGCCATAGTGGCACACGCAAGTGTGTCGCGTTCCGGGATCAGCCAGTGTACATCCGGTTTTTCTTGGGGGTCTTGAGTTGGGGTACAATGTTTGGCCATTTTTCGGCCTTCTGAGTACTCTGACAATAAGACAAATAGACCCTCAACCGCTTCTTCACCTTCTTGCCCATGGCGTAGTGTGAAGAAGCAGGCCGGCATGATTGTGTTGAGTAGCGGGGGATAGATCGTCTCTCGCTACTCGATACTTTAAGAGGACCTTACCATCAGGTGCAGCTTTAAACATTGAGGAATGAAATACAAAAACATTTGACTTGGAGATTTTTAAATGTTACTTAAAAATGTAAGTATGTAAATAGCAGCAACAGCCTAGTTGGTTGCGGTACGGACTGTCAAGACGAAAGTCGTAGATTCGAAACCCAAGTGGCATACACCTCTGGTTTTTCTAAAGTTATGTGTGTATTAAAAAATGATAATTATCGCTTGCTTTAACGGTGAAGGAAAACATCTACCTCTAACTGTCGAAAATGTATGAGAAGATGTATCAATGTGGAAGAGGCGAAAGGAGTTTCAGGATCATAGCTTGTGTCACTCCATAGTCTCTGCCTACCCCGATGGGATACGGGCCTGAGTTTATATGTATATAATTCAATATGCAAGCGAATATAATACGCAAAAATACTCTTGCGAAAACAGAATCAAAATTGCTTGAAAAATGAAATCACAATATATATATTAAAGATTGGTATAAACAAATAATATAGTTGCGTAGTGGAGTAATGACCATTTTTAGAGGTGACGTCACGGCTCATATCATGCATCCTTTTACTGTCATTTGACAATTACCTCAGATTTGAATGGAGTCTGATTTTTTGAGACTTATTTTTGTTCGGATTTAATAAAAAAAAACGATAAGAGGTTTTAGGTAATATAACTTGTTGAACCATTACCCGGAGTTTAATTTTGTCGACTCTACTGCAATGAGCTGACTTAACCTGGGTGATACAACAGTCCTGTCTGCTTTAAAAGGTTTAAGTGCTTATTTAAATATAGAACAAAATATACAAAAAATATTCTTACATGCTATTTTTAACTTTAATCTTATGGAAATAAAAATTATTTTGGCTTGTATTTTACTCCCTCCTTTATTTATTTTTATTTTCCTTCTGGACACTAGTGGCAAATCTCCTTACATTTCATGGGAGCCACTATGGGTAGATACTTAAAGTGAATAATGACAGTGACGTAGGATGACGTATCCAAGTCACGAGAAATTAAACGGTATTAAATCTCCTCACATTTCTGCTAGCCTGGTACTTAGGAAAACTTCAGAGATGTTACTTTTATGTCACGCGCATCTTAAAATTTCACTCTCATCTTTTTCATAACGCGCCTAAAGAAGTATAACTTCAAAAATAGTTCTGTATTATGTATTGTTGCCAAAAGTTCGTCACTTCTGCAGCAATCTTATTTTGTAGGTAGGTCTCGCTGAACGGTATGATGTTTGTAATTTGTTATACTATCTTAGATCTAGGAGGTTGTATTGCCTTAGTTGTTTAATTATTTTGTAGAATCACACGCGTTAGTGCTTATCCGGTGGTCTGATAGTTTTATACCTGGTGCTGGTGGTAGGATATTCATATCCGTCCGGATAGCGACCACCGTACACAGGGTGTAAAACCCGCCATAATGGCACACGCAAGTGTGTCGCGTTCCGGGATCAGCCAGTGTACATACGGCTTTTGTCGGGGGTCTAGAGTTGGGGTACGATATTTGGTCGTTCTGCGGCCTTCTGAGTAGGTACTCTGACACGAGACCCTCGACCGTTTGTTTACCTTCTTGCCCATGACGTAATGTGAGGAAGCAGGCCGGCATGATAGTGTTGAGTAGCGGGGATATATTGTCTCTCGCTACTCGATACTCTAATTGGACGACACTGCGCTTACCATCAGGTGCAGTGTGGTCACTTTGCCGTGCCAGGATTAAAATAAAATACCTACATGACAGTTAGCTAACTTAAAAATTGCTAAACAGAGTTTGTTCTAAATACATATATATACACTCACACCTGTAATCCCTGAAGGGGTAGGGTAGGTTAGGTTAGTACACCCACTTTTCACCGTATTTATTAGGTCCCATAATGTGATAGGAGGCGAGCTTATCGCCATATCGGGCACAATTCCGAATCCCGGGCTGATACTAAGTATTTGTAAACAGAAAAACACTTTACCCGACACGGGAACCGAACCCGAGACAGCACAGCAGTCGTAACGCATGCGCAATCACAACTGCGCCACCGAGGCAGTCAGTTTTAGTTTAATTTATTTAAAATAAATATTGTATTAATTTTAAGTGTTACGTGTTTTAATTTATTCACCGACCGATGTGGCATGGCACCTTTCTTATTACCCAACCGAGTTATGTAACAGTTGCTCATGTTCTATCGAAGCCCACATCTTGAGGAAAAGCGCTGTGTAATGGTGTTCCATTTTCATTTTTTTTTGTATCGTCCGCTTCTAACTTGCTTATGCATTTTTTACATAGATTTATGCCTTATTTAGGAATTGAACCTATACTTTTCAGTGACCAGGCTATTTATCGAGAAACGTTTTAATTAAACAATAAATTTAATTAGGCATTTAATCTTATCCCACCCTCTCTTCCATACCAGAACTACGCGTACTTCCTCGCGGAGCCACAGATTCGTGGTGTCTACCACCGCGGCTCGAACCGAGGTTCGCAAATTCGTATTTTAGCCGCACCCTCAAGCTGTGTAACATGTACCGTGTTCCCTCCTTCCTATGATCCTGGGTCCTTTAGGGGTAGTGTGAAGAAGCTACACAGCAGGCCGGCATCATTGTGTTGAGCAGCGAGGGATAGATCGTCTCTCAGTGCGCTTACCATCAGGTGCAGTGTGGTCCAGTTGGAGTAGTCCAGTAAACAAACCTTCGGCGGCCGTTACCTTAAATACGCCTTTATTGCATGTTAATAAGGGCGCCTTTCGTCTGTTCGGGCCGCATATGCTCGGCAGGTTAAATGGTCGAAGCTTTATCTTCACATATTAAGGTTCCATTTTGATGGATATATTGTCAGTGGGTGATGTGACCTTTCCACTCTACTTCACCTAGGACGTGGAGGAGGCGTGGGCATGCCTAGACCCACGCAACCCAGTTACCTTTCCTTTATGGCCTATCAAGGCAAACGAGCTACTAACTGATGGGAGATAGTAGTCATTACACTTAGATATTTGCAATACGAATTTATATACAATATTTATATAACACATTAGTCATTTTTTTATCCTGGCACAGCAAAGCCACCACCCGATAGTAAGCGCAGTGCTGTCTAGTCAGATACGATTATACCTCGCTACTTGACACTATCATGCCGGTCTGCTCTGTAGCTTCTTCACACTACCCAGAGTCAAAGAATGTTATTTAAACTTTTGTGTGTAAAAAATAACCTATGTGCTATTCTAGACTATAATCTATATCTGTGCCAAATTACAACCAGAGCCGTCCAGCTGTTGAAGCGTGATTGTCTAACAAACATCCATCCATCCAAACATTGCCATTTATAATATTATTAGGATATTCAATGTCATATTACATGAGCAAAGTTACCCGCGAAAGACGAAATAGACCGGTGTGATACTGCTCCAGATAACATTTCCCTTCTATCTAAATTAGGTTAATGTCAGCGAGAACGCATCCCACCTGCTCAGTTCTAATAATACGTGGCATGTTTAACATACAAAATATACGCTATACGAGATTCAAATGCGTTATATTTTACGAAGTCAAAATAAGACAACATTCACCGAACCGAACCCATAAGATAACATAAGCTCGTGTCGTAGGTATCACCTAAAAGAGACATTAGATAGATAGATAGATAACTTTTTATTGCACACCAACATAAAAATATTACAACTAGAAACCTTAAAACTAGAGTAAGTTACAATAGGCGGTCTTATCGCTAAAAGCGATCTCTGCCAGACAACCTTAATAATATGGAGACAAATGAAAAGGGTCCGTAAAAATTAGGGGTGTGACACACACACATAGCAATACATAGCATATATATAATAAATAATATATCAATACATATAATATAACAATAATATGAAATAATAATTAATTATATAAAAATAAAGCGTTATGTTATAATAATTACGCTAGCAAAGACATATAATACATTTTTACTCGGGTTTTAAAAATACTCAATGATGGAGCTTTTCTTACAAATTGCGGCAAGGAATTCCACAGGCGAACATCCTGGACGGTAAACGAACTGTCAAAGAAACCACTGCCACTGCCACTGACATTAGGTGTCACAAAACCAAATACACATATTTTTGGATCACACGAACCATTGTCTTTGTAGGAATCGAACCAACTACTTCACCTGGCTACACAACAAATAGGCCTATTAGATAAAGAGACTATTATAAGTAACTAGCTGTTGCTCGCGGCTCCTCCCGCGTGGAGGTCATACCAATATTCATGCGTTTGACTTAAAAATGACGGATTTTCATACAAACTTTAATTCCCTATTTTACCCCTTTAGGGGCGGAATTTCCAAAAATCCTGAAACATATATTTTTTATTTTTAACTAAAATGCCAAATACTAATTTTCATGAATTTAACTTCAAAAATGACGGATTTTCATACAAACTTTCATCCCCTATTTTATCCCCTTAGGGGTGGTATTTCCAAAAACCCTTCCTTAGTGGATGCCTACGTGATAAAAGGTACCTACTGTAAAAATTTCAAGTCTCTAACTCCAGCCGTTTAGGCTGTGCGTTGATCGATCAGTCAGTCAGTCAGTCAGTGAGTCAGTCAGTCAGTCAGTCAGTCAGTGAGTCAGTCAGTCAGTCAGTCAGTTTCTTCTTTTATATATACAGATGGAGCATAGAGTTCGCAAATTATCTATATTCATGGCATTTTGGTGACTTGGTTCTGAAATATCTTTATTATGTTAACTTAATCACTCGTGTCTATAAGGATTTAAAAAAAAGTAGGGAGTAAAATACACGCCAAAATGATTTTTATTTCCATTAAATTAAAGTTAAAAATAGCATGTAAGAACGGCGAAACTGGCCAGTATTTGAACGCACCACCGCACGGCCAACAAGCATGACTGGAGGCTTTAATTAGGATGCACTATACATATAAACCTTCCGGAAAAGAATATCTACATGATAGTGAAAACCGTTTAAAAACCCTTTGCGTGGTTTAGGAGTTAACGGATAAACATTAATGTTATTTATCTTCAACGATACAATTTTTGTTTTTTTTAGTGCCCCGATAGGCAGACGAGCAGACGGCCACCTGATGGTAAGTAGTCACCGCCGCCCATAGACTTCTGCAATACCAGGGCACAGCAAAGCCGCTGCCTACCGTTACATGTATATGTATATGTTCTGAATACATACATATACTCTCTCGTCTGGAATTCCCGAAGGGGTATGCAGAGGTGTAACCATGCACCAGTACATCCACTTTTCGCCGAACTTATTACGGTCCCATAATGTGATAGGAGGCAAGCCTATCCCCATACCGAGCACAATTACATCGCCGAAATCATCAAGAATTGTCATGTGCTACTCAATTGGAATCATTTTGCACGAACCAATTTGACTAAAAAAGCGATAAAAAGGATTTAGACGTTCTGCATCAACATCTTATTTAAATTAAATTATAAGTTTTTTAATTTATAACAAGTACACCGACTTCAATAAAAAACAAATTATGCGTCACTATAAAATTTGAGGGGTACCCTTGTTTTTTCTGAGATCCCATCATCAGATCCTGACTTGGTGCCAATGGGATAGATAAATGACACAAAACATATACCTAGTCAGGTCATAAATTCTGTCACATGTTTAATATAAAATAATTGAAACAAGTTTATTCATTATGTAACCATTTATATACTCAAATGAAATTAACAAAACATAGATTCTTATGACACTAAAGTTTACTCAAAAAGACCTCCGTGATTTTGAATACAGGCCTTCAATCTGCGCGGCCAGTTGTCTATCGCAGCACGAACGAGGTCCATGTCAATATCGGCGGCTGCCTTAATCAAGGATGTCTTGAGTGACTCCAAATTGGGATGAGGCTTTTAGCACGCCTTTTCCTCCAAGTGTTGCCATATCTTGTAATCTAACGGATTCAAATCTGGACTGGAGGAGGTCCAGTCTTCGTGCCGGATGAAGTCGATTTCACGCGCCGCCAGCCAGTCTTGTGTGCTCTTCGCTCTATGAGCTGGCGCCGAATCTTGTTGGAATACCCAGTGCCTGTTATTGAACATGGTATGAGAAACAGGTTCCACAAGGTTCGTCAGGACTGTATTTTGATACACAACTGCATTCGTTTTTACACCTTTCTCACAAAAATGTACCTCTGTTAAGCCCCAATAAGAAACTCCCAACCATACCATGAGCGAGGATGGAAAATGACCTCGTTGGACACGCGGAATACGGTTGCTCGCTTCTTCACTACTGTGTGCGTACACCTTATCATTTTGTTTGTTCTACGTTTGTTTGTTAGCTCTCTTCTACGGTAAAAATTTTTTCATCTGAAAAAAGAATTTCCCGATATTTTTTTCCCGCGTACCGCTTCAACAAAGCGCGGCATCTCTTCAGTCTAAGGTCCATTAGACGAGCATTCAAACGATGTCCTGTTTTTCTTCGATATGCCCGAAGCCCTAAGTCTTCATTTAACACCCTTTTCACCGTGGTTCTGCTTAACCCCATCTGAAGGGCCAACAGTTTCTGCTTACGTTTGGGATTTCTTTGAATTCGCGCCTTCACAGCTTTTATCACTGCTGGAGTCCTAACAGACCGAGGGAGACCACTTCTTGACCTGTCATCTACACTAGAGTCTTCATTGTATCGTTTGATGGTACGATAAACGAATCTTTTGGTTATATTCAAATTTTCAGTATGTCAAAAATTTGAATTGGCGCGTAACCGCAACGATGCAACGCAATTACTGCAACACGGTCTTCTTTAAGCGTCCACTCCATATTTAAAAATGAGTAAAATTCTAAAAAGTATACATTTTTATTTTCATGAACAATTTGAAATTCGAATTCATTAAAACTTTTTTGTGGCCAGCATTCTAAAATAAAAGTTTTTACTGTGTGACAGTACTTATGACCTGACTGTGTATACTCCGTTATCCAAAAATTACGATCGCTTGCAGATAGTATTGTAAACGAAATGGACACTAATAGAAATTCTAACGCTAATAGACTATTAAAAGTCGGGGAAAAAATGTCTTTGTGTGACTAGCGTGGGAACCGCTCTTCGAATAGAATGTTCAGAAAACTTTCAGATTGATGATTAGGTGAATTTGAGGTGCATCAATTTACCGCTCGTTTGTCGGGCATATTTGTTAAAGTATATCGAGTTCCAAGAAATTCCTGAAAGTTTTAATTCCGACAGGTGGCGCCGTTGGCGAGATCTGAATTTCAACGAAAATTCGGTCACAGAGAAGGCGGTTAATGGAAGGACAACGTCTTCCCGAGATCACTATTAAAAATTTATAATGTTTACGCGCATATTAACCATTGAAATAAAACTAAAAAGAAAATAAACCATGATAAATTCTGTAAAACTACTTTTATTTCTATATAAAATATATAGTGGAAGTTCTTTCTATGACCCTGGGTAAGCTTAGTGTGAAGAAGCTACCCAGTTGGCCAGCATGATTGTGTTGAGTGGCGAGGAATAGTTACATAAACTTTGTTATGAATGACGAACAATATAAAGTCATCACTTTTCAAAATTACTAATTTATCTATAGGGCGATGATGTCATATCAATTGGAGTAATAGCCTACATAAATTACTAACTGATAAATAAAAAATTAAATATTTATCTCACAAAGTTTATTTCTATTAAACATATATTTTTGTTTTTTATTACATAGCTAGTGCACCAAGCAATCTATATATCTTCCGTATGCATTTACTTATACTTAAAGCTACTAAAAACACAATTTTCTTAATCCAACTGATCTACATTAATTGTAAACAGTATTGAGTAGTGCGAACAGCGACCACGAACGGCTTAGAATCTGTAAAGAACATAAATAAATAAATACAACTAACAGTGACACATAGTTCTGAGCCCACACTGAATCATGGGTATCAATAACTACGAGGGGCTATAGTCCCACAACACCAGAACCGAAACAAATATCTGTCGGTCACACAAACATTTAAGTCAATGAGCCTATCAGCTAATTTGTTAGAATTCTTTTACAATTTACACAATATATGCCAATTACTAAATAAGAGCTATTAAAATAACTACGCTATAAACATATCTCTGTATAAATGCATTCTTGTGATTTTTTATGATTGCTGGAGGAATGTCAAAATTCCCGAAGTGTCGAAGATTACTTAAAAGTTGTGGGGTTTATTTGCGCTGATCTGTAGAGATTAGGAAGATGGCAGAAATTATATAAACCATTGCAGATTTTTTTAAAAAACGACGATTTGTAAAAACATCGACAGCCTCCGTGGCGTTGCTAGCTAGCAGCTGTGAAACGAGAGGCTGTGGGTTCGATTCCTGCAAAGAGAATTTTTAAGGAAGTAGTAAATTTATAAGGAACGTAATATTTTTCTGAGATAAAACATATTCTTTAAAATAAACTATCCGCTAATTATCATCAAAATCCATTCAGCCGTTTTTGTGTGAATGAGTAACAATCATCCAAACGTAAAAAAAAACTTTCACATTTATAATATTAGTAGGAAGTATGATAAAACATTTTATTTCGGTATACATAAAGCTAAAATGATCTATGGTAGGGACAATTCTAAATATACACTTACCCTAGTGAAGGCGTTCAGGTTGAGGTCCGCGAAGTTAGCCGCAGTCAACTTGCAAGGTTTCTGCGACCTGCACACGTCACAGTGGTGAAAACAATGATGAAAGAAACTTATTATGTATTTACGTCATTGGGTGGAAACGTGTCGGAATATTAACAAACAACAAGTTAAGGCTTCAGAGTTTAAAAATGGAACACATTGCCCGACAGCGCTCCCGTCTACACGTGATTTTGCGAACCATTGTCCATAAAACGTGACAAAATATAACAGTCTTTGCCACAAAAGGCACGTAACGAGAACTTTTCCTACAGAATGGCTTCAGGGTTACAACATTTTGATTTGAATTTGATATATTTAGAGCTGCAATTTTCCCCTGCCTACGCGATATTTATATAACTAAATGTCAAGTATTTCTGCTATTTTTACCCTGCAAGTGTGACTGGAAGGGTTGATAGAGGGAGCCCGAGGAGAACTTATGCCGATCAAAATGTTATCTAGCAAAATTGCAATTCGAACATGCGATAGGTTGATAAAGATTGACTGAATCTGATTAGTGTTTAATATTTCATAGATTCTTCTTCTTCTTCTTGCTTTAATGGCCTCTGCGGAGGAACAACTCCACAATTTTGCCAATGTCACGTAATAAAAAGTTAAATAAGTAAATAAAATTTATGTGATGATGATGATGATGAAGGATGATCATAATTATTCTTTTAAATTTGATTCATTCAAATGATGACAAAACAACAAACTACTAACACTACAAAAATGACGTTACCTACTAAATAGTAGGTAGAGTCATTTTTGATGAGATATGTCAGTCAATAGCAGTCGATACAAACCTGATTAGTATTAAAACTACCGCCTTTTTGGTGCCTTCGTCGATGTCATACCACTTGCAATTGTATATAGCGTTACTGACTTCTGTACTCTGAAAATTCATAAGAACATCTTATTTGACAAGCTAATCTTAGTTCCAGTTCCACATGTGTGTATGTAAATCGGTGATATTTTTCTCAAGTTTATAAATTGTATGGTGGAAGGGTAAGCAATATTTAGCGCCGACTATACACCGACAACTATGTCATGGTAAAAACCTGCCATAGACATCCATTCCGGACATCCCGGATCAACTAGTGTAATTTGAATAGTCGCTATAATTCTAGAGACTGATGAAAAAAGCGACGCCTATTATTGGTCGTCGACACAGTACTTAAAACTAATGTAATCTGCAATCTAAAAGCGAAACCACATTGATTATCTAAAATAGCATTGGAAGCAGCTGGTGGTAGGATATTCGTATCCGCCCGGATAGCGACCACCGTACACAGGGCGAAAAACCCGCCATAGTGGCACACGCAAGTGTGTCGCGTTCCGGGATCAGCCAGTGTATGTCCGGTTATCGTCGGGGGGCTAGAGTTGGGGTACGATGTTTGGCCGTGCGGGTATAAGCCGGTTCACAGTCGGTTGGAGGCGTGTTGATCCGTCGGCCAGGGAGACCTGTAGAAACGGTGGTACCGCTGGCCGCCCGCGGTACAGTACAGGGGCCCAATCGTGGCTAACCACCACGAGAGGCTGCCCCACCATGCCGCGCATAATCTTGGGTGGGTCCGTCGTGCCGGTTGGTGACCGGATGTGGGGTCCCGGCGGCCTATCCCGGGAGGGTACGGGGGCCCTTCCGTCCGGCGGATCAGCTCACCTCCTCTCGGCTCTTTTAGTGGACCGGCGCTTGTTACGGCCTTCTGACTACTCTGACACTAGACCCTTGACCGCTTCTTCACCTCCTCCTCCCATAACTCCATGTCAGTGCATACAAAGAGAGCAGGTTTTACAGCGGTGCGTAACCCCACCACCGCCTTCACAATGGAGTTCGCTAACATCCGCGGACTCCATTCTAATCTTAATGCCGTCCACCACCATCTTGAGACGGCCCGGCCTGCTCTGCTCTTCTTGACGGAGACGCAGATTTGTAGTCCGACCGATACTTCATACTTGCTTTACCCCGGATACTCGCTTGAAGAAAGCTTCAGGCCGAGGGCCGGGGTATGCCTGTATGTTCGGTCGGACGTCTGCTGTCGCCGTCTGCGCTGCATGGAGGACCCCTCCTTCTCCACCCTGTGGGTACACGTCGACCTCGGCTCCCAGAGTCGGGTTTACGTGTGCCTTTACAGGTCACACGACGGGGACGTAGAGACAACTCGGCTATTTAATTATATTAGCCAGGCGACAGACGACGCGCAGGAGCAGTTTCCAACAGCGGAATTGGTAGTTCTGGGGGACTTTAACGCACACCACGAGTTGTGGTTGGGCTCCTCCAGAACTGACCATGCTGGCAGGACTGCTCATGCATTCGCTTCGACGAATGGCTTGACACAGCTGGTGGACCAGCCTACCAGGATCCCAGATGTGGCAAGTCATGCGCCCTCTCTGCTGGACCTACTGCTGACGAGTCATCCAACCGGGTATAAAGTGACGGTTGGTGCTCCCCTGGGTACCTCCGATCACTGCCTGGTTGGGACGTCGGTTCCTTGCGCTTTGCCTCCACGTCCCGTGAAGGTCAAGCGCAGGGTCTGGCACTACTCGTCGGCAGATTGGGATGGTATGCGGGATTACTTCGCATCCATCCCTTGGCAGCAGCGCTGCTTTGATGGAAAGGATCCTTCAGCGAGTGCTGACGCCATTGCTTGCGAGATCAGAATAGGAATGGAATATTACATTCCTTCCTCTGAGATCGCAGGCAAGGGCCGAGGACGCTCCTGGTTCAATCGTGCATGCGCCGATGCTGTTGGCAAGAAACAGGCGGCGTATCGTGATTGGATCGGGGGTCGCGCTACGAAGGATCCCAACCTCAAGTCACTCAAAGCAGCCTATAACCGTGCTGCCAAGGTCTGCAAGAGGGCGTATGTTAAAGCGGATGCCCAGCGCGTCTCCAAGATTGGATGTGCTTTGGCAGATAACCCAACAAGCAGTCGTGCTTATTGGAGCTTGGCTAAGGCCGTCCAATCTAATTTCTGTCGCCCTTCGCTGCCACCGCTGAGATATCGAAATGGAACACTAGCCCATAGCTCGCAGGAGAAGGCCGATTTACTGGCAAACCTCTTCGCGGCTAATTCGAGACTCGAGGACTGCAATGCTCATTTACCAACTACGCTGCCCGGTTGCGGTCACACAATGCCTGATATCCGTATCAGGCATTGTGATGTGCGGCGTGAGCTGCAGTCTCTCGACGTCCGGAAGGCTAGTGGTCCTGATGGTATCCCAGCGCTTGTACTTAAAAAGTGTGCAGCGGAGTTGTCTCCTGTACTGACGCGCCTATACCGATCGTCCTACCTCTCAGGTATTGTGCCTGAATCTTGGAGGGAGGCTAATGTGCAGCCGATCCCCAAAAAGGGTGATAGGTCAGACCCTAACAATTATCGCCCAATCGCCATAACCTCAGTGATGTGTAAAGTCATGGAGCGACTGATAAACAGCCAATTAGTTCGCTACCTAGAGGATCACTCGTTGATCAATGACCGCCAATACGGTTTCCGTCATAACCGATCAACGGGTGATCTTCTAGCGTTCGTATTACATCACTGGGGGGAGGCGATTGACAAGCATGGCGAGGCTCTGGCTGTGAGTCTCGACATAGCCAAGGCGTTTGATAGGGTCTGGCATCGTGGCCTTCTCTCCAAGCTCCCGGCATACGGTCTGCCCGACAACCTGTGCAAGTGGATTTCCGGCTTTCTGCATGAGCGTAGAATGCGTGTCCTCGTTGATGGACACGCTTCGCAGCTCATGTCAGTAAATGCCGGAGTACCACAAGGTTCTGTGATTTCGCCCACCTTGTTTCTTCTGCATATCAATGATATGTTGTCGCTTGGCAACATTCATTGCTATGCAGACGACAGCACGGTTCATGGGCGTTATAGCAGCAAGCCTCCTGGTTGCCGGGCGGATACTGAGAGGAGACGAGAGGATCTTGTCGTTGAGCTCAACCAGACCTTGGATCTCATCTCATCATGGGGTACCAGGAATCGGGTTGAGTTTAATGCCAAGAAAACCCAGGTGTGCGCGTTCTCGTGCAAGAAGTCTCCGTTTTCTCCAATCCCCGTTCTTCAGGGTGTTCCACTCGCAATGCGGAATGACCTTAGTGTCCTAGGTATGGATATCCGCTGCGATCTTAATCCAAGGAGTCACATCGAGGGCGTAATATCCGCCACTTCACGCAGGGTCGGAATCCTGAACAGGGTGCGGCGGTTTTTCACGCCTGGTCAGCTCTACCGCTTATATAAAGCGCAGGTGCGGCCGGGAATGGAATACTGCTCGCACCTCTGGGACGGTTCCGCAAGGTACCTTCTCGATGCCTTGGATGGGTTGCAGCGGCGGGCCATCCGCATTGTGAATGATGCAGACGTGAGTAACAGCCTGGAGCCGCTACAGCTGCGTAGGGATATTTCCTCGCTTAGCGTGTTCTACCGTCTGTATCATGGCGAATGCTCTGAAGAATTGTTTGATCTTATCCCATCCTCTCCCTTCCATACCAGAACCACGCGTACTGGCTTGCGGAGCCACAGCTTCGTGGTGTCTACTACCCCGGCCCGAACCAAGAGGTTCGCAAACTCGTATTTTTGCCGCACCATCAAGCTGTGGAACAGTTTGCCAGCTACCGTGTTCCCTCCTTCCTATGATCCTGGGTCCTTTAGGCGTAATGTGAAGAAGCTAAACAGCAGGCCGGCATGATTGTGTTGAGTAGCGGGGGATAGACTGTCTCTCGCTACTTGATACTCTATCTGGACGGCACTGCGCTTACCATCAGGTGCAGTGTGGTCACTTTGCCGCGCCAGAATAAAAAAAAAAAAAAAAAAAAAGCAGATTTCGCAATGTGATATGAATCGGGTGCGTCTGGCCGATCTATTTCGGAGCTAGTAAGCCTTTTATGGAATTCCGTTTTACTTGCCACACAGAATTTCTAATTGCAAACGTAATTGGTGAATTGCTAACACTAACTAAAATAGAATTGTATCCTATTCAACCATTTTGATATTACGTACAAAGTTTGGAGTGGTCTTGTTATCAATTATTGGCCTGAAGGTATCAATAAACAGTCCTAACTACTATTTTCTTAACTAGTTGGAATAGCTTTTCAGCACGGAGAAATACTTAAAAAGTAAGAAATAGATGGTCTCACAGGGCATGACCTGAATTCTATTGGGTGGGAAAAATTAAAGCATGCACAAAACAACATAATGACATGAAAAGAAATTTCCAAAGATAAAGTATAATACCGCGGATAACTACAAAACTATTAACTAACTATAGCACGATATTAATATGGGGGGTGCTTTCGATCATTCCTTTAAGTCCCATTTCAATATGAACAAGAGATTTGTACAAAGCAATATTGCTTAAACCTAAAGTACTGAAGCTAGGCAAGTATTCGATCTTAAAACTAAAGTAAGATACAAAGAAAAAAATACAGAGTTTATTTGAGTAGAGTTACCTACGATCTAACTGATGATCTTTAGAATGATGATGATGTTGTTAATAGTAGTGACGATAACAATGATAGGTATAGTTACAAAAAACATATTACTTACCGCTTGCATCAGATTATCAGCAAAATAACAAATGAGGAAGATCTGCAATAAACTCAACATCAGAAATGTAAAGTACGTGAAGCGAATGTTGAAGCTTTCTGTAACCTGGAGAATAATGAGAAAATCATACACGTTATAGGTATTCCCGAGACACGTACAGATGTGGTGGGCGTTTGAAATCCACCACGGTAACCCCTGCCTGTCGTACAAGGCGACTAATTGGGGCCATCGGGGGTCGCGGGGGCGCAGCGGCGGCTGTCAGCCCGTATCGATACACTCCCAATTTCGGAGCATCGTACAATCCCGAGATGGAGATGGGCTGCTACGCGGCACCCAGCGGGGGCGGTTCCAGCAGCAATTCTAGAACTCCTTAGAATACCCCGGGATCGCTCCGTAAGCGCCGAAGAAGGCCACCGCGGGGTATTAGCTGGTAGTGTCGGGTAGGGTGTACATAGGGTGTAGGGACTCGGCCCAGCGGCAGCACGGATAGCCATCATTCGGGCGAGGGGGATGCTGCATCGTAAGACCGGCTAGTCCAGCATAACCGTTTTATTCAGCAGTAATGAAACGCTTTCCCTGCGACAAAAATAGGGGGGGCTGATTTCGAACATACGACTTACGTCTTGACAGTTCGTACTGCAACCAACTAGGCTACCGTGGCTATTGAATTCATAGATGATCTAAAATACGGCTATAGAGGCCCTTATTATAATTATTCTAATAAAATCTGTATATATAAAAGAAGAAACTGACTGACTGATCGATCAACGCACAGCCAAAACGGCTGAGACTTGAAATTTTGACAGGAGGTACCTTTTATGACGTAGGCATCCACTAAGGAAGGGCTTTTGGAAATACCACCCCTAAGGAGGTAAAATAGGGGATGATAGTTTGTATGAAAATCCGTCATTTTTAAAGTTAAACGCATGAAAATTTCAAATGTAAATTGCAGAGAGATATCTGAGAAACCTATAGCCTTCAACTCATCGTCCTCATCATCGTTTTTATTCTAAAAACGTCATTGGGTAATAGTAAGCGAAATATGCTATAAATTCGTGACAGTAGTACTCTAAACGATTTACCAGACTTTTTTGTCCTGGCACTACAAAGTGACCACACTGCATCTGATGGTAATCGCAGTGCCGTCCAGTTAGAGTATCCTACGTGCTAGAGTATCGAGTAGCGAGAGAAAATGTATCCCCCGCTAGTCAACACAATCATGCCGGCCTGCTTCTTCACATTACGCCATGGGCAAGAAAGTGAAGAAGCTGTCAAGTGTCTAGTGTCAAAGTACTTAGAAGGCCGGGAAACGGCCAAACATCGTACCCCAACTCTAGACCCCCGACAAAATCATTTACTTAACATCTGCTTATAATTAAGACTTTGTTAATATTTTTTTAATGATAAGTTGGCACATAACCTGAATTACCACATTAGACTAACGAAAAAACCCCTCTCGTTAGTAGAGGAGGGCCGTGTCCAGAAGTAAAGGAGTGTAGAATACATGACTGGAGTTCATATTTAGTTAGGTAAGTATATTCGAAGATTTTACGGCTTCATCGTCCAATCAGATTTTCTTGTTAATATTAAATTATTTATTACTTCTAAATATACACACACATACAATCACGCCTGTAATCACCGAAGGGGTAGGCAAAGGTGTAATCAGGACATCCACTTTCGCCGAATTTATTACGGTCCCATAATGTGATAGGGGGCAAGCCTATCGCCATACAGGGCACAATTCCAGACTCCGGGCTGATACTGAGTATTTCTAAATAGGAAAACCCAATATCACTTTACCCAACCCGGGGATCGAACCCGCGACCTCAGCACAGCTGTTGTTAAGCATGCGCAATTACAACTGCGCCACCGAGGCAGTCTGAATATTAAAGTATTTTATACATATATATTCCAGAATCTAAGATATTATGATGACTAGAAATTCTATAATCTGAACAGAACTTCAATTATTAGGACTATGTACAAAAATAATTACCGTCATTATAAATGCACTGAGACAAATAAGCAGTGAACTGGTAACGATGTTAAACAGCATCGATTTGTTATAAACCATTTCTATTTTGTTCACCAATCTGGAAGTAAAAATCAGTTTGCAGAAAATATGATATATATCATGTTCTCTAGAACTAATGTCATTCTTACTCATTCATTACTTGACAAAGGGTATCCTTAAGTAGGACACTGACATAGAATAGGGTAGTTGAAACGATTTATTTAATTAATTTAATCAACAAATTACATTACCTAAAACCTGTAATCGAAAGAATTTTATGAATGCGAACAAAATAAGTAAATTAGAAGCCATTCAAATCTACTGCAAGGTGTAATTGTCAAATAATATGCATGATCCCGTGACGTCACTGTTTTCAGAATGACCATTACTGTGCCGTTGTGCGAGGGAGATAGTGATATGTTCCCACTACGCAACTATTGATGCTCATACCAATATTTAAAATAAATATTGCGACCTCAATTTTCAAGCAATTTTGATTCTGTTTTGGCAAAAGGGTTTCTTTTGCGTATTATATTCTATTCGATTGCATATCGAATAATGTGCAAAATTAAACACAGGAAACTACCCTATTGCTACCTGCCAGCTGGTTTGAAACTAATTAAGTGGTCAGTTTTTGGGCAAAAAGGTATGTCTGGAGCGTGGATGTAGCAACCTAACTTCAAGTCAGCAATTTTCACTTTAATTTTTTTTATCGGTAATACTATAACAGTGTACATGTAGTCATCAGGTCGAAAGGCACTGTCTGTCCAATATGCTCTAGATTAAAGGAAACTTTACTCTGCAATTTCAGTTCTAATGTTGACAGCTTCGGTGGCGCAGCGGGCGAGTAGCCGGCTGTGAAATGAGAGGACGTGGATTCGATTCCCACGCCGAGACCAATGTTTGTGTGACAGACATTTGTTTCGGGTGTTTGTGTTGTGGGACCGTAGTTGCTAGTATTTCTGATACCCACGGTACAGGTTGTACCTAGGCTGGGGTCAGGACTATGTGTGTGACTGTGGGTGTATTTATTTATTACTAGCTGTTGCTCGCGGCTCCGCCCGCGTCGAAGTCATGTTTAGGAGAAAAAGTATGTTACAAAATACCAATTTTCATGCGCTTAACTTTAAAACTGACGAATTTTCATACAATCTTTCATCCCCTATTTTAGCCGCTTAGGGGAGGAATTTCCAAAAATCCAGAAACATATATTTTTTATTTTTAACTAAAAGGCCAAATACTAATTTTCATGAATTTAACTTCAAAAATGACGAATTACATACAAACTATCATCCCTATTTTAGCCCCTTAGGGGTGGGATTTCCAAATACTTTAGTGGATGCTGACGTCATGAAAGGTGCATACTGTCAACATTTCAAGTATCTAACCCCAGCCGTTTAGGCTGTGCGTGATATGTCATTCAATCAGTTTCTTCTTTTATATATTACTAGCTGTTGCTCGCGGCTCCGCCCGCGTGGAGGTCATGTTTGGGAGAAAAAGTATACAATACAAAATACCAATATTCATGCGTTGAACTTAAAAATGACGGATTTTCATACAAACTTTCATTCCCTATTTTACCCCCTTAGGGGCGGAATTTCCAAAAATCCTGATACATATAATTTTTATTTTTAACTAAAATGCCAAATACAAATTTTCATGAATTTAACTTCAAAAATGACAGATTTTCATACAAACTTTCATCCCCTATTTTACCCCCTTAGGGGTGGTATTTCCAAAAACCCTTCCTTATTGGATGCCTACGTGATAAAAGGTACCTACTGTCAAAATTTCAAGTCTCTAACCTCAGCCGTTTAGGCTGTGCGTTGATCGATCAGTCAGTCAGTCAGTCAGTCAGTTTCTTCTTTTATATATACAGATACAGATTATATATAATCTATCTCCTTGCCAAATTTCATCACAATCTGGTCAGCCATTTAGTCGTGACAAGGTTACAAACAAACAAACAGAGCTTTGCATTTATAGTATTAGTATGGATTTATTTAATGTTATTTAAGAAGCAGTTTACTTCATCTTATATATCCTATAGTGTTCATAACTTGTCATCTTTACTCACTCAATCAATTCCTGGTGTCGATTCACAGATTTCACAAAATTGCTTTTTGTTTCCTCGTCCGACGTCGTCTGTATATTCTCAATTCTAAAACATAGCAGCTTAAAATGCATCTCAATGAACGTACAGAACGCATATAGAAATGTGTCTGCTCCCACGACATTTACAAATACAACTCCCGCTGAAACAAACCACAAAATAATCAACAACACAATATCTGGTCTTAGGTAAAAAGAATACATAGCAACTACATACAATGCCTACGCGGACATGATATGAATGGAAGTATCTAGACACGCGGCAGCGTCTAAAGCCAAGTTCAAGCTAACAGAATGGCGAGTCGTACCGTGTGTAATATTACACAACCATTTGGAGCCACTTTTGACCACCTCATAACTCAAAACCTATTCAACATAAAAATTTCAATGTTGGCTCATATATTGAGACTTGCGAGATACATGTGTGCTCCAAATTTCATAAACACACCTCAAACAGTTCTTTAGATATTAACGTCCAAAAATCGTATTTTTTATCACTGACTGACCTTTAGATCAAAACTCTCACCCAGAGTAGTAGTTAGGCTTCAGTATACACAGTCAGGTCATAAGTATTGTCACACAGTAAAAACTTTTATTTTAGAATGCTGGCCACAAAAAAGTTTATTGAATTCGAATTTCAAATTGTTCATGAAAATAAAAATGTATACTTTTTAGAATTTTACTCATTTTTAAATATGGAGTGGACGCTTAAAGAAGACCGTGTTGCAGTAATTGCGTTGCATCGTTGCGGTTACGCGCCAATTCAAATTTTTGACATACTGAAAAATTTTAATGTAACCAAAAGATTCGTTTATCGTACCATCAAACGATACAATGAAGACTCTAGTGTAGATGACAGGTCAAGAAGTGGTCGCCCTCGGTCTGTTAGGACTCCAGCAGTGATAAAAGCTGTGAAGGCGCGAATTCAAAGAAATCCCAGACGTAAGCAGAAACTGTTGGCCCTTCAGATGGGGTTAAGCAGAACCACGGTGAAAAGGGTGTTAAATGAAGACTTAGGGCTTCGGGCATATCGAAGAAAAACAGGACATCGTTTGAATGCTCGTCTAATGGACCTGAGACTGAAGAGATGCTGCGCTTTGTTGAAGCGGTACGCGGGAAAAAAATATCGGGAAATTCTTTTTTCAGATGAAAAAATTTTTACCGTAGAAGAGAGCTACAACAAACAAAATGATAAGGTGTATGCACACAGTAGTGAAGAAGCGAGCAACCGTATTCCGCGTGTCCAACGAGGTCATTTTCCATCCTCGCTCATGGTATGGTTGGGAGTTTCTTATTGGGGCTTAACAGACGTACATTTTTGTGAGAAAGGTGTAAAAACGAATGCAGTTGTGTATCAAAATACAGTCCTGACGAACCTTGTGGAACCTGTTTCTCATACCATGTTCAATAACAGGCACTGGGTATTCCAACAAGATTCGGCGCCAGCTCATAGAGCGAAGAGCACACAAGACTGGCTGGCGGCGCGTGAAATCGACTTCATCCGGCACGAAGACTGGCCCTCCTCCAGTCCAGATTTGAATCCGTTAGATTACAAGATATGGCAACACTTAGAGGAAAAGGCGTGCTCAAAGCCTCATCCCAATTTGAAGTCACTCAAGACATCCTTGATTAAGGCAGCCGCCGATATTGACATGGACCTCGTTCGTGCTGCGATAGACAACTGGCCGCGCAGATTGAAGGCCTGTATTCAAAATCACGGAGGTCATTTTGAATAAACTTTAGTGTCATAAGAATCTATGTTTTGTTAAGTTCATTTTGGTATATAAATGGTTACATAATGAATAAACTTGTTTCAATTATTTTATATTAAACATGTGACAGAATTTATGACCTGACTAGGTATTATCCTAAGTTGTAAGAAGAAATGATATTTCAAGTTGTTATAAAATATTTTATGTTGTTCTAAATAAATTTCAGGACTGACCATTGAACTTCGTACCCATTTAGATCTGAGACTGAGGCATATATTGAACTTGGCTCTCATTGAACTTCGTACCCATTTAGATCTGAGACTGAGGCATATATTGAACTTGGCTCTCATTTCACATTTATGTTTTGATGGGATATTAGGGAGATGTATAATCTAACACTTAAATGAAAAACTACTGACCTGCAAAAACCTGGTGAATGTACTCCAGATACCAGAGGTGTATGTTGTAAGCGTCGAAAAAATATTTCACC